>JADRCH010007664.1:1758793-1896456 GCA_019843965.1 Rhynchomys soricoides | reverse complement strand
TATATATATATATATATATATATATATATATATATATATATATATATCCTCTGTTAGAGAAGATCTTTTTTCAACCTGTAGGCTGAGATTTTGTTGTATTGACAGTGTCCTTTGCCTTACACAAATTTTTAGTTTCATGAGGTCCTGTTTATCAATTGTTGATCTTAGAGCCTGACCACTGGTGTTCTGTTCAGGAAACTGTACCATGTACCAATGCATTCAAAGCTTATTTCCCACTTTCTCCTCTATGAGATTTATTTTATTCAGTATTATGTTGAGGTCTTTAATCCACTTAGACTTGAATTTTGTTCAGTGTGATAAATACTGATCTATTTGCATACTTCTACATGCAGACGTCCAGTTAGACCAGCACCTTGTTGAAGGTGCTTTCTTTTTTCCATTGTATGGTTTTGGCTTCTTTGTCAAAATTCAAGTGTCTATAGGTTTGTATGTTTATTTCAGGGTCTCCAATTCTATTCCATTGATCAACTTGTCTGTTCCTATACTAACACCATGCAGTTTTTTATTATTATTACTCTGTAGTACAGCTTGAGGTCAGGGAAGGTGATGCTTCCAGAAGTTTCTTTATTCTTCAGGATTATTTTAGCTACTGTGTTTTGTTCTGTTTTTATTTTGTTTTGCTTTTTTGTATATGGAATTCAAAGTTGTTATGGCAAGGTCCATAAAGAATTGTCTTGGAATTTTGATGGGGATTGCATTGAATCTGTAAATTGCTTTTGATAACGTTTGGTTCTATTTGCTTTCACAATGACCATTTTTACTATGTTAATCCTACCTATCCATGACCATGGGAGATCGTTCCATCTTCAGATATCTTCTTCAGTTTCTTTCATCAAGGCTTGAAGTTCTTGTCATATAAATCTTTCACTTGCTTGGTTAGAGTTACTCCAAGAAATTTTATATTATTTGTGGCTATTGTAGTGGATATTGTTTTTCTGATCCTTTTCCTCTTTCTGTTTATCATTTGCATAGAGAAAGACTACTGATTATTTTTTTAGTTAATTTTATATCCAGACACTTTGCTCAAGATGTTTATCAACTATAACAGTTCTCTGGCAGAGTTTTGGGGATCACTTTTGTATACTATCATATCATCTGTGAACAGTGATACATTGACTTCTTCCTTCCCAATATGTATCCCTTCAATTGTGTTATTACACTTGCTAGAAGTTTGAATACTGTATTGAATAGGTAGAGAGAGAAATTGGTCAGCTTTGTCTTGTCCCTGATTATAGTGGGATTGTTTCAAGTTTCTCTCCATTTAATTTAATGTTGGCTATTGGATTGCTGTATATTGACTTTATGATGTTTAGGTATGGACCTTGAATCCCTGATCTCTGCAAAACTTTTCACATGTTGTGGTGTTTGACTTTGTCAAAGGATTTTTCAGTACCAAATGAGATGATCATGTGATTTTTCCCTTCAATTTTTTTAATATACTGTATTATGTTGATAGATTTTTGTAAATTGAACCATCATGCATCCCTGGCATAAAGCCTACATGATTGTGGTGAATGATGCTTTTGATGTGTTATTTGATTGTGTGTGTGAGAATTTGTAATTTTTTTGGAGGGGGGGTTTCGAGACAGGGTTTCTCTGTATAGCCCTGGCTGTCCTGGAACTCACTCTGGCTGGCCTCGAACTCAGAAATCCACCTGCCTCTGCCTCCCGAGTGCTGGGATTAAAGGAGTGTGTGAGAATTTTATTGAGTATTTTTACATTGATGTTTATAAGTGAAATTGGTCTGAAGTTCTCCTACTTTGTTGAATCTTTGTGTGGTTTAGGTATCAGGATGATAGTGGCTTCATAGAAATAATTTGGATTTTGTTTTGTGGAATAAGTTTTGGAATATTGGTATTAGCTTTTATTTGAAGGTATGGTAAAATTCTGCACTAAAACCGTTTGGCTCTGGGCTTTTGATTGGGAGACATTTAGTGAGTGCTTCTACTTCCTTAGGAGTTATGGTACTGTTTAGATAGTTTACCTGATCATGATTTAACTTTGGTAAGTGGTTTCTTTCTAGAAAATCATCCATTTCATTTATATTTCCAGTTCTCTGGAGTAGTCTTTTGAAGTATGAACTAATGATTTTTTAAAATTTCCTCAATTTCTATTATGTCTCCCTTTTCATTTTTGATTTTGTTAATTTGGATACTGTCTCTGTGCCTTTTAGTTAGTTTGGCTAAAGGTTTGTCTATCTTGTTGATTTTCTCAAAGAACCAGCTCTTGGTTTTGTTGATTCTTTGCATTGTTCTCTTTGTTTGTAACTGATTGATTTCAGTCCAAACTTTGACTATTTACTGCTGTCTATTCTCCTTGAGTATGTTTGCTTGCTTACTTTTCTTCTAGAGCTTTCAAGAGTGCTGTTAAGTTGCTAGTATGAGCTTGCTCCAATTTCTTTATGAAGGCACTTAGTGGTATGAATTTTGTTCTTAATCCCATAATTTTGAGTATATTGTGCCTACATTTTCATTGAATTCTAGAGAGTCTTTAATTTTTTTATTTCTTCCCTGACCAAGTAATAATTGAGTAGAAAGTTGTTCAATTTCTGTGAGTATATGGGCTTTCTGTTGTGTCTGTTGTTGTTGAAGTCCAGCTTTAATCTGTGGTGATCTGAAAGAATGCATGGGGTTATTTCAGTCTTCTTGTAGCTGTTGAGGCTTCCTTTATGCCTGATTAAATGATCAATTTTGGAGAAGGTTCCATGAGGTTCTGAGAAGAAGGCATATATTTTTTGATTCTGTAGACATCTGTCAAATTCATGTGCTTCATAACATCTGATAGTTTCATTGTTTCTCTATTTAGTTTCTGTTTTGAAGACCTGTCCATTGGTGAGAATGGGATATTGAAATCGCCTGCTATTATTGTGTGGGGCTCAGTGTGTTTTGAACTTTAGCAAAGTTTCTTTTATGAATGTAAATGGCCTTGAATTTGATAATAGATGCTCAGAGCTGAGATGTCATCTTGTTAAAATTTTCCTTTGTTGAGTATGAAGTATCATTCCCCATTTCTTTTTACAACTTTTGGTTGAAATTCTATTTTATTTCATACTAGAATGGCTACTCCAGCTTGTTTCTTATCTGTCTTCTTGAAAAAATCCCTTTCCAGCCCTTTACTTTGAGGTAGTGTCAATCTTTGTTGCTGAGGTGAGTTTCTTATGTGCAGCAGAATGATGGTTCTTGTTTATCCATCCAATCTATTAGCCTGCATCTTTTTATTGGGGAATTGAGTCTATTGATATAGGAAGATATTAATGACCAATGATTGTTAATTCCTGTTATTTTGATGTTGGAGATGTGGAGATCTCTCTCTCTCTCTCTCTCTCTCTCTCTCTCTCTCTCTCTCTCTCTCTGTGTGTGTATGTGTGTGTGTTCTCTTCTTTTAGTTTTGCTCTGAGATGGGATTTTGTGTGTGTGTGTGTGTGTGTGTGTGTGTGTGTGTGTGTATGTGTGTGTGTTCATGGGTGTAGTTACCTTCCTTTTGTTGGAATTTTCCTTCTAGTATTCTCTGTAGGGAAGAATTAGTAGAAATACATTGTTGAAGTTTGATTTTTGTCATGGAATATCTTGGTCTATCCAGCTAGGGTGGTTTAGAGTTTTGCTGGATATAGTAGTCTTGGCTGGCATTGTGGTCTCTTAGGGTCCGTAAGACATCTGTCCAGGATCTTCTGACTTTTAGAGTCTCTGTTTAGAAGTCTGGTGTAATTCTGATAAGTTTGCCTTTATATGTTATTTAGCCCCTTTCCCTTACAGGTTTTAATATTCATTCTTTGCTCTGTATATTTAGTGTTTTGATGATTATGTGGTTGGAGGATTTTCTTTTCTAGTGTTATCTATTTGGTGTTCTTTAAGCTTCTTGTATGTTTATGGGCATCTCTTTCTTTAGGTTAGGGAAGTTTTCTTCTATAATTTTGTTGAAGATGTATTCTGGCCTTTTAAACTGAGTATCTTCTTTCTGTTCTATTCCTATTATTCATAGCTTTGATCTTTTCATAGCATCCCACATATCCTGGATATTTTAAGTTAGGAAGTTTTTACATTTGGCATTTTCTTTGGCTAAAGTGTCAATTTCTTCTATGGTATCTTCTATACCTGAGATTGTCATTTCCATCTCTTATATTGTTGGTGATGCTTGAGAATGTAGTTCCTTTTCTATTTCCTTGGTTTTTTATCTCCAAGGTTGCCTCCATTTATAATTTTTTTATTCCTTGTATTTCCATTGTTAGGTCTTGGACAGTTTTATCCATTTCCTTTACTTGTTTGTTTGTATTTTCCTCTATTTCTTTAAGGGATTTGTTTCTTCTTTAAGGGCTCCTACCTGTTTGATTGTATTTTCCTGTATTTTTTTAGGTAATTATTTATATCATCTTTAAATACCTATATGATCTATTTGCTAAGGAGTTTAAGATCACAGTTTTGCTCTTCAGGTTTGTTAGGATATCCAGGGATTGCTATAGTAGGTTCTGGCGGTGCCATATTGCAATGGCTTATGTTGCGCTTGTCTTTCAAAATCTGGTTATTTCTGGTGTTGACTGACCTACATATCCCAGGTTGGAGCAGGCCTCCTGGGGGGCAGGCAGAGCTGTGATGTGAGGTTGGCTGTGCTGATCCATGACTGCAGGTATCTGTGCAGACTGGAAGGAGGGCAATAAACATTTTTAATCCAATGTGACAAAAGTCAATTTTATACTGCAAAATGTGAAATTAGAGAGCAAGATAAGGGTATTGTTTCGGTGGTTTGTTCAGCAAGGATTCTTTTGTTGAAATTTTGTTCACTGTAGTATTGGTCTTAAGAAGTGGTGGGGCCTTTAAGAAGTGGGGCCTAATGGGAGTTCTGTTGCTGACTGTGGTGGTTTGAAAGAGAAATGTCCTTTGTAGTCTCAGGAATTTGAAAAATTTGTACCAAGTTGGTGGTGGTATTTTGGGATGTTTTGGTTGTGCTCCTGTGCTGGAAGAAGTATGTCACTGGGGATAGACTTTGATATTAAAAGTCTCTTCCCATTTCTGGTTTGCTTTCTCTGTTTTGTGTTTTGTTCAAAAGGTGAGTTCCCAGTTGCCTGTTGCTAATACCATGTTGTTCCCACTATTATGTATTCAAATTTTCTGGAACCCTTTTCTTCTTTATGATGACTTTGTCATATTGGGAATTTTTCTTTTTTGGTTATTGTTAAAAAAATAACAGATTCATTTCAGTCTCTATTTTATTACTTTTTATATCCTTACTGCATTTCTCCCCCTTTTCCCTAGTCCCTTCCCCTACCTCCCTTCTGCATGTCTCACCCGCCAGTTGAGCAATACTCCATCATGTAAGCATACCACATTTTCTTTATCCATTCTTTGGTGAAGGACATTTAGGTTGTTGTGTAATTCTGATAGGTCTGCCTTCATATGCTACTTTGTTTTATTTCCTTGCAGCTTTTAATATCCTTTCTTTGTACGTTTAGTGCTTTGGCTATTATTTATTGGGGAAACTTTTTTTTTCTGCTTCAATATATATTTGGTGTTCTCTATGCTTCTTGTCCCTTTATAGTCATGTCCTTTTTAAAAAATTCACTTTACATCCTAATTGCTGTTCCCCATCCTCCTCACCTCCTCCCACAGTCTTTCCTTCCATTCCCCCTCCCTTTCTCCCTTGAGAGAGTGGAGGCCCTACCTAGGTATCCACCCACCCTGGCACATCAAGCCCTTGAGGGCTAGGTGCTCCTTCTCCCACGGAGGCCAGACAAGACAGCTAATTTTGGGGGACAGATTCCACAGACAGGCAAAAGCTTTAGGGATGGCCTTCTTTCCAGATGTTCATGACCCACATGAAAACTGAGCTGCACATCTGCTTCATATGTTTGGGAGGCCTATGTTCAGACTATGTATACTCTCTTATTCAGTCTCTGAGAACCCCTAGGCTCCAGGTTAGTTGAATCTGTTGGTCTTCCTGTGGAGTTCTTATCCTCTTTGGGCCCTCAATTCTTCCCCCAACTCTTCTTAAGAGTCCCCAAGCTTTGTCCAATGTTTGGGTGTGGGTCTCTGCATCCCTCTGAGTCAGCTGCTAGGTTAAGCCTCTCAGAGAGCAACAATGCTAGACTCCTATCTGCAAGCATAACCGAGTATCATCAGTAATGGTAATGATTGGTGCTTGCCTATGAGATGGATCTCTGGTTGGGCCAGTTGTTGCTTGGCCATTCCCTCAGTCTCTGCTCCATCCCCTGTCCCTGCATTATTGTAAGCAGGATAAATGTTAGGTCAAGAATTTTGTGGGTAGGTTGGTGTCCCTATCACTGCACTGAGGTTCCTGCAAGCTACAGAAAGTGGCCTCTTCATGTTCCTTGTCCCCACTGCTATGAGGCTCTGCTAAGGTTACCCCCATTGATTCTTGGGAACTTCCTCTATCCCATGTCTCTGGCAAGTACTCAAGATTCCCTCCTCCTATGTCCCACCCCTGCCAGCTGAAGATTCTATCTGTTCTTATGGCCATCTGGCCATCTCCACTGTCTCTCCCCACACCTGATCTGGAAATCCTTCTCCCCCATTATCCCTCACATCCCTTCTCCCACCCAGTTCCCTCTCTCCATCTGCCTCCTATGGCCCCCTTCTAAGTGAAATCCAAGCATCCTTGCCTGGCCATTCCTTCTTGTTTAGCTCTTTGGGTCTATGGAGTGTAATGTGTGTATCCTGTATTCTATGGCTATTAACCACTTATATGTGAGTACATATACACATGTCCTTTTTGGTCTGTGTTACCTCTTTCAGGATGATTTTCTCAAGTTCTATCCATTTGCCTGCAAATGGACATTTTTGGAAATGATAAAGCCCAAGGATAGCCCAAACTTTATAGAAAATAACAAAACTAAAGTACTAAAAATCGAGACTCTGAAATAACATATACTAACAAGAACCCAATAATATTGACAGAGAAACTGAGAAGTAGATTAAAGGAATATAATACAGAATTTAGAAATAGATCCACATATGCATGGCCACATAATTTATGAAGAACTATGCAAAGGAGCAAGAAATGTTTTGCCCCTGTGATGGTTTGTATATGCTTGACTCAGTGATTGGTACTACTTGGAAGTGAGGCCTTGTTCCAGTAGGTGTGTCACTGTGAGTGTGGGCTTTAAGACCCTACTGGAAGCCAATATTCTGCTAGTAGCCTTCAGGCAAAGATGTAGAACTCTCAGCTCCTCCTGTACCATACCTGCTTGGATGATTTTCCCACCTTGATGATAATTGACTTAACCTCTGAACCTGTAAGCCAGCTCCAATTAAATGTTGTCCTTTATAAGAGTTGCCTTGGTCATGGTGTCTGTTCACAGCAGTAAAACCCTAACTAAAATACCCCCAAAATGAATCATTTTGATATCTATCCCTAAAGACATTTAGAAGAGCACTATCAAAAGAAACCAATTCTCTAGTGCTAGAAAAATGAATTAGTGTTTAGCAGTTAGAGTATTTGCTGTTTTTCTAGAGGACATGAGTTCAGTTTCCAGCATCCACATTATGCCTCACAACCATCCATAACTCTAGTCCCAGGGGATCTGACACCTTCTTCTGACAGTCTCTGAAACCAGACTTGCATATATTGCACATAAATACATGTAAGGAAAACACTCATAGACATAAAAAATGTAAAACAACAACAACAACAAAAATAAAAACAAACTGCAGTTTTAAGTGAATGGAAATTTGTGTGTGAGAAAACAACCAATCTGAATATAATATAAGAAATATTTTTATGATAATTTGGATAAGTAGCATTTCCTCATGCAAAACTCAAAAGGATCCAGGCAGTGGTGGCACACGCCTTTAATCCTTTTCTGTGCATAATCCTTTCTATTCATTCTGTAATCCGCAGAGTCTGTTGTGGTTCGTTACACTAAACCTTGAGAACACTGGTCTATGTCTTCCAGTGTGAGATAGACATCATGAGACTACAGAACTGATTTGCTATTATTTTATGTATAAATTTTTAGAATCTGTTTTGTGCTCTACAAAGTATTTTCAACATACTATGTCATTGTTTCACTGATGTTATTTGCTTCAGCAATAGTATGTATTAACTTTCCAAGTTTTATACTTAGATTTTTTTCCACTTTGAATTCTTATGTTTAATTTTACATGTTTTTCTTATATCAGAGGCCTTCCTTCAATATTTACTTTTGCATTCATTTAAAAGTGTCTTTTATTCATTATCCAGAAAGGGACTGTAGGATATGTTCTCACCAATACAAAAGAGTAAATCAGTAAAAATAGATTAAAGGAACAGGAGAAACAGGGTGGAAAACTACTGGCACAACAGGTATTCAACAAGCCTGGGGAGGCTTGCTTTACGCACAGCTTTTTCGAAGGCATTTTTAATGGTTTGAATTTTTTTACTTCATAGTTCTCATCTTTTTCTTGTCATAGGTTTTCTTATAGTACAGAAATATATGTATCTGTGCCATTAAAAACATTTGTTTTTGCAATGTTTATGTTTTCATCCTTTGCAAAACTCCTTTTATAATTTAAGCTCATCCATGACTTGCCTATCTGGCCACATCTTCTTTAGATTTATTGTCCATGTTCTTTTACTTAGAGTTCATTTATTTATTTATTTGTCATTCACTTATTAACTGATTATCTTAGGTTGCTCTGGAATTTGCCATCCTTGGCTTCAGCCTCTAAGTGCTAGGATTATTGGTGTGCACCATAATCCTCTGAATTTACAAATTCTTTTGAGTTATATATTGGGAATTCCATTTTTGAGAACTACTTCCTCTATTAATATATATTGGTTTATTTGGATTAGGAGATGAGTTTACAATGTTTTCTTTGAACTTAATTGCTTAATATCACTGAGATTTAAAATTTTTGTCTTTGCCTTAAATGTGAAAATCATTTCTCATTCTTGGTTTTGTCTTTCATTCTTATGATGACATAGAACACATCAATATAGGGTCTCTTAGCCTATCTCGGAAGCCATAACAATATTCCCCTTTCCAGGGTTTCCACATGAGATGTTTCCATCTAATGGATTACTGTAACTGAACTTTTGCCCTACAAATTGATATTAAATAAGAAATTTTGAATTAATCCAGAGACTCAGCATGGAACATCTTTACTTGATTTTTTTGAGAAATAAATAATTTAATTACTACTCCTTAATTTTTTTATTATAAAATTCTCATCGATGACTATTAAAGACCTCTAAACACATGATTTACTTAGGTTGGTAAATTTAAGTGTGTGTGTGTGTGTGTGTGTGTGTGTGGGTGTGTGTGTGCGCATGTGTGTATATAGCTGGGAATTTACCTCAGAGTCTAGTACATGCCAAACAAGGATTCTATTGCTGACTGCATTATTCTTCTGAAACTTCATATTCTGCTAACACAGATGAAGAAATGGGCACAAAGAAATCAATTGAATGAAGTGTACTAGTGTTTGAGGCATCTTGATTATATTAAAATTAATTTCATTTCAATTTTTACATTCACCATAAAACTTTTAACTTCTTAAATATTTAGACAAGTTCATAACTCTTTCACATTTTGAAATTTATATACATGAGAGGAATATTATACTGATGGTATGTCACTGATACTTAACTACTTTTAACTTAGATTTCACTTCCAGACCTAAATAGTATACAAGAGAATTAGCAATATGATCAAGAACAAAAAGTATTTTAATGTTACTTTGAATGCTTTACATGGCATGAATATGTTGGCCTTTATAATTCTCCAGTAACACAATAATTGATGCAGCATTATATATTATTATATATATGTTTAATTATAAGCCATTTAAGACATAATCTAAACACAGACCAAATAGTCCAATCAGCTGAACTGAATCCTAATGTTCCCAGTATTATGACTGAAATATCACTAACATACTCTTCAAATTTAAGCCTGATATTCAGTTATGAAAAGCCTAAACCTTAGAAATCTACTATTAGGTTTGTTTTTTTTTTCTAGCCCAGATGGAGAAACTGTTGTTTGACACACATTTCAATGTGACCCCTATAACTTTTTACAAGACATAGATTAATGAGATTTGGTTCCAATGACTCTGGGAATAAGTGACTGCTATCCTAGAGATCCCGAACTTACCCATTCAAACTTAAGGATTTTCCTAACTTGTAGACACAAAAGAATTAGCCCAAGCACTCCAGCAGTTCTTTAACTAGATGGGTGACTAAATTGTCTATTTGTCATGTTCAGTGTCCATGGCAGATATTTTCATACTGTTCCTGTGAGAAATTTGAATGAAATCCAAAAATTATATATAACTCATTGTATTTTTAAGTTGAAAAGCAGATGATATTTTTGGCAGTACTAAGGATTGAATCCAGGGCTTCACATGCTAGACAAATATCTTACCATGGTGGTACATCTCTAGCCCTTAGATAATTTCAAATGAGTGCTATCGGTTACTAAATAGCAGTTCTTTAACAAACAAAACTAAACTATAAATACTTCTATGGATGTTTTCTTTTGTCGTCAGTAAGGATACATTTGATTCTTGAGAAGGCTAAACTAAAAATTTGCAATTTATATTTCTTAGTTTAAACAAAAGGTCACTTTCCTTCCACACAGAGGTTACTATGTGTGTGACTGAAAGATGATCGCAGTTCACTGTTAAAAAAATAAATAAACATTTCCTAGCTCCTACATAACTGGGACACACACACACACACACACACACACACACACACACCCCAGAGAGAGACAGAGATAACTAATTGAGAACATGATTTACAAAAGAATGTAAAATATTTGACCAAATGTTAACAGTTTTTCCTTCAAGACAATATTTATATAGTCATGAATACAAGGAAATCATTAATGACAACATCTCAGGAACCTGCACACACAGAAATTTCTCAAGATAAGAGCCGCAGATGTCAGTACAATTTATAAAAATAGAAAATTATTATTATTGGAAACAATTCTTAAGTCAATAAAAAGAAATATTGTTTTAGCATAGAGTTTTAGTTGGGTTCAAATACAAAGGAATATATAATCTGCATGGCTTTTATGTTCATCAGTAAATAAAATCTTAACATGCAAGAAACCTAGAACTTTTTTGAAATCAGAAAATTTTAAGATAGAGTCAAACAATGACCTAACAGATATTTTAGACTGATTATCTATAATAGTTTTATCTTCTGATTTTTACTTTTTTTTTTTTTTACTTTTCTAAATTGTATGCAATTTAGTTTTGGAAAATAGAAAGATTAAATACATGATACTAGGTGGTGATAACCTCCAGATAGGTCACATGCAGGGAAGTAGGAAAATGGGGGCTCTTACTTGTTGACTGAGATTTTGCTGGTGATACTAAATAAAGTACCTGTCTATGAAAAAAATGTGTGTTTGTTTGAGACTCCTCTGAGAGGGTGGGTTCCCCCTCTTGGGTATTCCCTCACCCTGGCACATCAAGTCTCTGCAGGGCTAGGCACATCCACTCCTTTGAGTTTGGACAAGTCAGCCCAGTTAGGGGATTTACAGACAGGCAACAGCTTTAGGAATAGCTTCTGCTCTAGTTGTTGGGGGACCCACATGAAGACCAAGCTTCACATCTGCAACATATGTGAGGGGGCCTAGGTCCAGCTAGTGTATGCTCTTTGGTTAGTTATTCAGACTCTGAGAGTCCCCAAGGGTCCAAGTCAGTTGACTCTGTTGGTCTTCCTGTGGAGTGCTATGGGAATGACTTTAGCTGAGACTTCTAGCAGTCTGGGTAAGGAAACAGAATTCCTGTGGCATCTTTGGGATTGACTTTAACTGAGACTCCTAGCAGTAGAGATATGAAAGACCCATTCCTTTGATAAGCACCAATCTCTGACATTATTAATGATACTCTTTTATGCTTACAGACAGGAGTCTAACATGACTGTCCTCAGTCAGTCTGTACTCAGCAGCTGACTCAGAAAGATGCAGACACCCACAGCCAAACATTGGATGGAGCTCAGGGACTCTTATGGAAGAGTTGGGGGAAGAATTGAAAGCACTGGTGGGGATAGGAAAATATATTCTCAACTGAATATGAGTGAACTTTGAGGCACAGTTTGTATGAATATTCCTTATAAGACAACATAGAGAATTATGATGCAACAATATAAGGGCTATATGATAAGAGATTTTAGTCAGTAGCACAATAAATAATTTATGTTTAAAACAAAACATTTCAGCATTCAAGAATAAAACAAGATAAAAACACCAGTTTACATTAAAATACATTTTATTTCCTCATCAATTATCAGTGAAACATTTCCAGTTACCACACTCATATTTCTTATTTGATAGTCATAAAATTACATTAAGACCAGACATCCTGAAACATGTAAACAGTTGCATAGAATGAAGAATGTGATGCTTTTGAAAAAGAAATAAAATAATTTCTTAGGTTAAAAAAAGCCTGATAAGAACAGATACTACACTTGATCTTAGCTAAAAGGCTGAGAAGCAATATTTAGGTTAAAAAACATAACAAAACAAAACAAAACTGAAGGTGCAATAGCTCTCATGGCGTAAGGGGGCATCTTAGGGATGTCCTGAGTAGTAAGGACGAATTTTGTATAAAACAGAGCTTTGTATGTTTTTTTTTAAAAGAACTGTTTGGACAATTATCACTGTTTTATTCTTGTGAGACATTATTGTGAACTTGGAGACAAAGGTTGACGATTCAAGTGACAGCACACCTCTTTGTCTGATTATCATTTTGAGATGTACTAGAAAATAAGCTGAAAGGCTCCCAGGACTCCCTGTGGATCAGCCATAGTTACTATTGTATCTCACATTAGCAGAGAACAATATTCGCGTCTTAAAAATTGTGCATTGGATTTTTATTTGCTAAATCTATTTTTACTTCCTTAGTCACTACAACTTCTAATTAGTAGCCTATTGATGTGACAAAGAAATCTAAGAAGAATTATTTATTTGTGGAGAATGATTTTTGCCTTAATATTGTTACTGAAAGTTGAATGTGAACTAAATGTAAGAAGTAACACTTAATTAATACTTTCATTAGGACACTTTGAAGATACAAATATGCTTGCCAATCACTGAAAATATCTCTCTAATACTTTGTTTTGCTCAATAAAGGATATTTTATTTTTAAAACATTAAAAACAGATGCCACAGCATTACTATACTGGTGATGTATGCAATAGAAATTACACACTAATTAATTTAGTGCAGTATAAATGTACTGATTATTTATCATGGCTGACAATTGAATTATGATAGCATTCAATTATAATCAGTGGTAATTATTATTTATTGATTTTCTGTTAAATACGCATTAAAACAAAACATTTAATTATGCAGAAAAGAATATTATTTTTTGTTGATACATGGACATTTGAATTTTCTGTTTTCCTTAAAAAATAAACAAAAATGTTAGACCAATAACCATTGATCCAAACTAAAATAGATTTTTCAATATTTATTTGAAACTGATTTGGAGTCCCTTTTAAAAGACTGACTAAGAAAAGCAAGGTCTGAGTAAAATTGTATTGATTAATGTCTTCTACATAGTGTGAATGTAACAAATATTTGCTACTGAAAAACTCAACTACCATCCAGATAGGAACAGATAATATTTTAATGATGAGAATGTATTAGCTAAGTTTTTTGCAAAGGTGGTTTTTTTTTGCCTATAACAGTCAGCAAAGAATATTTAAGGCATATGAATAATTCTGCAAGATAGATGTTTTAAGGTGAGAGAGAGAGAGAAATAGAGCAAGAAGGATAGAACTTTAGAAAGAGGATCATAGGCAGAGGAACAGCATATGCAAAGGCTCAGGAATGTGGGTTTATAGAATATCCGAGTACAGCAGTTTTACTGGTATGAACATGATTATAGAAGAGTAGTGAAAAGAAAATATGATAATTCACTGCACTTGATGGAGGTGCACACTGGAATCAGTCAAATATCTAGAAGAAGGTTGTTTTTATAGGAAACAAATTCTATTCTTTAGCATAATATTCTATATAATCAATCCTTCAAACTTCTCGTAGGTCTAAAGTAGTAATTAAATTGTTGCATATAAATGAATTTTTAAAATCAAATCACCTTGTTTAATGTAGTTTGTTACATGTAGCTATGAGTTTATTCCTTTTTTACAATGTAAGAAGCTATTTCTCCTATGTTGATGATTTCAATTAAACTGCGTATGATACTACTATCAAATTGCTTTTAATATAACAGGGAAAACTACAGTTTTCTTTTTCGTTCTGGAAGGTGATTCTTTCCACACTTTCTTTTAGTAACAAATATTCGATTATTTCTAGGTATAAACAAGATAGAAATCTATATTCTACTTGGAAAAGTAGAAGAAGAGAATTATATACTCACTTGAACTTTCTTTCACTTATTTGTGTGTATCTAAGTAAAAATATTGTAACTATAAAAAATACAAGGATCAAGCCCAATTATTTTACTAACCTTTTTTTTTCTTTTATCCTATAGGCTTTAAAATGTATCAACAATCTGCTATAAATCACTATTACAGAAACATACATATACACAGTACTTCCTGGAGAAAATGCATACACATCTGGTTCTCATGGAGGATACTGCGTGGAGTACTAGTGAACTGGGGCAGTGCAAACTTCTGTGTAACTGGAACCTATATACTGTTTACTTTGCTGTATTTATGAAGTGAACATTATTCTAAGGCACAGACGATATACTCTAAGGCTTCTTACATAGTAACAAATGTGAATAGATGGGTTAAGGATGTAGCTCAGAGGTAGAGTGCTTACTTACATAAAACACTGGGTTTAAGTGCCAGTATTGAAATACAAAATTAAGAAGTTAAAGCCTAAATGGTAAAGATTAGGCGTACTCAACGACCAGGTAGTCAGGAACAGGATCTATGTAGGGTTCTTTTTTATGGAATATTTTCCTGGGGAGTTCAAGCTTTTTGTTAAGAAGCAAATTTCAAGCAGCAAATATACTTTATGTTGTGTGTATCAGTAGTGACCCTCATTGTCATCTGATATTCTTCAAAAATTTGGACATGGGTTTATAATAGGTAAGAAGTAAAATACATGGGTCCTTCTTCAATGGTGAGACCAAAGTTCTCCAGTATTTTTAATAGAAGTCAGTTTTGAGTAACTTATAGTGTTAGTTATCCAGTGTTAGAAGGACCAAATTCATGCACATATCTACAAAGCTCTTAAAGACTTTGGGGGAGTAGCTTCTGGTTGCTGCCCGAGTGTACTCTGTATGACCCCTTATCTTTAAATTATGTTTATAGAGAGTTCTAAGCATATTGTAAAAAGAAGCTTTTGATCTATTACCAATTTTCCTGACCAGTTAGAATTTGTCAGCCATCTCTATGTTTACTTCGTTCCAATTACACTGTTTGAATTTTCTTAAGGGCAGATACCCAAAGAAAATGTCTAGTGTCTTTGTGCTTATCACAATTTCCAGAGAACAAGGAAGACTTCTAAATAGGGCCAGGTAAAGTTATTTCCCTCAAAGCAGAAGGGATAGTAAATTTAGGACATTCCTAAGAAGACTCAGACATAATTTTCTCAGTAAAAGACATAAAATGAATCATAATGTAGGAAGTCTTCAAGAATGCAACATGAAGAGAACAAAACATAAAAGTGAGAGACAGATGATAGTGATCACAACATTCAGCTTAGCTTTGCTAGAACTGTGTCAAACAGCTTTGCTGGCTTCACGACTTTTGCTGTTTCCAGTGGATATGGCTATGCCATTTGACATTTCTTCTAGACAAAATTTCACAGCACTCTCCCTGTTCCTCTGGTGTTCTCTTTCCATCTCCTCTTCTGCACTAATTCCTGAGCCTTAGACGGGAGTTGTATTGCTGATGCATCAATTGGGACTAGACTCCACACTTTTGCATTCTGATTGGTTGTGATTTTTGTAATTGGTCTTGGTGTGTTACAAAGAGAAGTTTCCATATGTAACAATGAATGAAAATAAAGGTCATGAAATGGAAAGAGAGTAAGGAGGGGATTATGGGAGGGTTTGGAGGGAAAAAGGGAAAAAAGAAATTAAGTAATTTTATTATATCTCAAAAATAAGAAAAAAAATTTAAAACAGACTAAATAAATAATTAAAAACATTTATGTGCATTAAAATGAGGAGATGACTCTGGCACATTGCTTGAAACACACTATGCTTTTTGTACCCATAACTAATCATTCCCACAGCAGACTGTCCAGTTGTTGTATTTTGTTGGAAAGAAAGTTCTAGGATTTCTTTCTCTGCTTCCACCTTGCTGTTTTAAGGAGCAGCTAATCACTTTATAGATGATTACTTACACACAAAGAGATGGTTAACAGTGCTTCTCTTTGTTTAGCTCTCTTCAAATGCTCAGGGTCTTTAAGGTATTAAGACTAAGAGTTGTTCTAGAGAGATTTTTGTGCTGATTTTTCAGCAGTGATCTTATTTATCTGTTTTCTGACCCATACTGTCAGATCCCTTTGCATATATCTGAGTTTCTTTTCTAATCCCAGATGCAGGGATGTGATTTTAGCATTGCTCATTGCATTCCCTGCCCCTTCCTGCATTCCCAAATACTGTTTTTCCATTCTGTCTTCTTTACATTCTCATTTTCTTTTATTGCACTCACCATTCTCTTTCTTACAGTTCTTATTTCTTCTTCTCATTGTTACTAATATTTTCATTTGGGAAAGCCAGAATTTATATATAATAAAAAATTTAAAAGTAATCTTTACAAATAAATGATAAAATGTTACAGAAGTAACACTATCACTATCGAAGGCACTATTCTACGCCTAACTTACACAATCTCACAGAAGCCTGTGAGCAAGACACAATTGTGTTAGATTACAGATCAGAAAACTGAGGCACAAAATAGCTAAGTATTTTGCTTAAGATCACTCATGTAGTAAATTGGAGAAGCAGTCTTTGGATCCCTGAATTCTGGTTGCGGATTTGACTCCTGGAAGCAATCTGTTAGACTGTATTCTTAGACAGAAATAGCTAAATTTGTCCTGAAGGAATCTTGTAGTAGTGAAGAGATTACTGTGCTCAATGAAGAAGCCAGTGAACAGTAAAGAAACAAAATGTACAAGTACATGTTGCAGTGAGAAAGCTTGGTTTTGTGCTCACTTTCATAAAGTGTTCCTCTTTACTGGTGAATGAAGAGCAAGTTTTGTCAAAAGTAAATAAAATAGTCAATAAAAAAGTTTCCAACACACACACACACAAAAGTTTTTTGGTAATTTGCAATATGTAGTTACAGTTTGGTACTATTTTCTTTTCAGAACTTAAGGGTACAAAAAAGTAAACATTTAAAGTAATTGTGTAACATTTCAAAAAAGCTTAAGCTTGTAATTTATGCTCTGTGTCACATTATGTAGAATGAGTCCACAATGACTTAAAATTAAAGATTAAAATCTAGAATGAAGGCTGGGAATACTTTTCTAATGCTTCAGCACTTCATTTATTAACACATATTTCTCTTATTTAATACATTTGGACTTAAACATATTTTAGAAATTTATTACAGACCAATTTTTTGAAATGAAGAAACATTTATTGGAATGGTTAAGACTGGTGTCTTAAGATATCTTTGAAATTTGACTACTAGGTTATCTAACTTAAAACTGAGTGATCATGGACAAAATAATCACTGTTCATCTGAGATATGGGGAAAATAATAGAATCAGTTTCATAATGATGCTGTGGAGATACAAAAAGAGGTTTTATATAAAGTTCTTAGCACATGTACAAAGATATAGCCTTTCAGTAAATGCTAGTAAAGAAAGCAACTTCATTACATTTTTAAAACTTCACCCAGCTTTCTGGTTAGCCACAGCTGCCAGAACTATTTGTATGAATTTAAACAAAAATGCTTCAGTTATTCTCTTCGAATGATTCTCCATGCTGGTATAAACTTATCTTTCTTGTTTCCCTTTGCAAGAGAAAAGCAACAAAAATGAAATACTACAATTCCTCTGACCTGCTGAGTATCTCCGGCTTCATACCTCTATTCTCCCGATCAGATAAATGGACCTTTTGTTTCACCCAGTTATAAAGAGGATAGATAATCTTTTTCTCTTTTCTCAAATCTGAGCTGGGTATTTTACAAAAGGTAATTATAAGTTTCTACTTTTGCTTTGTATATTTTAAACTTCTCTCAGCAGTGATTTTAACTACTTATCTCATTGACATCACGTTGACAAACTTCCCAAGTTAAAGTAGCCTAATGTAAAACATGAAAATAGATACATTTAATAAATTTCAAACATTTAAATACCTTTTATTAAAAAATGTATCACATAATCAAACTAAGTGTTTTTCTTTGGGGAAATTAAAAATATAATTTTATAACATATTCATTGCAGAGATACAACAAATAAATTCCATAAGGTTCATGAGAAAAACAGCAATGCAAACTGATAATCTTGCTTTATTCATGGTGATAGGGTGTAACATTCCTGTAAACGTTTGAAACATATGTGGCAAAATATAATACTACATTATAAGATTACTTATACATACATGCATGAATTTTTAAATTATATACTCAGTAACAAATGAATAACTTCAATAATAAAATAGAACAATTTATAACAATGTACCATACTAAAATCCATGTGAGTGTGGTCTGTCTTGTATTTCTCAAACTTAAGATATTGGACTGTTTATCTTAACTACATCAGCCTACATCTTTTTTCTTTATTAAGAATTTTCACCTTTCCTCTTAAGGGTCTTATCTTTGGCATATCCAATTTGCCAACATTATTGAGTTTGTACCTTGGGACCATTATTAAGGAAAATTGGGATTATTTGGCGGTAAATATAATAACCAAGATGGCTGTTATGTGACTAATGGGTTACTAGCCCAGCATATAGTCTGGATGCACTAAACAACAGATGATTCAAATCCTATGTGGGGTCACATCGGATCGAGCAGAATGGCAGGAGATTTCATCATCTTACTGAGAACAACAAGCAATTTAATACTCATGAATTGCATGTTTCTGAAATTTTCCATTAATATTTTTGGATCCCAATTGACTATGGGTAGCTGAGACTGCAAGAAGTCAAACCAGAGGGGAGGAAGAATGCTATATAAACATATCATGCTTAAAATAACCATTTGGAGAGAATTAATGTTTAGGTAAAGATAATTGAAATAATTCTTTAATAATCTGAAAGTAGTTATTACCAAAAGATCCTGAAAATACTGATTATTAAAATAATCATTCTCTTAATCATGAAAATTAAATATTTAATGCATGGTAAACACATAAATTCTGCTTTAGAATTAGCAATGACAATCATTCATATAGCCTACCAGATCATATAAGGCAAAACTTATAAAAACAGCATACTTGGTTCCAGACCACCACAATAAAGCAAATCTTGTGATTAAAAGAGTCATAGAAATATTTTCCATTTTCCCAGACATGTAAAAGTTATATTTAAGCTATCATACACATTCAAGTGTGTGGTAGTATTATATTTTTAAAAATGTAATACATAAGGTAAGCATGTAATGTTAGGAAAACAACAACAAAAGATTGACTTAATGCAAGGTTCCCTCAAACCTTTAGTTTCTAAAAATTATAGGATAAAGCAAATTCACTAAAATGAGATGCCATTGTATAATATTAACCTATTTATTTATTTAAAAAACATGTATGAAAAGCAAGTACAAGCTAGGCACAGTAGTTGACTCTTGAAGTATCATATAGATCAATATAAAAATGATCCTTAATCTAGTTTAACCTGATTCTAGGTCATGCTCCAAGACTGTAAGTTATAATTCCACATGCTTTAAGAGAGTCATATAGTACCATGAATGGAGAGAGAAAGAAAGAGAGAGAGAGAGAGATCTTATTTCTGACTGGGAATAAAAGGAATGAGATATTATGAGATATGAGACAGTATTTCATGGCAGTACAATTTATTTTTAAAGTATGGATAAGCTTGGGGTAAACAGAGATTGGGAAATGTACAATAATGCACTCAACATAGAAAGATGATGTTCCTGATCATTAGCACCAGGTTGGAAATATTGTAAGAAGTTTAGGAATCGTGAAATGTGATACCAATCTATTTGTGATCAAACAACATGTCACTGATTATTTGAGGAAATGACAAAGAGATAGATAAAAGAAATAACATTCTAAAGAATTGGACATTTATCTGATATTCAAATAGAGTAATAATGAATATTTTTAAAAAGATTACAGTGCTGGGCAGTGGTGGTGGTCTGGCATGGAGGCCTGTTTCTGTAATCTTAGTATTTGGGAGACTGAAGCAGGAGAAATAGAAGCTGAAACTACCTTAAAAATGTTGGGAGATCTTGTCTGAAAGGAATATGAGATAGAAAAGTAAAAAATGTAAAATAAAGAAAAATAAATTTATCTTGTATCCTTTTCAAAAGTGGAAAAGGAAGCACTGAAAGTAACAAGATTTAGAGGTAATTATTGTAATAATACAGAAATACTATGGATAAGCAAAATTGGTAACATTGAAAACAGAAAGGTGTGGAAGAGAAAAATGTTGAGCATGACTTCACAGTGACTGAATGAAGGAATGTATACTGGGCAGAGAGAAATCAAAGGATTCTCTCTAGTAACTATGAAAGCTAGGTGCATGGAGAAAGCTTTTTAATTTACTGGAATTGAAAGATATATATATATATATATATATATATATATATATACATATATATATATATATATATGATAAATAAATGAAGTTAGACATGGTGGCATACATCTGTAGCCTTACTAATGAGGCCAAGTCAAGGGAATCACTAATTTGAGGCAAAGCTGATTAGATAGATTGTTAGACAGACAGGTAGATAGCAGAAATGAAAAATAAAGATCAGATTCACAGGTGATAGAGTAATTAATTCAGTTTTAGGTATTTTAAATTTGAGAATACTATAGGGTATCCTATTGGAGACATTCTACTCTTTTTTTTAAATGCTTTTAAAAAGATATTTTTAAATATGTGCAACTCTGGGTGGATATGCGCACATAAGTGCAGGTACCTACAGCTACCATAAGAGGGCATCAGTTCTACAGTAGCTAAAGTTCTATTAGAAGATCAGTAATTGCTCTTCAGTCCTGGAGACATTCCATATTAGAAAATAGTTCTTTTTTTAAGAAGCTAGAAATAAGAATTGGAGAAGTCCATTGTGTCGGTGGTGTTGAAGCTACAGAAAACTGATGAAATTATGATCAGTAATGATAGTGTACACATCAAAAGTGTAATAAAGAAGAAAATAATTGTAAGAAGCTAAGATTTTTCAAAAAGTTTGAAAAGTCAGCAGTGCTTACAAGTGGATCTCAATAGTTTGCCTTCACCAGAATCATCTATAGGTTTTGTTAAAACTCAAATTTCTGGGCCCCATCTCTTAGAGATTCTGTTTTGTAGGTGTTGGATATAGGAAAACAGTTTATAATTCTGCAAAGTACCCTGAGGATACCAATACCAGGAGTCTGGGTACAATACTCTGAGAATTATTATTGAATGTTTGGAGAAAGTTTTTGTTTGTTTTTATTTAAAGCTGTGTGGTTTATTTTAATAATAAAATTTACAAGAATAAGCAGAGAGGGATACACTGCAGATGCAAAAGAGACAAGACTAGCGAGTAAAAGTGATTCATGGCCTGAGGGATACAAAGGGGTCAAAAATGTCAAGGAAGCAGTGGAAGAAGTTCTATATTTTCTGAAGGACTCTGAGACTATAAGAAGATCAGAGACATTAAGGAGAAAATCTGTTTCAGAAGAAATAAGGTTTGAAAAATTCTTTATTACTGTGTGGTAAAATTATACAGAAGTGGAAGGCAGCGGCTGATGAGAGTGTAGGGGATTGTGCCTTATAAAGGTTGGAGCAGACACTTCAGTGAATTCTACAGGGAGTCAGCAAATGAATAAACCTGTATCTAGTACTGGTAGGAGTCCAGAAGAAGTTCAAATGGCTCCAACCTGAGCAATCAAAAACCTACAATTTTAAAAGGAAAATATATTGTGACATGTCAAAGGAATTTAAATTTAAAGAAAACATCTTTCTTCTCCTAAACATTGTAGTAAGGGGTATCATATATTAAAAGGATGGGATAGACATTTATTTTATGAGTACTTTAAAAATTTACTTTTTTGTATTTCAATTAGAAAACAATCATTTTTGCTTTAAGTCTCTAATTTTTAGCTGTTAATTCTTTCAGTTTTGAAAAATTCTTATTTTGTCCTAAAAGCTCATATTTTCTAATTTTGCATTCCTTAGAATTCATCTTAAATGGAAAAAAGGCATATTATAGATGATCACCATACAGCCAGTTTTCTGGGAATAGATTAACCATGTGTGAGTTTGTGAAGGGTGGGAGGAGAGGGGAGATACACTTACAGGGTTTCTCTGTGGGTTTCAAATAATTCCATTACCTTAGGATGTTCTTAAATGTCTCTTCTAAAAACATTCCCTTCAAATATTTTTGGATACTTGGCAGTTCTATTCAAGCTTGCATATGTGTGTGTATGTGTGTGTATCTCTGTGTGTGTTTGTCTCTGCATATGTGTGGTGTATATGTGAGTGTATATACATGTGTGCATATATGTGTGTATGTGTGTGTATGTATGTATTTATAAAATCATTGTATAGGCTATTGGGCTTCATGCTCCAGTCGACAGTCCTATGTCCATGCATATATGGTGGTAGTAGTAACTGGACTTAGTGGGTTAAAAAATAAGATATGAAGTTGGCAGAAGGATGTGGTGGTGGTGGTCTGAGAAGATTTGGATGGGAAGGTAGATGGTAGATATGATTAAAATACATTGTACATGTGTTTCAAATTCTCAAATGATAAATAAAAATGTATTAAAAATATAGATGGCTTAGAAGATGGCTCAGCAGGTAAAGGCACTTGTTGTGCCTGAGGACTTGAGCTGGATTGCTGGAACTCACATGGTAGAAGGAATGAACTGACACTGAATACACACACACACACACACACACACACACACATTAAATACTTAAATAACATGTAATACATTAAGAAAATTAGGGCTGAAGAAATGGATTGACAGTTAAGAGCACTTGCAAAGGTCTCAAGTTTGCTTCCCAGAACCCACATTGGTGCTTACAATTGTAACTCTTGTTTCCACGGAATCTAATGCCCTCTTCTGGCTCCCATGAATATGCATATGGTGTACATACACGCACACAAACACATACAATAAGTCAATAAATCTTTTAAAAAGAATTTATAGTCATTAAGGTATCTTTTTATAGGCTATGCCAAAAAAGTGGACCATTTGCCTATGTTTATAAATGAGCACCTTCCCCTTCTAATAGAATGTGAATTAGGATAAAATGTAAATTTCTAATTAAGGTCAGGAAGTTCTGTTTTAAGACTCAAATATTGAATCATTCTATTAGAACTGGTGCCATCTACAACTTTTTCTTATAAGATATACTATCTTCTTACACTAATTTTTATTCATGTTTACTCCAGTGGTTAGTTCCTATCTGGTATTAATTCACAAACTTGGATATTTCCATATTGTTTATGCAGTGCATCTCATCTCCCAAAGGCATTGTTGGAATTAGTGTTTTAATAAGCCCATATAAAAGACATACAATCCAGATATTTTATTTATCAGCTGAATTGCTAGATTGGGCAGATCTAGGGCTATTCTAACTTATTCCCAGCTATAAAGTCCCATGCTACTTGCTGTTTCTCCTGGCCACTCTGTTCTGGTCCATGGCAGTTTCTTCCTTGTCAGTCTTCCTTTCTCACCCACCTGCAACCTCCCCTTAGACATCCAGTCCCACCTTACTCCCTCCACTGCCCAATATCAGGCTCTAGCCTTTTATTGACCAGTTAAATTGGGGAGAAGGTTCACATGGCATTATTGGAGTACTTGAGCATCTGCTCGTCAAAGGCAACCACATTTTGAGGAACCAGTTTTAGCTATAGGATACAAGCAACATCAGACTGACCCACTACACAAGGGTACTCTGTTTACTACATCCATTACAATTTTATATTACTTTATACAGTTCCAAAGTTACAGGATGTTGACATATAAAGTTTCCTCCAGTCTTGTAGAAAGCCAGGCTTATTTAGAAATATGTTTGATATTCAAATAAAAAAGGAATAAAATACAAGTCTGTATGTGGACTCTGATAATGACCATCTCAAACCATAGATCATAGTAATAGATATAGTCGTCAAAGCATCAAGAAACCCAAGGACACTCTATCTGAAGTCTTGATCCAGATGTCTTAAGTTACAAGTATCAGTTAAAATCAATTCACATGCTAATTTTCTACAGGACCACAATGAGAAGGAATTCAAGTAATGAAACCAAAAGTATTTTCTACACTGAAGGCTTACAAGAGCTGTTAATCCTTCATTGATTATCAGTAGAGTTGAGGCTCTATCAGTTCTATTTGAATTTTAGCATTAATATTTGATAATTAAAACATTGCTGCAAACTTGATAGATACTTTAAATATATAACATTTAATTCGCTTTTTTCTAACACCAAAATGCATTTGTTTTCTAATATGAAAAGTTATTACAGCCTTAGTGATACCTACCTTTCCTTTTATATCATAATTTTTAAAATATGAAATATCCAAACATCTGAGCCCATTTGTGAGGGAGAAAAAAAACCACCAAGTTCACAGTGTTAACTCTGCCCTTATAAACTATATACTGTTGTGAGTCTTTTGGTAATGGTAGGGCAAGACTAAGGTATGGTGGACAATCCCTTTATTGTCTTTTTGCTGAAAACTTCAAATTACTATAAAAGAAAGACCTTTATAATGTAGTTATAGCCGTACACAGGGAGCTGCATGACCTTAAGATTATCAGTGTAAAGTTTTCTCAAATAAAACTTTGTATAAAATGTATTCTCTTAGAAGTTTGTATTGCAACATCACCAGAGATATATTTCAACCCATTGTTTAATAGACGTCCCATTCAAATACCTCTTGTACAGATTTGAGGTTTCTTTTTAAAAAAGGAACAATTAGTAAATACTAAAAAGCATGGTGGTGGTGTTATATTGTCTTAGCAAACCACCCCATTCTTTGGGAACCTTTTCTGTCTCTGTTCTATCTTCTCAGTGCCCTTATATTTTCTCATTTTCCTCCCAAGATTGTGGCAAGTCAGCAGAAACAATTTCATACCTTTAAAAGTGATGTTATTGAATGTATTCCAATCTATTATGTTAGAGATTCTTATTCCTTTATTCCAAAAGCCACTGTCATCGAGAGTTCTTCACATTTTGACCTCATTCAATTTGAAATAGAACACTATGAAGAGACTCAAAAGGAAATTTGTAATACTTGGTAAATGAAACGAAAGAAGGAAAAAAAAAACAAGCTGTAGAAAGAGACAAAAATAACTTACCTAGGGCATTTTCAACTTAGGACTAGGGGAAAAAGAGCACACTCACTTCCCCTGTTTGATAATGCTAAGTACAACAGGCAGTAATAAAACTCAACAAGTTTCTAAAAGTATTTATGTTCTGGAAGAATATCAGAGAAGTTATGTAGCTACGAGGGTGGTAGCTTTTGTAAATAAATGAAGCCTGAATTTAACACACTGAATAACTACCAGCTCCTCTAGGAGAGGATAGTAAAGGAAATACCTTGCAGTTCATTTAAACCTTGATTGGGCTAAGGTGACTTAACTACGCTATGTTGTATGGAAATGACTATGCTTTTCTTCAGGTAGGTGTTCTACTCCGATATTTCCTTCACTGTGTGTTCTCATAATAAGTGTGGGAGGTTTGGTAGGTAGGGGAAGAAGAATCCTAAGGTACCATTTAGGATATAAAGCCTTTGGAATGCTTGGGTCATTCAATGGTTTTCGGAGTCCATTGTGAAGGAGAAAAATATAACCAAGTTTAGAGTGTTAAACCTTAGGGCAAGACTAAGGTATGCTGCATTCTCGTGCACGTGCACACACACACACACACACACACACACACACAACCCTAGTCTGTTTCAGGACAGTGGCGGAAGTGTTGTAAAACAATCCACCCATCTGCTACAGAGGCTCCCCACCGCGCTTCCTGAAGCTCTTTGAGCACAGTCACAACCAGCAACTCTGATATAAAATCGAGAATTCTGTGGAACGGTCCTGTGGACCCTGGATAAGGAAGATATTACAGCAAGTGAGATAAGTGGGTAAGAGAAAGGCCGAGTTGTTCACTTGTGAACTCATTGGACTCTTTCTCCAGGATGCTGGGAGAAGCCACCTTTTGGTTCCACTGAGTTTGGGAGAAATGTGCAAGTTGAATTAGAGCTAAGTCACTTTCCTCCACCCAACCCGGTGTGAGATGGCTCGGGGTGTGTGGTGAAGGAGACACGCTTGCGAGTCCCGTTTGTGACCCCTCTAGTCTTCCACTTCGGAGAAGACAGGCTGGAAGCGCAGTGCCCCGCAAAGAGCTGACAATCGGACTCTCTGCTCTGATCTCCAGGCAGTAAGCAAGGCTGCACACCGCCCCCTTCTCCCTTCTCTTGTTCCACCTCCTTTCACCGAAAGTCCCACACGGCCTCAGGTAGGCAGAGGCTGGCTAGGGAGTCTCCACCCCTAGCTGGCGGCAGCCATTCTGCGCGCTCGGGGGCTGAGGGGGTGGGGCCCATTGGCTGGGGGGCGCTGCCAGTCTCGGGAGGGGGTGTGGTGGGGGTGGGTTCTTGGTCCGCCGCGGGTCGAGGCGACTCACAGTGTGTTGGGTGGTGGATGAGCTGGAGCCATAGCCAGCGCGCTTCAGACTTGAGAACAGTTCAGAGAGTCAGAACGTGCCTGAAAGAGAGAGAAAGAGCCAGCGAGTGAGTGCAAGGGGACTTAGAGGAGTCAGGGCGAGAAAGCGAGGGCTCTAAGAGCTAGGCTCAAGACAGAGTGACCATGGCTGTCTCCGCACCTCCGGTGATCTCTGCAACTTCCAGCAGCGCCGGCGTCCCGGGGGGTTTATTCAGGACTGAACCCCTGTATTCGTCTCCAGGAGAGCCCCCTCGTCTAACCCCTAATATGATCAACAGTTTCATGGCCAGTAACCACAACGGCAGTGTTGTGGGTGGCGGGATTGGTGGTGGCAGTGGTGGCAGCAGCAACACCAATACAAACGAGTGCCGAATGGTCGACATGCACGGGGTGAAGGTGGCTTCATTCCTGATGGATGGCCAGGAACTGATCTGCCTGCCGCAAGTTTTTGACCTTTTCCTCAAGCACCTGGTGGGAGGGTTGCACACAGTGTACACTAAGCTGAAGAGACTGGACATATCTCCGGTGGTGTGCACTGTGGAGCAAGTTCGAATTCTCCGCGGGCTGGGGGCCATCCAGCCGGGGGTGAACCGTTGCAAGCTCATCACTAGAAAAGACTTCGAAACTTTGTTCACCGATTGCACCAACGCCAGGTGAGACACTCATTGCTTCACTCTTTCTCTCCTTACCCCTTTGCCCTCTTCTGCATGTCTTAAATCAGCCTCATCTAACTTGGTCTGTAGAGACTGAGTTCTGCTTCTTTGCACTGTAATCAGCGGGGTTGAGAGAACTAGAAGGGCTCATAGATAAATTGCTAGTTCTTTCTAGGCTGCTCTCTGAGGTAGGGTTTCAATTTGAGAAAGTCCCGCACAAACTTTGGGAGCTATCCTCCACTGAAACTTTACAGCCTTTCGCCTTTATCTTGCATGGCTTTTAGGCTGCTCGTGGTAGTTTTATTTTATTATTATTATTATTATTTGTTTTTCTTTCCTGCTCTTTTGTGGCCTTACGGGTCGGATAGTTTTTCTTCTGAACAAGGACACCAAGGATGGCAGCTGGCTGAGCTGTAACCTGGGCTCCTAAGCTGGCAACTGAGAAAATGGCATTTAAGGGGTGCAGGGGGACAGAAGCCTAGAATCCATCCCAGAGGGTGATTCTATCCCCAACGTATGTTTGTATCCCAATCGTATCCCATTGTATGTTTGTTGTGAGAGTGTAAGTGTATAGGATGTGTGTGCTGTAATGGTGGAGGTGGTGTGTGTGTGTGTGTGTGTATGTGTGTGTGTGTACACGTTTGTACAAGTGCTTGCAAGGGCATATGCTCATGCCTGCTGAGCAAAGCTCCCTGGTGCACAGTAAAGTAGATGAGTCCTATTTAAAAAAAAAAAAAAAGGTGAGGACAGATGCCACTTTCCTGGAGTCCTCCCTCTTGGGCCACCTGCAGAGGTTAATGTGGGGAATGGAATGCAAGGGCTCGGGCTACGCAGAGGCTTGGTGTAGAAGTTAGTAGGCTTTTTTGTTGTTGCAGTTGTTGTTTTGTTTTTTGAGAGGATTGAACCAACTCCTTCACCTCAGACAAACTAGTTAGTTGGAAGGATCCCATTTCCCCCAAGAGAGGATTGTTTAAGTAATAATAACCACCTTCCCGAGTCATAAGTGTACCTCCCTGATATCATAGTTTAAAAGTGCATTGGAGACTAAGTGTTCATGTGTACTTACAAGCAACTTATGTTTGATGTTTTCAATAAAATTTTAGGAAAGGAAACTGCTGAGCATTATTTGACATTCAAAAATATGAATTTATTTCATCTCCAGTCTGCTAATATCTCAGGAAAGTAATCATTCTACACATGAGAGTAGTATGCTAATCAGGAAATTACAACGGAAGAGGAGCAAAGAGGTTTGCTATAAAGCAGCAACATGGATGATAATTTTATAAAGAACTTCTCCTGAGGTCAAGTCTCACAGTACAACTTTAAATGATGGTATCTCTGGATCTGAGGAAGAAAACTGCAACTACATTGTCATGTCTATTGTAAAATCTAAATTGCTGTCTTTAGCAGAAATGTACTGATGATAACTTATAGGCAAACTGTTGCTTACTAGTGCATTAAGCAAAATATTGCCATAGAACTTACAAGAGAACCTTTCCTTTTTCCTTCTGAGCAACTTCTGTGTTCAAGCAACTAAATAGAACCCAGTTCAGAGGGAAACCCCTAACTGATTCCCATGTAAAGCTTAAAAACCTGGCTTATAAAATGAACTTTTCTTTAGGTGACTGTAAAACACAAAGGGTAAAAGCCTCTCTCCATACAAGACAAAATTATGGGTTTTAAAAATAGAAATACTTTATAGAAAAAAGAAAATTTTCTTTTGATTACAAAGAATATTTACTAATACACGAACTCAGTGGATTACCAGAACTTCTAATGGAGGCCATGAGATTCATTTATTGATAATCGGATATACTCACTTGAAAAATAATTGCAGAGAGAAAAAGTAATATTCATCTTTTCTCTGTCTCCTTCTCCCTCTCCTTCTCTTCAGTTTTTTCTTTCCCTTTTCTTCTTCATCATTCCCCTCCCCCAAATTGTTATCCCTAGAGTGAAAATTTTATACAGGGCCCTTTCCCCCCTTTTTCAAATATTAATATTCTCATTTTTGAGAAATATTTATGAGTTTCACTCTCAGAATAAACAGGTTACTATTTTATTATGACTTTGATGTTTTTCTATAAATAAGAACTTTTAAAAAATTTTAACAAGACATACCAAAGAGATAAATGATAAATTACTTCATTATACTGAGACAGGTTGTTCTGTACTATTTTGGGATCCTCTTATAATATGTTTTAGGTTACTGTTTTAGTCTGATAAAGCTTTATTTATTCCCTATCATTTGCATAGCTAACATTTCTACTTGATTTTTTTGTAAAATTGTGATAGAAAAGTATTAAATATGGAAAATATATTTGTGATACAAGGGGTTGTGCATTCTACCACATTTTATAATATATGTTTTGAATAATTGTTTTGCAAGTATTGAAATATATAATTGTAAAAATTATGAAACCTATTTTATAGCTACAACACATAAAGAAGTGAGGAAATCAACCAGACAGAAATACACATAATACATATATAGTAATTTTTAAATAGGCAAAAGTACAATTACGTGAAAAATCTAATTAATGATAATATAACATTAGCAAATTCTCCTGCTGCAAGTGCTCTCATAAATATGTTAATAAAATTGCAAAACACGATTCTTATGAAAAATGCTTCATTACTTTAGGTAACATTGTTTACAAAATCTATGATTTTAATTGCAATCTGAAGTTTAGGTCAACACTATTTCTGTCACTTTTTAATTCAGTAAAAAGAGAAATGAGAGGTATACAAAGGTACTAGGCTCAGGATGAAAGCATAAAGTAGGTGAGATACACGGTAGGAAAAGAGAAATGCAGTAAAGAGCAGAACTATGTCATAAGGAGAGGAAAAGAGAGGGGAAGATCCTATAAACATACCCAAGAAGATAGGTGATGTTCTCAATGTAGACTTGCCTAAAGAGGATTGTTCATAAAGATCCATGACTTACCACATTGAGCTAAAGGTGAGGGTTAGAAAGTACAAGAAAAAGAGTGCATATTCCATTGAGTAGAAACTCATTCTGATGGATAAAATTTCATAAGATACTGTTAAAGACCTATTTTTGTAATGGTGCTATTGGCAATTATCTTTTCCTGTTTTTCAAACATACTTTTCCTCCTTTGTCAAATGCATGGTGAACAGTATGTGTCCTGACTAGAGTGTTTTTAATTTGTATTGTTCTCTATGTGTTCTCATATAAAATGTATCATTTTAAAATTTCTTATGTTCGTAAACCCTAATATATTGCTTGAAGTAGCTTTTTGATATAGTTTAGTGCAATTCACACTGAAGAAACATGAGTGATATATATATATATTATAATATAATATATATAATCATTTCTTTCATAGTACTGAGTTATGATAAGAACTCTATTAGTGACATGTTTTAATTATTGAGGCATTCAAAGTTGACTTCTCAGAAAAGAAGTAGTGAAATAATGGACGCTTCAGCTACTAGAGAGTAGTACAACAAAACTCCTGATCATATGTTATTCTACTAGAGAAGTTAAGCTTTATATCATTATAGTGATGCCTTTGCAAAGGCTGTACAACATTTCTCTTCATGCTGTTTTACCTGAAACTGAATAGTGAAGATATTATTTGGATGATTATTAAGCAAATGATTTTAAAGATCCCCAAACCAAATGGAAAATATCTTCTTTTAGATTTAAAGAACATTTTTTGTTTCACTGCTTTACAGGAAAACTTGGGAATTTTAATGCCAGAGAAAGGCAAATTCAGTTAGCATATGTCTAAAATCTTCACTCTTTGTGTACTGGATCTTCCTTACTACATTGTCCCAAGTATACCAGCAGCCATACACTAAATGACAAATCGTTCTTAGTAAATATGCAAATCGACCAACATATTTTAGTGATATCTCTTTTTAATCTACTTGCCTACACAAAACTTACATTGTCAGATTTCAGGATCAGCAGTTTATTTCTTTGTGGAAGCAATTAATTAAATGTTATTCAGTCTCAAGTACAGTTAGATAGACTATTGTAGAAATAGGGGTGTATAATCAAGACAACATTGCAATAATTATTTGGAGACATGATTTAACATTATTCAAATACAAGTTAGCTTTGCAATTAATATTTACACTGTTAACTTATATTTTCTTTGACAGTATATAAACTGAACATACAGGTGTTTTGATGTTGGAATAATTTATGTGAATTTACCATCTTTTATACTATTTAAATTATTCTTAAACATGAGAAAGATGTTTATTATAAGCATGCAATGAATTTGGCTTCGCACTCAAGCTCGACGCATCCTTTAGAGTTCATGATCTGTATAGTAACATAGTTTACTTGAAACTGTTGCTTTTCATTTATAATAAAATTACGCATCATCAAGTTTTGAAAGAGCTTACATAACTTTTCTGGACTGGTATTTTGTATTACAGATACTTTCCCAGATAATAAAAATGTTATTGAAATAAATCTGGACAATGAATACATAGCTCTTACTTCATAGAGTGGTGATGAGGTAGTTATTGTCTCCTAAGAGCAGCCAGGTAGCCCCAGATCCTCAGTTTTGTGTTAGAAGAATGGTGCTAGTGTTACAATTCTAGCAATGCAGTCATATATCAGTGTACAGAACTTTAATGATTACCTTGATTTTAACCATACATTTCTGCCTACATTTTTATTTAACTAGATACTCCAGTTACTGACTGATTACTCATGTTTACCTCAAATACCTTTCTTAGGTGATGCATGTGATGGATTTGTACATATTTGTAGTTTTATGAATGATATTTTCTCAGTAAACACATGGTACATGATTGTTAATACATTATTAGATTATTAGAATGTTATTGTCTTCTGACATTAATATTTTATATGCTTTTATATAAGAAACTCTTAATACTTGAAGTTATCACATTTGAGTTATTTGGTTCTATTTCAAGTACTCTTATTTTGTGTAGATGCTTTATAAAACCTTCTCGCAGATGAGTATAATTGTGAGAATACCTAATCACAACACATTTCAGTTGGCAATATACATCTCCAGTTATACTTTATCATGTTTGCAAAGATACTTATGATTTCGATTTATTCACTCTACATATTTCAAATATCTTTAAAAAAAAAAAACAATTGATCTAAAACTGACTATATTGTGTTTATGGCTAAATGTAGTCCCAAAAGCAAAACAATTAAGTATTAATGATATTCTTGTTGCATATTCAAGAGGTCTCTAGTAGCATTTTTCCTTCCTCTTTTTTTTTTTTTCCTATTTCACCAGCTCAACCTGCAAAACTCTTCACTGTCACTTCAGATCACACAATTCTACGAAGATAAAACAACATTTAAACACATTTGCTTTGGAGGGGAAATTGAACATTTGCACCCAATAAGCCTGATTGTGGAACTGAATGCAAATTGTGTTTTGATTTATCTCTTTTACACTTTTTTCCATTTGAATTGATCTTGCATTAATTTCACCAAGCGGCTCTGTGAGGCTGCAGATGTTGCCCCGTGTTTAATAAATCAATGAGACAGATCTGAATGAATCACTTCAGATGGATTCTCTGCTCGGTTTGATGTCTAGATGTTATTCTTAGCTTGTTATCATGACAGATGCATTAATGTTCCCATACACTGCCAGCAATGTCAAAGAGATTGAAGCTTTTAAAGTGGCGGCATCCTTTTTTCCATTTTCTGCTAGAACAACTACATTTATATTATTTTACTTAGAAATCAGAGGAAAACATCAAAACAGTCATAAGATTTCTGTGAAAAGATTTTTAACTTTATATTATATTTTAATCATTCTGAAATGGTGAAACCCAATATATTATAAAACCTAAATAATGGGAAGCTGCTTAATAATGCCAGTCTATTAATATTTAATCACAAAACAAAAAATGAGAATTAACACTGTATGATTGGGACACACTGAAAATGCCATTGTACATAGAATAATACTGTACCCAAATGGATTACAGAAGGGTGTCAGGTTTTAAAGCCTTACTAACAAGCTTTTTGTTGGCTTAATGCAGCTGCAATATAGTTTTACCAAGGGATTTGGAACCTTTCAGTATTTAATAATTTTTTAAGTAGGAAGGAGAAAGTCTGTCTATTGCATATTAATCATTTCTTTAGTTTGTTATACTGAAAATGTTAGAAAAATTTATTTCATCTTAGCATATATAATTTATTTATATTCTAATTACTTGCAAACCATAAAATATTTTATAGCCATAAGTATCACTTCTATAAAATAATTTTTTGAAACTAGAGAAGAACATATATGTAAACCTATAGGACCTTCATATAAATATAGTGAAATTAATTACCTTCATTAAATATTATATGTCCCATACTTTTACAATTAATCTCTTGCTTTCTTACATTGATTTTTAGAGAAAAAGAACAATGTCAATTGAAATGAAACATGTATGGTCTAATACTTTAATATCTAGAGTTTTAAGTTAATATCACATATATGAAAATGAAAAAATCAAAGCAGATTCAATTGTTTTGTTTAGTTTTTTTAACAATGTATGTTTTAAGACAACAGCATTTATGGCTTGCTGTAGCTTGATGGCACACCACTTCCCTAGCATGTGCAAGGGCCTACGTTCCAACAAAGCATATAAAATGAATAGATTTTTAGAAGTAGTGTCTATTTATAGAAATTTACAACATTTTTAAAGCACAGTTGTATTGTTACTTAGATTGGGACATCATGAAACACTCTTAGATAACAAGGTTCAGATTTTCAATATTTCAGAAAACATTATCTTCAGGTAGTCATTTCAGAAGCTCAAGATATGGCTTATTATGTGTAGTCAAGTATGAACAAAAAGTTATTATGAACTTGACTGAATTAAGTATAGTTAACAGGGTTCTTAAAATTTTGTTTAAAACCTGTGCATGTCTTCACAGTGAGTTCTCATCTCTTTTTTAATGCTAAATTTATATATTATAGTAAGTGATATTATAACAAGATAGAGAAGATTCAATACAAATTATTTCATATAAAATTGAATGTGACATATTTACAGAGTAACTGAATTTATTATATACAACAAAATCTTGGATATATGTAAAATATGTGTATTTTTGTGATATTGTCTTAGAAACCAATTTTAACATTAATAATATTAATTTTAAAGCATTATAAACCTAATACTTTTTATGTTAAGCATCAAATTGACACTGGCTGACTGAATGCAATCATACACACTGTATTATTTTTACATAATTATTTACATTGATTTTTTTTTGCTCTTTACATAACTGCTACATAATAGTTATGTGAAGTGTGCAGTTGTTAGACTTAATCCTGACATTTTACCTCTGGTGTAAAATCATTTGTAATCATGCCATAAACCTTTCAGAAATACATTTACAAAGGTATCAAAACTTAACATGCTGAATTAGATTCTTTGACATGAATTACATTCTGATATAAATTATGACTTCTTACTGTTTACTTTTACTGAAAGCCCAGGGGAGATGTTCTAATGTTCTAAATAGGCAAGAATTAATAAGTGAAAAAAGACTAATGGCATAAAATTATTCTTAGTTATTTAGACTGGTACATCAGCATAACACATGTGGTATGTGACTTGGGATTTTATTTTCAAACAGAAAATAATTGTCTAAAAGGACTTGATAAGAAGATAAAATTCATTCATTATTTCTAGAATGGAAATAGAAATAAACTAAGAAACATGACTCATTATTTTTCTGAGTAATTTGATGTTTCAATAATATTCAAACTCAAATTTACATGACATATCTTCCACACTATCTAATTTAAAAAATAGTGTATTTTATCAGGTATAATTAATTTTGAAAAATAAAAATTACTTTTATCTAGGAACCTTGAGGTTGAAATTATTTCTCTCTATGCACGGTTTTGAGCCATTGTCATTATTTAGTATATTAGTGAAAACTGCAATGAAAACTTTTTAATTGCACTAAATATACATACATATGCATATATGTATATAGCATTGGGAATTTTAAAAAATAATGATATATAGTGCTCTAATTGCTGTATGATCTTTTTGTTTTTTCACACATTGGTTGCTTACTATATAATGTATTGTGTACCTTAAGGTATTAAACATTCAATTACAATTATGTTCAATGATCTTATCCGGTTGCTGTCAACTGTTAGCTGGTAACAGCACTTAGGCTACATTTAGTCTATCTGCTATTTATGTGATGGGTTAAAAAGAAAAAAAGTAATATTGATTTGTCTCTGGATTAAAGTTTGAAACAGGCAACAGCCTGAACACAAAGGACTTCTTTTTTTTTATGATTTCTCAGCTTGCCATTGATCTTCTAGTTTTATTGCATTCATTATTTATTAAAAGAATTTGCAAGCTAAACATAACGTTAAGCTAGTTTGCACACAGGGACCGCACTTAGGAAATTGAATGGAAATTGCATTAGAGATGAACATCTGTGCTATTTTTCCACTCATGTGTTTATGGGTTTGTATAAAAGGTGTATTGGATTAACAGTTATGACCTTTATAGCTTACAGCAATATGTTAGATTCTGAGCTTTCAGTTATTTTGGAAGAATTCTGTTTCCCACATTTGTCTAAATAACATCATATTGTCATAACAGACTGTGGATAAATTTACGTTGCTATAGCACTAGTGCATCATTTATATTCCCTTTTTGTGTGATACTCTGTTGTACTAAAATATAAACATTAAAAGTACCCCACAATTATTGAGTAAAACTATATCATCATCTTTTCCTGGTCTTCAGTAGTACAGTAATACATGCAATTGACATAATTCTTGGTTAAGAATCTTGAGTCAGTTTATTTTCTCCTCCTCCCACCCCTAGTGGTACTGTGGATTGACCAGAGTCTCATACTTGCAAGGCAAGTGCTCTACCTCTGAGCTACTAGAGTTTAATGCCATATTAGGTCTTTCATAAAAAAGCTTAACTAACCACCCATAAGATGTTATTTTGTATGTATGCTATATCATGATCTATCTTAAAGTATACACATACATACACTGAATCTTTGTTCTGAATAACAATATCAATATTAAGGAAATCTGGCTTATATTAAATTTCCCTGTATGTTCAGTGCCAAGAAGTTTAGTTCCACACAGTTGTTATCCTCTGAAAGTTCTTTTGTGGACATACGGCGGACCTCAGGGATTCTTGCCTTTTAATTATTGCCTTTAACTAGAAGGCATTTATAAAATTAATTCCTTATTTTGTATTTTCAGTAAATAAAAAATGCTTTCTCAATCACTTTGATCCCTCATCATTTATCAAATTTATTATGGTGTGTGTTCACCACTCATTAATTATGTAACATGTGATATATATATATATATATATATATATATATATATATATATATATGTTGTGATACATAAGCAAGAACCACTGTTCTTATGGATGTGTCTTGGACTCATCATTACCATTATCTTAGGTATATAAGATTATGCTTCATTGTATTTACTAATTTAATATTTGGGATAACTGTTTTGTAATACCAGTTGTCAAATAGTCCCAAATTTTCATAGCTATATCTGAATCATGTGTACATGAGTGAGCACTAGGATGCTTTGCACTCTTTAGAATTATATTAGAGATACCAAGCTAAAACAATGGCAGTTACTAAATATGCAGTTATAGATGAAAGTTTTGTTATTATGTGAAGAAGCTTCATTTTATTAGTGTTAGGAGTTTTAAACTGGTCAAATTTTCTAGTTCAGATCTTTAATTTTTGGCATGTTGTCTTGCCCAAGATTATATTTCAAAAATTAAAATTAAATAATAAAAGGTTTTACTGTTTGTTAAGCTCACTGTTAAACATAAGTAACTTTGGATAACACGTTTATTCACTGTATAAATGTATACACATTCATGTTAATGTGAAGTTTGACACTTTGGAAGCAGCTTGTAATCTGCTAAACTTTAAAATTTAATTTGTGGAAAAGTTTATGTGTACTTGCTAGGTTTTTATTTGAGGAAGACATAAAAGAAGTTCATTCATAGAAAAGATTTACTTCATAGTACCTTTTATGCATAATTCACTAGGTTTTGGTCTTAGTTTATAAGCCAATTACAGCATGATGTTTGAGCACATAAGATATCTATAACACATGGTATTTTTCCATTAAGTTAATTTGCTTATTTATTTCAGCAAATATTTAGTAAGTACTACTATGTGCAAGGTTACTCACGAAATGGAAACTAGAAAACCTAAGCATCATGCGTATTCTTGTTTTTCTCATTTGCAGATAACCTAAGTAGAGTATTTTTATACATAGTTAATTCTCAGCTAACCTGCAATGTAGGAGGTAATGGAAGATGATAAATACAACTTAAGAGTTGAAAAAAATAATGATAAAATATAAAAATAATGATTTGCCTCAATGTACTTTCCATATTTTATTATTAAATTTTATTTTTCTTTTATGCACATTGATTGATGAATTGGATTGATAATGTAGAAACATGTAGAGTTTGAATTCAATTTAAAATTACATTATTTGTGTAAAAATATCTATTTTGAACAAAGAATGCAGTTATATAGACTTGCAGCTACATATCACAGCTAACAAAAGGGGACTTGTTCAAATTGGTTAGTGACCACTAACAGTATATTTTTCTTGAATTTACTCTTATGTTGTCTGTGGAAAGATCTATGATCTTAAACAATATTGTACTCATCATAGGCTGTTAGCATGCCATAAATTTGGCAAATTTAATGATGCCTGTTGTTAATTTTAGCATGTTGACCTGAGCTTAGAAACTCTAAATGACAATCTTCTATGTGTTAAACATTTGAGGTTACTACAACTTACAGGTCAAAGAACAATAGATGAGTATAGCTTGAAATCAGAGTTTTAGGAAGTATTTTCACTCTATGGAAAGAATAATTAATTGTCAATTTGAAGTTCAGAAAAGAAGCAATATGATCACAATGTTGCTTATGGCCTAGCAAGATCAGTTATTTTAACATGAGCTTAAGTTAAATATTGTGACCTCTGAAGATTATAGTAACTGTTGCAGAGCTTACTTTCTGTAAGTACCTTTGATATAGACACATTCTCACTTTTGTAGTTATTTCGGAAAGGCCTTTGTCACACTAGAGGACTCATGGGTTTTTGTTTTTAAGGAGTTTTAAGGAGCATTCTCTTTTTCATGACTTTATATGTTTCTGTAATGGTAGAATGGTAATTCTCCCTGAATCTGTGGTTCTATTTTCTTTGCAGTTATTTTAAATCAAATGACTGCTTTGCTGTGTACTCAGTTTAGTATTTTTGTTTTGTTTTGTTTGGATTTTTGTTTAAATTTCTAAGTAGACTATTAGTTTTTAAATTTACATTTAATAAAATAAATTTCTCTGTTTAGTTCTTTTTTATGTTAGTGAGAAAAATGTACAAGTGTGTGACATAAACAGATCTAAGAATAAGCAGTGGAATTCAACATTTTTATTTCAATTAGTCTCATAATCTTTTTTTTGTTTTTGTTTTTGTTTTTTCTCGAGACAGGGTTTCTCTGTGTAGCCCTGGCTGTCCTGGAACTCACTCTGTAGACCAGGCTGGTCTCGAACTCAGAAATCCGCCTGCCTCTGCCTCCCAAGTGCTGGGATTAAAGGTGTGCGCCACCACTGCCGGGCCTAGTCTCATGATCTTAAAGAGGGCTGGATTGTATTTGGTTCATGCTATTATTGTCATAGGTTTATTTGGACACAGGCCAAAGAATTGAGGTATTAATAAATAAGAGCATAGAAAACTTGATACAGCAATTCTCATGCAAAATAGTATAAAATAAGGTAAAGACAGTATAGAATGTATCGATGGAGGCTTTTTCATAGAGTTTTTGAATGAATCTCGCATGCTATGGGTCATTCCTAGCATCTTATACATGTTAAACAAATGCTTTAACACTGAACTTTATATTGCCCCTGAATATCTCTTTAGGTTTGCCATTTTTTGTAGTGATGAGATTAATCAGATTCATGTACTAGAAGTGTAGGTACAAAAATACCAACTGTAAATGAATCTAGAAATTCTAATGGCAAAGTATTCAAATATTATACCTGAAGCCAAATGGTATTGAAAGAATGAGTATAGAATATTTGTATGAGTGTTGTTATTAATATCTACTATTCTTGCCACGTATGGTGGCTACCTTATACCTTTAATCCTACTTTAGGGAGGCAGAGGCAGGCAGATCTTTGTGAGTTTAAAATCAACCTGATCTATATAAAGAATTCCAAGCTATCCAGGTGTACTTGGTGAGACCTTGTCTCAAAGAAATAAACACCAAAACCCAAAAGACAACAGCAAAAACAGCTTAACATTCTAGAAAATGTCACTTTAAAGAAATTATACAATATTGATTTCTATATCTTTGAAAAGTTATCTTACTACTATTAGCTTGACTATAGATTATAGAATATGTTTTTGAAACATATTTTTAGTATGAAGTTTCTACAAGGGATTAAATTTTGTCTTTTGGGGTATGTGTGTGAAGTTTATATTTAATTCACTGTTGAATGGGTTTTTATTTTAGGGAATAATTGGAACTAGTGCACTAAAATTATTTAACATTAAAATTTGAATTAAAGGATGACAAAGATAACAGTAAAGTTTAAATATGTAATGCATGTCTTTGAGTCTGGAAATATATCTAATAGTTTAAAATTGCTAGCAAGATGTCTGGTTACTTTGCAACATGGTGTGTTTGGTGAATGCTTAGACTCATTTATTTTATTTCCACTCACTGCTAATCTGCATTATCCATGGCAATAACAAAACTTCCACTGCTACTAAAGAATAATAATATATTTGTGCAGAAGTTCACAGGCTCCAAAATTCTTCAACGTTTGTACTTAATGCTCACTATAATTCTATGAAACAGGTCATTTGATCTTAAATTTAGGCAAAAATATGGAAATGTAAGTAGGTTAAATGAATTCCTAAAAGACACAGAGTCTGGTAAAGATGGCTACATCGGGAACCCAAGTCTTCTTTTGTGACTGCTCAGGTACACTGTACTCTTTATGCTGTCTTGAATGGTGGACTTGAGAAAAGAAGATTTTATAGTGATGCATTGTTCCAGGTTATTAGGGAATTATAGGATATGTAGTAATAAAAAATGAAAATAAACAAACTAGAAAGAGAACCAGTACTAAAAAATTTTACTATAATATCTTTAAGGTGCTTGCACTTATAGAAACACTGACATTATTTATGTTGTTTTCAGAAATACAGTAACAAAATTCCTTTGGATGGATCCTCCTTCCATCTTTTCCCTCCCTCCTTCCCTTTTTCCTTCCTTCTTTCCTTCCTTCCTTCCTTCCTTCCTTTTTTCCTTCCTTCTTTCCTTTGCTCCTTCTCCTCCTCCTCCTCCTTCTTTTTTCCTCCTCCTTCCTTACTTCCTTTCTTCCATCCTTTCTTAGTTCTTTTCATTCTTTATTTCTTTTAACAGGATCATATTATGTAGGCTAGACAGGCATGGGACTTTGCTATATAAATCAGGGAAGCTTTGAAATCCTAGAGATCAGCCTGGCACTATCTCCTGAGTACTGGGATTAAAAGAATGAGCTACCATGCCTGGCAAGATTTATTTATTTAATGCATGCACAAAAAAGTTGGAGAATCATCACAAAAATTAAATTCTGAATTGAAAGTAGAAACAAGCAATAATCTAAGAAATTCTGTAGAATTTGAAATCGTTCATCAAATCTTAATATTGAATTTCTGAAACATAACAATTATGTCTTCTGTTTAAATGCCATTCTGTGATGTATGAGTGCCTTTGGAGAGCTTTGAATTCTACTATGGATAGAATGCATGCAAATATACAAAAATTATTTCTGTCCCAGTTACCCTTAACTGTCTGTTTGGCACAGTGTAGAGTCAAATGAGAGGGGAGCCTAGTATTGCCTAGACAAGATTAGCTTGTAGCCATGTTTTGGGGAGCTGATTTGACTGAAGATTTATTTAGGAAGGTACAGCTTATGTAGGCTGTACTATCCCTAGGCAGGTGGGTCTGGGCTGTATAAGAAAGTTATGACCCAGATAGTGAGCCAGATTGGCAGTGTTCCTCTAAGCTTTTTAATTTGATTTCCTGCTTGAGTTCTTGAGTTGACTTCCTTCAATGATAGACTAAAGCCTGGATGTATAAACCTAAGTTGCTTTTGGTCGGAGTGTTTTGCACAGCAGTAGAGACTAAAACAGAATCCCTTCCCTCTCTTGCTTCTTTCTTTCCTCCTCTCTTTCATTCCCTTCCTTTTTTCTTTCCATTCTTCGTTACCAAATAGGCATGCAGTATTCTCTTCTGTTAGGCATTCTTCCTTGTGTACATTTTAAAAAAATAAACAACTGGAGTGCACCACATAAAAGCGGATTACTTTGCATGTTAGAAGGTAGTAAGCACTATGGATAAAAACAGAACAGAGAAAGGGGAGTTAGCACAAAAGAATTCAGGGAAAGAATGCCAAAGACTGAGGAAACATTCTGGCCCAATGTCTTAAAACAGCAGCATTTCCAGTATATTTGAAGGACACTAAAAATACTACGGAGGCTTTGGAATGCTCACAAAAATGGACCTATCATAACTGCTCTCAGAAAGACCCAACAAGCAGCTGGAAGAGTCAGATGCAAATATTTGCACCCAACCAATGGACAGAAGCTGCTGACCCCTGTGGTTGAATTAGGGGAAAGCTGGAAGATGCTGGGGAGGAGAGTAGCCCTGTGGGAGGACCAGCAGTCTCAATTAACCTGGATCCCAGAGATCTCTCAGACAGTGAAACACTGACCAGGCAGCATATGCCAGCTGATATGAGGCCCACAACACATATACAGCAGAGGACTGCCGGGTCTGGGTTCAGTCAGAGAGGATGCACCTAACTCTCAAGAGACTGGAGGCCCCAGGGAGTTTAGAGGCCTGGTGGGGTGGGGTGGTGGGGACATCCTTGTGGAGACAAGAAGGTGGGGAGGAGGTATGGGATATAGAACAGTTGGAGGGTGGACAAGCAGGAGAATAAAATCTGAGTTTATAATACATGCATACATACATATATACATGTATACACATATACATACTAGTATGGCTGTAGTGGAGTAAGGGAAGAAAACTGGAAAGAGAATGTAATGGTAATGAAGGAGTTTGTTTACACATGCCCTTAGAGTAATTTTTAAGATTTTAGCTTTTACCATGAACTTATATAATGGAGGGAGATTCACATGCAGGGTTTTAAGAAGGGGTGTAAGAGGATCTGACTGAAGTTTTTGTTTGTCTGTTTGTTTTATTTTTTGAGACAAGTTCTTTCTGTGTAGCTGTCCAGGAACTCCCTCTGTAGTCCAGGATGGCCTTGAAATCATAGAGATCCACCTGCCTCTGCCTCCTGAGTGTTGGAATTAAAGACATGTGCCACCAACATTCAGCTCAGACTTAAATTTTTAAAAGTTCTCTTTGGTGGCCAGATTAAGAATAGAGTTCAATTGAGATACATACAAACCAACATACATACATGCATACATGCATACATACACGCATACATACATATGTGTATGTGTGTGCGTGCATGGAGTGTGTGTGTGTGCATTTGAGAGAGACATTTGAGCAGGAGACAATACATCTGAGATAGAGTGAAAGAGTTAGTATAAAAAAATCAGCTTGAAGGTAAGTAGGCCCAGGAGGTCTCCCCTTCTTAGAGGAAAAAGTAGGGTGGAGGGAAAGGGACTATGTGAGAGAGGACTGGGAGGAGGGAAGGCTTCAATCGGGGTGTAAAGGGAATAAATAAATTAATGTAAAAAATAAAAATACAGAATAAACATTGGGGAAAAATCAGGATGAAAGTAGTGAATGGGGCAGGAACTTCTTTTTTATTCTCCTGGAAGACATAGCAGCATTTTCTATTATGAAAAATAAGAATTCAGCAGAAACAAATGGAAACAAACTGATACTGTAGGCAAGAGAGGGACTGTTGCTGAAGTGATACTGTATAGTCAGAGAGAGTAGATAGAACATGGGGAACAAATAGCATTAGAAGATACCAAAATTAGTACAAATATGTTTGTAGGTGGGGAAGCTAGGTATGTGAATAGAGATTTAAGTTACCAACTTGTTGCAGCTCCAAGGAAATTATTTTGTTTTTATTACCGAGGTGGAGATAGATCATCACTTGAAAGTAAGAACTAGAAAAGAGGTCTAGAAAGATGGCAATAGAAGGAAGGATTTACAGGGGAAATTTGAAATGGCCATTGGAGTAACTCAGAGAATCTACTACTGAAAGAAGGCAGGCATCATTACATGCCCATTGATGCTTGTGCTCATAAAGTTAAAAAGATCAATGAGATTTTGTGTTTCTATTTCACCAGGTAGAACTGCCTGAATACTGATGCAGAGTCGTTAGATAATCCAATTTTACAAGAACTGTGGTTTTATCATCGAGATACTTTCATAACAAAGTAAAAGGCAAGAGAGTTGAGTGTCTTCATAATAGATAATTATAACATGGGACAATGTACTGTAAGTCGTTGGATAGTAAGATAAGAGACAGTGAAAGAAGTTGCAGGAAAAGTTCAAAGTGTTTTCAACGTGTACTAGAGTGAGCACTAGAGTGAGCAAAATGTGATGGCCATAGAGCTGGAGATAGTAAATGCAGTCATGTTCATCACAATGTTGAAGGCCATGGCTTGAGTGGCTGAAGGTGGCAAGGTTGCTGGAGAAGACGCTGAGAGGCACAAATACTAGCGTGATGCTTTTTATCATGTCCATGTGCATTTTTACGAAAATTGCTAAGAATCAAGAAAGGAGTCAAATATATTATTTACAGTTTTCTATTACATATAGTTGTGCTATCTGGGTTAGTTTTTTAAAAAAGAAATCACTCTTTATTTTCTAAAATCTTAAAGTTCTTGGAATTTAGAAGTCTTTGATTCAACCTGCTCAAAAAGTGTTTTAAAAGCAAACCATATGCACTACATCATGGAGATTTGGATACTGAAACAAATAACCCGTGATCTGTCATGCATGTGCCATGCTTTAGATAAGCCATATTTAAAGAATATTGTGAAATGGGACATCTTCTAAGTAGTTGACAGAATGTTTGGTTTCAATTGTATAGTGTTAATATTATCTGACAATGAAAACTATGATTAATTTTATTATAAACTGTTTCTCTACCAGAAATACTATGTTCCAAGGTGTGTATTTATTGAGCCTTTTAGGGTGTCATCTATTCATGAAGATTAGATTAATACTTTCAATCAGTACATCACTGGAGTTTTTGTTTTTGTTTTTTGTTTTTATTGTGTATGTGGGTTTTTTTTTTTTTTTTTTTGGGTAATACTATACATGCCTATCACTGTGCCTAACTACAAAGTAGCCACCATTCCTTACCCATGGTTAGGTCAAAATGTATTCAAAGTGGCAAAAGCCACATAGATACCTATTTAACACCTGCTGTTTTAGACTCATGCATTAGTAACCTTGCATGGAAGCTACTTAAGCCCCAGCTCTAGTTCCCATTTCTCAAAACTCTACACAGTGCCCTTTCAGGGGCTCCATGACCTTGGATGTTTGATGATGAGCAAATAGTTAAGCTTTCAATTAGGTTCTCATGTAAAATCATTGCTGAGGAAGGCTAAGAAGTTGGTGACCTCGATCTTAATTCCTTGCTAATTACCTAGGAAACAAATTTGCTCTGGTGGGGCTTGCCCAGACGTTCACCGTTCACCTGGCATCCTAATGGAGTAGTTGGGAAGAAGGATTTGGTCAGCATTTGCAAACTCCCATTAGGTCCTGTCATGGATTCTGAGTGAGTTTTAATTTCTGCAGATGGAGAATAACAAGGGAAGCCAGATGTAGTAACATCTGCTATTAAGACTCTTGTTGAAGGGTGAAAAGGCAATTCCATTGTTAGAATTTTATTTTAGATCTGTTGGATTGGTTTCAAAAATTCTTGTTTCCCTTCTTTATTTAGCACTTGAAAGAGACATATGAATACACTAAAACTGGGCTATCTCAATTAGGAGAAATAGTTCAAAATAACATAGAGAGACTATTTTAGGTACATGGACTCTAATATCTACAAGAAAGAAAAGTGAAGAAATGTGCTAACACACATCTACTATTTCAAATCTGAAGAGATGAGACCTTCAAAAGATTTTATTCAACATGAATCATTGGTAGGATGACACCAATAGACATACTAAAGTGGATAGGAGCAAAGTGCAAGAGGCCTTAACTCTATACAAAGAACTCCAGGCAACTAAGGAATGCTAAGAGTTGGAGAAACAGTCTTTTTCTAGGGATAAGAACACATATTGGTCGTCCAGTTCAAAAAGGTTAGTCTTTTAAAGACTAACTTCTAAAGTTAGTTTTAAATTGTATGAGTAACATACAGACTGAACAGGTTGTATTTAGAAATATATATGCACACATATATGTAATAGCAATAAAAAGAAGCCATGAATTTGAGAAAGAACAAGGAGAGAATATGAGAATATTTGGGGAGAGGAGAGGTAAGGGAGAAATGATTTATTCATATTATAATTTCCAAAAATAAAAAATGAAATAAAAAACTGAATGGAAGTGCAGTGATATAATATAAACTATTAAATAAAACTGATATCAGAAAACAATAAAGTTGGGATTCCTTCCTAAGAATCATTGCCCTATTCAAGGTCTTGTTGAAAGCAGTGATATTTAAAGAGCTACTTGAAGATTTACCTCTGGAGAGATAATTCTCTCACTCACATTCAGTGATCTTTCTAAATTTTTATTTGCAGGGCATCATGTCTTGTCACACGAATGCATGCATATGTGTGTGAGTGTGTGTGTGTGTGTGCGTGTATGTATGTGTGTGTGTGCAAATATTCAAGTTTTAAGGTGTTCATGTTTTCTTTTTCCCCAAAGTTGCAGTAGCTTATAAGATACTCAACATCAAAAACATTCTAATGAGTTGTTTTATGACTCAGAGCATGAAATACATTATATGGTTGTAAGTATTCAAAATGTTTTCAGTTTGTTATTTCCTCGGTTCAGTTATGAGTTATTAAAATGGAATGTATTTACTCTGGTAAACTTTTTGATTTAAGAGAGATTTATTGTTTTACTTTAGGAGTATATTATTATGATTCCGATTGACACAACTCTTGAAAAATGGAAACTTGGGGAGTTAATTTTCTTTGTCATGGACACTTCATCCTCTTTTGAGCATTTTATCTAGATGTACAACCATCCAAGCCTCAGGTTTTCATATAAGAATATGGGAAATGTTAATCACAAAACTCGCAGAATTTCTAACATTAATTGAGATACTGTATACCAAGTTCTTAGCACATTAAATAGCTTTGTAGATGTTAGCCCTTGGCAGTACTAAAGTGGTGTTCATACTAATAAATGTATGCATACTAATATATGTATATACATACCTTCTGAGTAGAAGCAAAAGAGAAAAATTCAGAATAAGATGAAGCAGTTTCCAGTGACTTTTGTAATAAGGTCTCAATTAACTGGTTGACTGCGACTGACATTGTATGCACTTCAGTTTCTAAGAAATTCCTGTGTGCTGACTTCTTAGGCTGATATGGCAGCTGGTAGGCCATTTATTACTAGTTCTATTTTGGTGGAAAATTCAGCCTTGTGTGTCATTTAGAGTTTGTGACACATGTACCCTCCCAAGGCTTAATGAGTTGTCTGCAGATGGGCTGTTATTTATTACAGTCATGTAGAATAAAATTGATTGTCTTCTAAAATTAATTTTTCATTTGCCTCCAGCCTTGCTTTAATAGAGGACACACAGTTGCCTGTTTGCAGAAATACTGTTTAATCACATTAATATCTCAGCCCCCCAGGCTGAAGAAGATAATTGTACAAACGAACAGCAAAATCTGTGTCTTTAACTTCTTTTTATGATTAAATTATGCAAATGACTTATCTCCTGCCCTTCCAAGCACTAATCATCTAATTAGGAATGATGTGTTAAAGGGATGGTTTTGAATCAAGAGAGGGACAAATGCAGGAGACAGAGAATGGGAACTGACGTTGAAACCACGGAATATACAGGAAAATGTGGTGGAAGAAATCTGTGTAGTTCATAAGACAAGAAACAGGAAGCTATTGCATACCTTCTAGGTAACCGACATGCTTGCTCTGCTGGCAGAAAAAAGAATTTTTCAAGTCTTGGTGCTGTATTCTCTGAGATTAATTTCAAGTTATCAGTAAGAGTTTAACATCACACTCAGTAAAGAGCTATCTTGTGATTTGAATGCTTGTAAAATAATCTATATCAAAGGAGTTAAAAACACCACCATGATATAAACTAAGGTTTTCAGATTCATCTTTTCATGAAAGCAATGTTTTTCTCCTGAAAACTTGAAGAAAACTCTAGACATACAAGCATATAATAAACATACTTTTCCCAATTCTCAGTTGACAACTCAATATTCAACTATAAATCATATTAAAAAATCTTACCATGATTCTGTATTTCTACCTTCAGAAATAATTGTAAAACCTTTTAAGAATCTAGGCATGGTAAAACGTGCTTAGCCCCTCAGTACTGGAAAGACCGAGAAAGGAGAACTGCAGTGGATTTGGGGGCAATCTGGGCAATACAGTGAGTTCTCAGTCAGCCTGGCAACATGGCAAGACACTCTTGTAAACAAATGAAATCCAAGTGAACCAAATGAAACCAAAGAATTTTCAGTAATAGAGTCATGTTTTTGTTAACACACCAGTCCATATAATATATTTTAAATAACAATAATGAGTGGCTATAACAATATCAATAAATAGCACTATTATTTCTTAGAACCTTTGTTATAATTTGTGAATGAACATGGTTGTTATAATAACATAAAACAAATAATGAAAGACATTGAATTAAGTTTATTGTGGATAATATGGAATATCCTCAACATTCTTCTTTTAGGTATAGTTTTGTAAAGCAGAGACCATAATGTTTGTCTTTCATTGATCTCAATTCTATGCTTTAGCCATTTTTTTTTTACAGTCAGCATCAGGATATTTGCTCTATGTAATATAAAAGATTTCCTCAAGCATTTGATGACAAATGCTCAAGAAATCTATCCTAAATATAATACAAACAAAACTAGACTTCTCTTGCTATTTTTGGTTTAGGTTATTTTCCTTCATTCATAGTTTAGGTCACTGATCATACCTAGCCCCTATTTTCTATTGGAATGTATCAGATCCTACTGGATTTGAATGTTTATTCATCATATTTACTTGTTAAGAGAAGGTATCAAGCTATAGTTTCTCTGCTTTTAAATGATTAAGTTTTTTATTCAGACAATTGAAGCCAGTTATTTTAAGTTATTAAAGCTTTGTGTTGACTATTTTGAAAATTGTTCTGAATTCTGTATTCCTGCAGATTATTTATTTATTTATAAATTTAGAGAATACAACCTTAATATTATACAGAATTCATAAGGTCTAAGTTAATTTCTGAATATAAAGTTTGGTTTCTGATAATTTATTCCTCTGCTTTCTCCTTTTCCTTTCAAGAGTTAAATTTTTCCAAACAAAAGCATAATATTATATTATTTGATTAACTACATGTTTAAAATAACTGACTGAACCCCTGTTAATACATTTAATTTAAGAGGATTGAATATATTCTCAGAGAAATTGCTGTGGCTTGTCAGTCTAAATAAGTTAAAGATACATTCCTTTGGTATTAGAGTCAATGAAGAATGATTTCAATATTTGCAAATAACAGTGTGTGATTTTTAATTCTCATGTTCTAATGAGTTTTCCACATGACATTTGTAGATGGAATGGAACAAACTCCTATTATCTTATAGTAAAATTAGGGTTTTTATTAGGTATATAAATAATTTAAGCATATCTGCTTTTCTTAGCTGTAGGAGTTCCCAGATCTCCTAAGATGGAGACACACTATCAAGTGCTTTCCACATCTTTTATGTTCTTAAAGAATTTTTTATAGAATGCTAGGATTATGAGAAACAGATTTTAAAACACAGTATGGAGCAATTAAGTACTTTATGCCTGTCATCAGGAACACTGAGGAAAAAAATTGAACCTAAAGTTTCAGTATTTTTCTTCATTCAAATGCTAAAATGAGAGTTGTAGAAATCAAGATGATTATCTATCAGGTGGGGTTGAGGTGCCCTCTACACAGCAAGCTTATATTCTCTGAGAAATGAAGACAACTTAGAAAAGTTTAGTATTTGTTTTCTCTTCATAACTAGAATTATGATCTTGCTTTCTTCCAATTCTAAGCTGAAATGTTGTGGTTTTAATTATTCTGAAGAAAAGAAAATATATAAGATCAAAGTTCCACTATCTTATTTTTCCTCTGTATTCACCAGTTGGGACTAGTGAGTGATCTTCAGAAAAACTTCAAATTGCTGTACATATGTGGCAAATTGATACATGTAAAAGTTGGATATATTATTTAGGGCCAAAAGGACTCTATGCCTCTGGTAAATACTACCTGTATAGGCAATCCTAGTTTCTTCAAACTGTAGGGAGCAAATTCAATACCTTTCTTTAGTGTCCCTGTCAGCTGTGTGATTTTCATTTCTTTTTCTCTATTTATTTATTCAGTGTGGTGATAGAGAATTTTAATATGACAAGACAGGGTCTAACCTGGGGCCATAATTTCTAGGTAATTAGTTCAAGAGTCAGAGGCAGCAGAAGAACATGGCTTTTAGTTTGCTAAAGGGCCTGATTCTTTCCCTAATACATACTTTGCCTTCTGGCGTGCTCAGTTCTCAAGCATCTTTCCCTTAGTTGGTACCAGTTCACTGGTAGTAATTAATTTCTGTCTTCTCAGGAAGGGCCTTTGAATTTTATTCATTTCCCAACTCCATTAGAGTATCTAGAGTGACATTTATTAACTATAGATTATCTAGGTTTCTTTCATACATGTTCCATGTATTATGATCTCTAAATAAAATTTCAATAACCTTCTAAATTTAATGGTATTTATTATGAAAACATGATGCATTAAGTACATCCATTACAGTGCAACTATACACACACAAATTACTAGTATAATAATGAAATTAAAATCTGTAAAGTCGTAGTATCAATGTCTGTGCTTTGATCATCATATATTATCCAGATACTATAATCATGATTTTCTTTCATTATTTATTTTGATTCCTATAACTACATTAGAAGTTAGTCATTGTTAGTCCATTTTTATAGTGGATAGAATCAATGCTTAAAGGAATTAGTTAAATTGTCAATAATAATAGTTCATCACTGGAGACATAGGAATTCTTTGACACCAAGCTTATAATTATACTGTACAATTCTGTACTATCCAATACAATATATTAACTAAAATATGTAAATTAAGGCATCATAGATTTAGGCTCCAGGAACGGGTATTTATATTAAGAACATAAAATTTCAATTAACTCATTATTTTTTTCTTGTTAAGATAGAAAACACATCTTGAAAATTGTATATATATGAGCATGTTTTCAGAGAGTTGGCAAATAAATGCCTATGAAAACTATGATTATAAGATGGGACAACAATTTTACCTTGAATAATGAATATCAGTTTATTTTGGCAAGCAATGTTTCCAATGAAGTTACTTATAAAATAATAATAATAAAAAAGACTGTATTTCAGGTGGAAACAAAATTATTGAACCTACTATTGTTCTCTTTCTTTTGTATATTGCCTTTTAAATGATAAAATTGCGTTTTGAAGATAGGTAATAACAATCCCTTAAAAAATAATTTAGGCTGTTGAATGTTAACTATGATGTTTATGGAGAGCTATAAAGTGGAAAAAGTCTTACATCTCTGCAGCATAGGATTTAATTATGCAATTTGTCATGACTCTAATGACAATGAGATCAGGTTTCATTTCATTTCACAAGGGAAGACTATTGAGGAAAGTAGTAATCAGAATCAACACAAATTCTGGTTCATACAGCAGGCAAATATACAAAGGCATAGGATATTTTAGTCATTTAATATGTCTTCTAATGATACACAATGACTTTTTCTCTCTCTCCTTTACACACACACACACACACACACACACACACACACACACATACCCCACTACCACAACCTCCACTATCACAACCAACAACAACAATGACAAAAATAGAACATAATTTAAGAAGAATTATGACTTACCTAAGATAAACTATAATGGTGGAAAAGAAGAGGGATTTATTTATTTTAAATTTTACTTTGAGTCTGCTATTCATTGGATACTTTTGTTTAATAACATTTTATTGTTATCTAATCCATTTGGGGACCCTAAATTTGCTTATTAACAGTAGTTAATGAAGTGTTATAGTTATACAGGATGACAATAAAATTTCATGAGCAGAGTAAGATATTTAACTGTGTGTTGTAAAACATGTTCAGAAATCTCAGCTACCCGTATCTTATAATGTATTGAGTTAAGAAATTCTTCTGCAATATTTGGTACTACTATTATAATGCACAGAAAGGGTATGATACATATTTTTAGATGCTATCATGTAATGAAAAAAAAGTAAAATATTTAGTTGACATAGATCTACATTTTATTAATAACCAATAATGTATCTTGTTATCTAATTTGGATGGAATAGGAGAAACACATTCATAAAACCTTTCAATTTGAGACTATGATGGTATTGGGATCTATTTAAGTTTGAAATTCTCATATTAGAAAGAAGAAATTTTAGGACATGATATCAAGTCTGATAATTGTTAGAGCAAAGGTAGATCAAGAACAGGACCTCATATTTGAGTTATTATCACCTATTACTGTCACACTTTACAGAGAACTACTGCCATATATTCCAGGGATAAGTAAGTAAGGCATGAAGTCCACGTAATGAAGAGAGCTAGTCTACTTATTAGGTATCCTATCTAACACAGGCACACGAGCTTGCAAAATATTATGTTGGCTGGTGTATTTTATACATTCTATCTATATAGTTAATAAAAGGAAAGGACCTCTTGAGTTCTTTTATTCTTCTTCCTTCTTTCTATTCTAAAGTTCTAAAGTAGAACTTTAATAGAAAGTTCTACCCTTTCTATTAATGAATGGTAACAAGTCCCATCTTATGAGGGTTTTGTGTGCATAATTACAGCTTCAATGAGTTTATGAGTGTAACAGCCATTTCATATCCAGAAGACACCTTTTTGCAGCATACCTTCATATCCTTTGACTATTCCATTCATTTATCCCCTCATCTGGAGTGTTTACTGAATCTTTGAGGGACATAACGATCTATTTAGCATAAAGGACTCCATTGCCCTTTATTCATAGCACTTCGGCCAGTAATGAACTGTTATGTTACCTACTACTAACTTTAGGGGGAAGCTTCTCTGATGCTACTGAGAGTAGCACTAATCTCTTCCCCCACACCCTCTCTTGGAAGACAGTTTGACCATATGTCAATTTAGTAAAATGAAAGTAGTAAACTGAAGGACCATGAACATCTCAACTGTGGTTTTTAACCAGATTTTTATGACTATGCATGAGTTCTCACCTGTTGAAATGTCTCAAATCCAGTCACTGATTTCCCCATAAAATATGTGAAACTATTGCTCTAATGGATACATCTAGCTATGCTCATAATTATTGTATTCTGTTGTTTTAAAATTGTGTGTATGTGTGCATGCGTGTGTGTGTGTGAGTGTGTGTGTGTGTGTGTGTGTGTGTGTATGTGTATCTGTGTGTAAGTGTAGGCACATGCATACCATGGCACAATTTTTGTGCTATAATTCTGTGCTTGGGAGTTGGTTCTTTCCTTCTACCTTGTGGGATTCAAGGATCAAACCTGGGTGATTAGACCTGCAAGCAAGTGCTCTACCTGCTGAGCCATATGGCTGGCCCTTGTATCATCCCATTCTTAACCACGGCTCTACTTATAATTAAAGAACTCTTCTTTTATGATGTTTTTGAAGGAATATTATGAATGGTTCTATAGTACTCAGGTTTGATTCCTACCACCTAAATGGGGGCTCACATCCATTTTTGACTCTATTCACAAGGTATCTGACAATCACTTCTGTCTTCTGTGACCAGCAAGTATGAATGGATGTACATACATACATGCAAGCCAAAGACCTATTTACATAAAATAAGTAAAATCAAAAACCCATAAGTATTAAGTATTTTGATTCTTTCACAAAGTAATGACTTACTAATAAATACTAGGTATGAAATAAGTATTCAACTTAATTAAAACTTTACCACATACATTTTAATTCTTACTGTTTAATCTGTTTCTTACAAGTTTGACATTAACAGTGGAAAATACTTTCCTGACACATGGCATTGTAAAATTTCAATGTGTTTTACAAAGTGTGTGTGTGTGTGTGTGTGTATGTATATGTGTGTGTGTGTGTGTGTGTGTGTGTGTGTGTGTATAGCCTAGCATAGGTCCTATAGCATATTGAATATTCACTGAATGATACCTAACATTAGCAATATTTGCAAAAGATCTAGTCTTTCATTATGGGTAATAGAGTAGACAATTGGTACATTGTTATGGAATATGCCTTTGTTAATTATGCAATCTTCTAATACAACATTCACTACTAAGACTATATCTAGTATCAGGACAGGGATAGGACTCCCATGAAAAAATAGATTTTCCTGTTTCCTATTTGTAAGAAAACCTAACAAAATGTGCACATGAGAGGAAACAGGAGCATGTACTTCTAAAATAATAAAAAATTAAAGATATGCTGTAGAGTTTTCAGTTCTATAGAAGTTTAGAGAGGGAAGGTGTCTTGATGTTTTATGGAACTTGGGACCATATGGAGAATCACGGATTCCTTTGTCACAACATATATAACCATTTATAACAATTTTGATATTCTTTTTCTATGTATTATGGTGTCCACTGGTGAAAGTACATTCTAGTATAATAATTTTGTTCTACTGACTTTTTTAAAAAATCTGTTTTTATTTTGTGAAATAGTGCAATAAAATAAATTCTTTTTACCCATAAATTTTTAAAAATTATGGCATGTTCAATAAGAGAAAAAAAACAATATTCTTATTTTTAATTAAAAATTTTAAATGATTGTAACTTAAGTCTAGGTAGATTTCTTTTAGTCACTACACACATAAAAATTCATCTGCCCTCTTCCTTCAATTACCCTTATAGGTGCAAATTAAATTAAACTGTCTGTTTTTATATTGAAAAAGTTGTGCGGTGCTGTTTGCCTTTTTAAAGATACAGAAATTGTTTGAACTATGATACATCAGTGTAATACAAGCAAGTAAAGGACAGTATTATTCTACATGAGAAAACATTTGATTTATAGTCTCAAACATCATGTGTCAAACTGGGTTGTATAATTTACCTCCTTTTAAACCACCTATTATGTAAACCTTTCTTTAAAACATTCTTGCAAAGGAACATTTAGTTCATTCATTTCTGGACATGGCTGGCAACTAATTTGTGTTTAAAATGGTCCAGTAGTAGTATAGCAAGTCAAGGTTAAATATATGTTAGCTAAATATATTTTAACAGTCCTGGATATAGACCATTACCTCTCAGTTTAATTTTTGACCTTTTTCTAGGAGTGAAACCACAGTTAGTTCAATCAAAAATGAAGATATCTTTATTGAGCAGTAGTTCTCACATTTTTGAGATGGCAAGTTTCATTATATTGTTCAGACTTGCCTGGAACCCCTAGTCTCAAGGAATACTCCTGTCTCAACCTCCTTACTACCTTAGATACAGGAATTGAGAATTTCTTAGGCTTCTTACCATTATTCCTTTCAAGTTCTAAGAACAAATATATCTTTCAGAAAAATTTTAAAATATGACATATGTTCATATAACTGTGGGCTCCATTCACTTTTGGAATATTTTTGTTTTTAAAGAGACGTGATTATGTCACTGAAATGATATTTGTATTTTGTATTTTTTTTTTTAGTAAAAATGAGCTTAAGAAAATAATATTGTGCATTTTGCTGAGTTTTTGTAAGCCAGCTTTCTTGTGCACATCATTGTGATGCCATCATTTTGCCCTACTGGGGTCCTCTTTGCATATCTCTTGAAACACTTTCTGAATTGTCATTTTGAAAAAATTTTGAAAATTCTGTATGGTGTAGAAATAAAAAGGCAACTCCAACAGAGATAATTTAACTGAAGGAGAATAAGTATCACCAAGATATCCTTTGATTAGGTATCAAAATGAAGTAGTTTTTTTATTCACAGTAATATTTATATGTAGGCATGTGCTACATCTTGCAAAATCACTTGCAAATTTTTCATGAGAAAATTCACATGATTAACTGAGTAGAAAAGAGTCACAAATGTCATTTTATTGATTCAGCTAAAATCAGTTGTTTAACTTTGGTGTTCATTCTTACACACTTCGATATTTAATCTGTTATGCTACTTCAACAAAAACTAGTTATAGACTAAAAATGAGAAGTTACAATGTAACAAAGTTAGTAAAATTTTGCTTTTCTAGATTATCTTTTATTTTATTTGTGCATGCTTTATATATCGTTCATGATCCCTAGGAAACATAGTGTAACCTCAAATTATTACTTGTTTCTTTCTGTCGAATATTTTGTGTGATGTACCACAAGTCATTGCTATTTTCTCATCTCTTTTTATCTATAAATGGTTATAACCACTTTGCATATCTTCCTGATTAGTTTGAATTAAAATATGACAATGTTTTCAAAACATAAATATGATATTTTTTGACCCCTCCTTCCACTTGGCTATATGCTGTTAAGGTTAAAAATCCCTCCTTACTCTATTGTCCTAATTTTCATGTTCTAAATATGATGAGATGGGAGATCCTGATATAGCTACAAGAAATCAAAATGATTAGGACCAATTCTTTGGGATAGAGCTATTTGCCAAACGTTCATAACTTGCTGGTTTATTTAGTGATTTCAGGTTAGTCAGGATTATATAGCTAAATCCTATATCAAAAAATGGTCTCAAAATTTGCAAGAATGTGTACTTTCTGATACAGGAGTAGAGAATTGACAGAGCAGAAGTTATGATCATTAATACTGATTGTCAATTTGATAGGCTCTATAAACAACTAGTAGACAAGTTTCCAGGCATGTCCATGCTTGTAGAGAAATTATTTAGATTAAGTTAGTCTTTAGGCAAGTGTATGAGGATGATGATTTTTATTATGTTAAATGAGGTAGGAAGATCCACTGTAAGAGTGGGGGCCAACATTCTTTGGGCTTGGATACTGGACTGTATTAAAAGATAGTTAGGTGAGCACCAGCATTTATCATTCTCTGCTTCCTGACTGTGGATACTATGAGACCAGGTGCCTCAGGCTACTACTGCCACCAAGACTACACTATGATGAACAATACACTTAAACAGGGATCTTAAATTTACCATTTTTCCCCCTCTTGTTGCTTTTCTCAGGGTGTTTTGTCGCAAAATAGGATAAGTAGCTAATATACCAGTATTTATTCAAGAGCTAGAGGCAGAGGAACAATACAGAAAGTGTCATGGGAATGGAGGGGATGAAGTCAATGAACTTCCACAATTTCCCAGAGGTGATCACTTTACAGTGTGCTTTTGAACCAAAGTTAGGATAATAGGGAATTCTGGATAGGAATAAAGAACCTAGAGAAAATGCACGTGCATGAATGTACTTTTCCTTTTCTGAACAGACTGTGCAAGTTGCCATTATTGAGATATAATTTAGGTGCAGGGTGAAGTGTCTAGGAAAAAAAAAACTTGAGAGAAAATATTCTCAGAAGAAATATTGGAAGAAAAGGAAGGCTAGAATGTCTAGAAGGCCAATGTGTACTCTGAGGAAAAAATGTTTGGAACTTGACAATGCCAATAGAATGAGGAAAGGTTTGTTTTAAAGTAGTATTGGAATGATATAATGATTGAATGTATACTTTAAGAGGAGGGGGTAAAGAAAATGAACATTTTTAGTGGTCCTAGTACCTTGTGCATACTAAGTAGTCATTTAATTTTTGTCTAATTGGATTGTTGGATTGATTAAAGCTTTTTACTAGTGAAAGACATTCATATTGTTATCAAAAAAGTAAGTTTTTTTCTTTTCTCTAGCTTTTCACTTCAGTAGATTTTAAGAGTGCTAAATTCACTGTGAAATGAAGGTGGGAGTGGGTGAGTGGGAGGAGGAACACCCTTAGAGGCAAAGGGGAGGAGGTATGGGATGGGGGATTTTGGAGGGGAAACTGGGAAGGGGGATATCATTTAAAATGTAAAAGAATAAAATGATTAATAAAAAAAATTCTCTAAGGGCAAGAAAACAATTTCATTTTTTCTTTCTTGATTTTATTTATTTATTTATTTATTTATTTATTTATTTATTTATTTTTTGGAGGTGAGGCAGTTTCAAGACATGGTTCACCTGTATAACCCTGGCTATTCTGGAACTTGGTTTATAGACTAGGCTGGATTCAGACGCAGAAATCTACCTGCTTCTGCCTGCACAGTGCTGTGGTTAAAGGTGTGCAGCACCACTGTTCCCAGCAACAATTCTATTTTTCAAGCAAAAGCATAGCCATTTTTTGGACTGGGTTTTTTGTTACTGAGGACAGAAGAAAATAGGTTTTGCTATTTAAAAATATTGCAATCATCATTTAAATAAAGTCAACCTTTCAATATAGCCTACTAGAGAAACTGGTAAGCAGATTTATTTATTTATTTATTTATTTATTTATTTATTTATTTGAGACAGGGTTTCTCTGTGTAGCCCTGGCTGTCCTGGAACTCACTCTGTAGACCAGGCTGGCCTCGAACTCAGAAATCCACCTGCTGCTGCCTCCCAAGTGCTGGGATTAAAGGAGTGCGCCACCACTGCCCAGATCAGATTTATATTGTTAAAGAATATATTATGTTTACACAACAGTTTCTTGTGTAATAATTGGATAATTATTTTTAAAAGAAGTTCTCCAAAATTGCCAGAAAACAATATACCCATATTGTAATGGAAGAAACTGATGTTTGAGATAACTTCTTTAAAGATGATAGGTAGTAAATCTTTGTGTCAGGAATTGCCTTCACCTTCTGATTTTGATTCTTCCATCCTGGAAGTAGATATTTTTTTAAAAACAGGCTATTCAAATTATTCTTCAGCAGTTAGCAACTGAGTGTCATTAATGTATGTAGGCCAGCTTGGAGTATGAAAAAGGATGGAAATCAGAGAGGGGATTAATCTAAAATAGAAGTGTCTAAAAGGTTGTGATGGGATTGTAAAGGAGGATAGGGCAGAGTCCAGGAAGGTTGTAAAGGCTTACCCAACTCCCAGGTTTACAGGCATAAAGCATTGGTGTCATCATAGTGGTTATGATGGCAACTGTTGGGTACTGTTATTTTCTTTAATTGATAAGTTGAATCAAGTATGAAATACATGCTTAAAATCAAATGCATACATTTCAGCAAACAAAAGAACACTTGTATTCACTGCTTTATTTTAAGAACCTAGAAGCATGTCTGCAACATATATTGCAAAAGTCTCTGCTGAATTCATTCTTCTATAATTGACCCATTCTAAATATGAACCTTGGTTGCAGCTTTTATCTATGTTGATCCTATTGTGCAATAGCATAGTAAAACTTGTTTCTAGAACCTTATAAAAACCAAATGCTGGGCATCAGTCTACAAGCCTTTCCCTACATCTCTCTCCCTCCTCTGTCCTCAGCATCCGAGCAATATAATTTAACTATTTATGAAGTGATTTTTTCCATATTTTATATGAGTAAAACCAAGTATTCAATTTTCGTTTTTTGCTCTACCCATTTCATTTAGAAGGTTGTATTTTTGAAATCAAGTAATTGAAGTATATTTCATACTAAATATACTTTTTAGAGTGGCACAAGACTAATACTTTTAGAATGAGTTGTTTCAATAGGCTAAATACAATGAAAAACATCAAAATGACATCCAGAGGCTAATTATACTATATTAAATACGTTTCCATCTTGACAATGTTTACTTTATGGAAAATTTCATATTATTGTTGTTGTTGCTTGTTAGGACCGAATCAAGGACCTTATCTTCTGAGCAATACTTTATTTCTATGTAGTAAAATTGTAAAGCAAAATAAATCCAGAAATATTTTTCACATTAAATCAAGACATAATACTACTAATGGGGGTGGTGGTGGTGGTAATCTTCCTAATATCCTTACTCTGATAATAGATAACAGCAAAATTATTACATATACTTAGAAAGTATATACACATGTTTTATTTTACTGGATTTTAAATTTTTTTTTATGGATAAGAAAGTTGAGACTGAAGAAAATAAGTTGAGTTATCCAGGGCTACACAATGGGTTAGTGTTGTGGGAAATATTTAAAAAATGACTGAACACATTCCCGCGCTTGCCCTGCCTCTCTCTGCCCTGGCGGTATCGCCTGGCTATGCACTGGTGGGCAATGGCCGACCTGTTTTGATCTCTTGGAGATTCTGACTCAGTGCTCCAAAATCTCTCCTCTCAGTTTGCTTAGTTCCCACTGGTGGGTCGCTACCACACCATCTCCGTGTTTCAAATCTCCCATGGCCTTATTGGTGCACATCAGGCAAACCCACTCTTTGCTGCAGTACATTTCTCTCTGGAACCCAGACTAGTTGCCTTGAGAAGAGAAGAAAAACATCACACAAACTTAGCTCATAAACAATGGTAACTGAATCTCTGGGCACAACAACTAAAACCTAATCTTGTAAGCCTTATTAAAATCTGATTCCTCTATGGCAAATCTTTGCAGATCTGTCATGATACCAGGAAACTCTAGCAGCTACATCTCACACTTATGCTGTCCCTACCCCAAAAGGCTCTCTTTCTCTCCACTTTTCTTCTCTTATCCAGCCTGGAAGTCCCTTCTACTTGCCCAATGATTTGCTTCTTTATTCATTAGGGAGTTGGTTCACAAGTCACCTGAGTACATGATTCACTCCTTGTCCTCAACTCCTCCCAGGGGAGTGGAAATTAACATCAAAATGCAGGCAGCACAGAGCCATCCACAACAGGTTAGAGTTGTGTTCTATTTCTATAAAGTATTATGCCTTTAAGCACACACCATAGGAAACAACTTTTGAGAGTTTTACAAGATTTCTTCTCTTCTTTAAAATGAGAGACATTCCACTTTCAGTCTGTAAATACTGAACTCAATAGATTCGCCCCCCTTAATCTAGCCAATGGGAATTTCTCTTTCAGTTTATACTTTCTGTACTGAGCTTTCCTTTCCTGTTCAGGTTGGTATCCTGTGCTCTTGAACTCTATTACTTAGGCCTCTGTATAGATGAAACTGAGGGCCAGTAGCTGATGTTAGCATTCTTTCCAAACTCCACCCCACAGTTACCTGGCAACAGCCAAGTGGGCCTGACCCACCATGAAAGGAGCTGCTTGCCCCCTCCTCTCCCTCTTGCTCTTGCTCTCTTGCCTTGCCTCTTGCTCCCTTTCTCTTCCTCTCTAGCAATTCCCTCCCCCCTTCCACATGGTCATGGCTGGTATCTACTTCTCTACTCTCTCCTTCTTTCTGCCTTTCTCTGCCTCTACTACCCTCTTAGCTCCCCTCCCCATGCCCTGAATAAACTCTATTCTATACTATACCATTGTGTGGCTGGTCCCTCAGAGGGAAGGGATGCCTCCTCATGGGCCCGCTGAGGCACGCCCTTCCCCCACACCTCCCCCCCACATAGAACATATATTATATCTCTTTATCTTTTTATAAACACATCAGCTGGGAGTTGAGGTATGCACCCAGATGCTCAGCTCTACATTGCTTCTCATCTATACTGTTTTTGTTACCAAGAAGTAGCACTCAGCCTTTGTGTAATTCTTTGTCATATTATTTAGTACTGGTGGCAGAACCTTTTTAGTGGATATATTCCATCTATAAGTTGTCAGTTTAATAGTAACAAATCTGGTTTGGCTGCTACTCTGGATAAATGTATTCTAAAATATTTGAATACTGAAAACTTAATTCTTAGGATATTGTTACACCACAGGATCATGACAGGGGACAGTAAGGAATCTGGAAAGTTAAAGTCAATATCAAACTTCATTATTTGCAAATAAAGCTAGTTTTCATTGTGTGGTTCTGTAAATATAATGATAAAACATTTGATTTGGTTTTGCTAATGTTAAACAAGGGGGTATATTCAAGGTAGATATGTGACCTAAAACAACTACATTTTTCCTTTAATGATTTTCTTACAAAATTTGAAAAGAAACAAAAATATTTCTTTCACAAAACATATAGTTTTTAGATAAAATGATCTATTAAAGATTTTATTTTATTTTGTTTTCATATAAAACACTTTTCATTATTTTGTAGAAGTCTTATAACTAATTGTGTTTGCTTCAGGCTAAAGAAACACACCTCAGGCCTGTCTACAGGGCACTCCCCTAAGGCCATTTTCTTAATTGATGTTCCCACCATGAAAAATCCTCCAATGTTGAGTTTGCATAGAATTAGCCAGGACACTTTCTTGTCTTTTTTAAAAATGTGGTAAAAATATTTATGATAAAAAGGTCATCCCCTTTATACTAGATCTGAATATGTTGTCCTGTTTCTTGCTCACAAATAGGATTGTTTTTTTTTTAAAAACTTCGAGTACTTTTGTTGGGTTTTGATAGTATGGTTTCTTATCTGTTTCTACATGTGGGCTGGTATTCCTGGACAAGCAGTGCATTTGTATAGAATATTGAACTGCTGCTATCAGAGAATATATTTTGTTATTGTGGCATGATCAATAAAACTGGCAAAATTGCTTGTGTAAGAATTGAGGATCAGGCTTCATGAATTATATTATCAGTTTCATCATAAACTTCCTATTTGACTTCCAACATCCAACTTCATACCTATTGTTCTTGAATTTACCTTCTGTAAAATGTAATAATATTTAACTACCTCATACAGAATGCTATGAAGCTTAGCTTTCCATTTTTGAGAGTCTCAAATATAAAGGACCATAATGGTTATTAGCATTACTCTATTCTGACTGGCATATTTGTGGCCAGTTTTAGCATAGCATGTATAAATAAATGAGGGCAGTTCAGTTTCTTTTCTGCAGTGTGCAGTTACATCATTTTGTCTGCCTTTTCCTCCTACTTCACAGGAAAGAATTTTGAGGTGCTTACTTTTATAGATGTGAGTCTGTCATATAAGATTAGGAGATTTGTTTATTTTGATTGTATTCATTAGACAACTAAGATTGAGAAAATATATTTTGGAGGAAAGATTCCCTAATATGCCCTTGAATAAATGAAACAAATTCACAACATGTACAAATAGAAATAGTGAACTTGGTGATACCATCCAGCCTACTGAAAAAAAAAAAAGCCTTTTATACCAAGTACCAAGTGTGTTTTCTTTTTGGATTACATTCTTTCAAATGAAAGAGGTCAAGCAACGTGGATTTTATTATGTGATCATCTAGAGAGTTATATGAAGGCGAAGGAAAATCTTTTATTTTCAATATCTGGCTTCTTGTGATCTAGTACATCTTTCATAGGCATGTGTATGGTGCTGAGAATATTCTTACTGTTGGTACTCTACCAAGTAGTCCTCAGAAAATACACGCATAATTTCCATACAAGGCAGATTACACAGGCATTCTCAAAGTCTGAACTTTGAATGTGGTTTTACTTTCTCTTTTCCACCTGAATGTTTGGCAAGAGAAAGGTTGGGGACAGGGCAGGCATTCTACCCTCTGGGCAACATGGACCGAAACTCAATATGTTAGGCTAATATTCCCAAAACCAGTTTACTCAATCCTTGGCCTCTGAGAGCAGGAGAATCAGTGTACAATAATGACAGAGGGGTAGATAAAGAATTTTCATTGAGGAAAAAACTATTGCAACATTGAATCAATGTTCAGAAGACGATCTTAGCATTCATAACTCATTGCATGTTTTCTAGTTTTGTAGTTATGAAGAAAAAACAAAAGAATTGGCAGTGTTTAATTCAAATGCTATTGTGACATAAAGAAATATACTTACTGTACAATAGAATTAAGTTCCACTAAAATTATGGCATTAATTTAATAAATCCCTTTTGACCCAGATTATTATCCTTATGATAGGTAGTACAGCTTAGTGGAGAACACTGCAAACAGCCATCCAAAATTTTACTGAGTGGAGTAATACAACATTTAAAGTAGCTAGTTTTGTTTTTCTTCACAATATTGCTTCACTGTGAACATGAAAACTCTAATAGTTAACTCTGTGTCAAAAAACCAAAAAAAAAAAAAAAAAAAAAAAGGAAAAGGAAATGAAAGAAAACTCTAATAGTGTCAATTTTGTTAAAAAAGCATGCTTACTATTAACATCTTAAAATCATACAAGTATAATGTATATATGTATGAGATCTCAGTTTATGCATGGGTGTAGTGGGGGAGTGGGGGAGCACCTTCTTAGAGGTGAAGGGGAAGGGGATGGGGTTGGGTGCTCATGGAAGGGGGACCATGAAGGGGGGACAATATTTGAAATGTAAATAAATAAAATAATTAATAAATTCATGTGTGTGTGCAGATCTGATTATTAAGTACTGGTATGTACATTTAAGGGTGCATGTGTGAAGGACAACAACCTCTGGGGCTAGCTAGTCCTTGCCTTCCACTGTGTTTGAGAGAAGCATATTTTAGTCATTTGCAGCTGTGTTCAGCAGACAAGCTGGCTTCTGAGTTCCAAGGGAATCTTCTGTTTCTGCCTCCTGTCTTGCCATAGGAACACTATGTAATAGGTATATACTACTGTTCCCAGGGTTTTGTGGATTTGGGGGATTTGAATTGAGGTTCTTGTCATTGAATAGCAAGAGCTTTACCCATGGAGCCATCACCTTAGTCTACCATTAACATCTTTTTTGAACTGCATGCTAAGCAGTAGTTACAAAAGCTATTTTGGATTACTATTCAAGCACCTTAACTGCTCCCCTCCTGTGTCTGTTCCCTTGTATATGCATATGAAACCTGAAGGACAAGTGAGGGCATTAACCTTAGGAATGCTGTTTACCTTCTTTAAGATAGGGTCTGTTATTGGCCTGGAGCTCTACAATTAAGTTAGAGCGGCTGAGGCTGACATGTGAGCCATAGGGATCTCTCTCTCTCGATCTCTCTCTCTCTAGTGCTGGAATGACAAGTGTGGCTCCCTGGCTCCCTGGCTCCCTGGCATTTCTACATGGGTCCTGGGCTTAATATCAAGCTCTTCTGCTTGCGAGAATGGTTACTGACAGAACCACTCCAAATTCTGAATGCATGGATTTTTCTGTTAACAGATACGTTTTTTTTTTTTTTTCACTCCCAAAGCTTTATTCCCGAATCAGAATTACAACAAAGGTAAACTTTTTATGTGTGTGAAAGGGACTGTCTTAGTTTCATTTTTTTTCATAGTTTATTTACATTTCAAATGTTTCCCCCTTTCCAGATCTCCCCTTTGGAACCTCCCCATTCCCTCCCCTTTCCTCCTATGTGGGTATTTCCCCACCCACCCACCCACTATCTTCCCTCCTTGGCATTCTCCTATACTGGGGGTTCTAACACCCTCAGGCCCAAGGGCCTCTGCTTCCCCTGATGTCTAACAAGGCCCTCCTCTGCCACAACTTCTTTTTTTAACCAGCCATAATTTAGCATGAAAACAAACAAACAAACAAAACTCCAAATTCAAAGGAATGTATTACTAGTAGATTCAAGTAAAGACCTGTGTTCTGTAAACATCTAACAATACATCGGTAGAGAATTGAGTTAAAAGTATATAAAAGAAAGGCAAGAAATCCTGACATCAGCTCAAAAGTTTTTTGTTTTTTTTTTCTGACTTAATTAACAAAGCTTTAAATGGCTACTAGTATTCCACCTGCAATCATGTGTAATAATCCTTCACTGCAGAAGTCAAATTCTAGGGAAAAAGTTGGAAGCTCACACTTACACCATAAAACCTTGTTTATTGCAACCATTAGTCTTCTAAGATATGCCCCACAATGGGATTTGGTAAAGCCATTACAAGGTGCCGTATGAGTTCCATTTGCCTACAGTAAATAGAATGTCAGAAGTGTCAGGGGGAAATAAATATCGGGCTGGTTAAAAGGGAGCAGAGATGGCTCAAAGCATCATTGAGAGGATTGATTTATCTGGCGTGCTGTAATGACTGCAGATGTGGATCTGTTATTCTAGATGAGCAATGAATTTGATGAGCTGATAACACAGGGCCAGAGAGGCCTGGTTTTAATTACTGATGAGGAATTTATTTGTGAAGCACTGTGATTTACTGAGGGTTTGTTCTGTTATTGACAGGTGACCTTGGAGCTTTCCTCTCTTGATGAATCCCCAAAAAGGAGCTTTTAAAAGAAATAATCAAACAAAAAGTATTTTATCTTTACTTAGAATACAATGAAGTCATTCGAGAGACACTGTTAGAGTTGAAGCTACATTCTTGCTCACATAAAATGTGGACTGCCTTGGTTGTCTTCTGCTTGCAATTGAATGCTGATTTGGACTCCTAAGTACAGGTTATATTTTTCCTCTTAAGCCAACCTTATTTCTCTGACAAGATGTGTCATTTATTAGTCTCCTTTCATGAACTTTATGAATTGTTGGGGCAGATAAGGATGAAAATTTGGGCTAACACTGTTGCTTGATGAAGTTATAGCTAATTTCTGTAATATGAATTTGTACTTATAGGGGAATTTGTGGCTCAAACACAGTTCTGATGATGACTAGCGTTTTCTTGTTTTTATGAATGATATAGAATACCTAAATCAAAGAACACAGTGTCAAAAGACCAGTATTCATTTGCATTGATTTGTATTTATTGTGTAACTCCTTTTTCTTATGTTGAAGAATTTGCCTCAAGTTAACAAAATGATAATTTTGAATATTTGTAATTCCATTAATACAGCTTTTAATCATGGCTGAGTAGAGTTGGTAAGACAAGTCTTTGGTTTTTTTAAAATTAAATAATACATGTAGACTTTGTTTTGCAATGTAAATTCAAAAGAGAGTTTCCAATTAACACTTCCCTCTTTTATTTCAATTAGCTGTTGACACAAGTGATGCAGACTTCTGTGGCAACCACACTAACTTCTGTGTGCACACACTGTTAAGAGTTAAAAGCAAAAAGAATTGACCTTGTCCAGTTTATAGATGCAGTTTATGTTTACAAGCTATTAAAGTCACTAAAGTAAGAAAACATCTGGACATCAAGAGTTGTGAAATTTACATGCATTGCATAGGATGCTATTAATGTGCACTGAATTGCTGCATGTTTATTTGGCAAAAGTCAGGGATCTAGTCAGTTTTAAGAAAGTCAACAGATTTTCTTTTGTAGCTCTTATACCTTCTTGTAGTTCTTTCTTATTTTGTCCTTGTTTCAAAGGAGTTAGCAAGCAATGTCCCTACACTTTCTTTGTGAGGACTGTAACGTTTTCTGCAAAATTATACAATCTAGTATGCTGGAAACCATAAAACTATGTATGACAAAAATGTTTTTGCATTTCATGCATGTAATAATTGATTATTTTATTTTCAGTAATATTTTATTAATTTGTACTTTGGGTAGTTTAGACTGATAAAAGCATTTAACAAATAAATATAAACATTTTATAATGAATTTATAATTTAATTATCTTTAATCGTATTATTTCAAGATTTACCTAACATATATTTATAAGTTCTGGTATTTTTGATGCCTTGAACTAGTTGATTCTTTTTAAGTTGAGGTTTAAAAGTCATTCTATAATAACAAAAAATAGTTTCTTTTTATCGTTCTGTAGTTTTAGTGTGAAAATATTCTTTTCATATCTCACAATTTTTCTGATTGTTTACAAATACAAACTATGTATAGATTCTTTTAAAAAGATTTATTTGTTTTATGTGTGTGAGTATCTTGTAGCTGTCTTCAGACACACCAGAAGAGGGTATCAGATCCCATTACAGATGGTTGTGAGCCACCATGTGATTGCTGGGAATGGAACTCGGGACCTCTGGAAGAGCAGTCAGTGCTCTTAACTGCTGAGCCATCTCTCCAGCTCCTTTTTAGAAAAAGATTTATTAATTTTTATTTATATGAGTACACTGTCGTCATACACACACCAGAAGAGTGCATTAGGTCACATTAAGATGGTTGTGAGCCACCATGTGGTTGCTGGGAAATGAACTCAGGACCTCTGGAAGAGCAGTCAGTGCTCTTAACTGCTGAGCCATCCTCCAGCCCATATGGATTCTTACATAGTCCCAGTAACTGGAGTTTTACTCTCATCTTACTGACCTTGGATAAGTTATGATCCAATAAACTACTGTCAAATATGTTTCTAATATAGTGAAAACTTCTATCAATCACAGTTCAAAGACATTTATTTTGCCAATCTCAATCATGTTACTTGATAGCTCATGGGTGAAATTAATTTTCATATCAAAATTTTTACTTAGCAGATATAGAAGCAGTACTGCTGTCAAGGCATGTGGCTTATTTACTTTAGTACATCCTTTAAACCCTTGAGGCCAATCTCCTAACAGTATTCTATTTGTTTCTTTCACTGATTTCTAAAAAAATTAAAAGAGGAAATTTTAGTACAAAAAAGGTATACTATAATGCTTCCAGCTTATTTAATGACTGACATTTACCAAGTAAATTAGTAACAAACAGTGTTATACACATCAGTTCTCTATCTTGTAGTGATCCAGAGGGACCCAAATTATGTATTTGTGAAGCAAATATTCCATAACCCCACTAGTATTTGTATGGTTGTACCCATCAGTAAAAATATATTTGATTTCAAAAACTGAAAACTAAAGTTTATCTAGAAAAGACATTGACACAAACGAAAGTCCATTGGCAGTTAAAAAATAAAGGTGATTAGGTTGAGAAGTGAGCTCACTCGGCAATATGCTTGCCACACACGCATAAGAACCTACGTTTGATCACCAACACACATATAAAATGTCATGTATTTGAAATAAGAGAGAACAGAATATGAGAGGATCATTGGTGTTCACTGACAAACTAGTCTTGCCAAATTGGTAAGCTACAGGTTCAAAAAGAAATCTATCTCAAACACTGAGATGGAAAGTGATAGAGGAAATGATTTGATATTGATGCCTGGCTTCCATAAGCACGCACATGTGTGGGTTGGGGAGTGGCACGTATGGGCACGTGTGCACACACACACAGACATACACACAGTACATACACAAAAGACACACACAACACATACACAAACACACACTAACACATACAAATACACTCACACACAATGTGCACATATGTAAAAATGTACACATAGTTATATCACAATGGAATAAATACATTTTTGAAAAAGGAATAAAAATTACAATACTTGCTTGTGAAATATGTGTACCATATTACATTTAGTAAACAATCAGATTTTATTATAGAAACAACTTATAAAACACTTTTCAATGACACATTTGCTTATATGAGTTTTAGCATTTTAAAATACATTTAGTTTTTAATTGATACATAAACACATGAGAGATTACATGGTAATAAACAGTCACTCCACTGTGAAAATTGATCTTATCTATCTGGACAGGTATAAATGACAGTACAGTTTTTAACCTTAACCCTGTGGCTAGGTATTCATTCATTCATTCATTCAAAATATAACAAAATAAAATATGAGATAAACACTATCACATCAAAGTTGGACAAGACAGTCTTACTGAAATTAAATAATCCAAGAGAAGGCACAAGATCACAGTCCCACTTGTTCACACACTCAGGAATCCAATAGAAACACCAAACTAGAAGGCATAATGTAAGTGCAGTGGACCTAGTGCAGCCCCAGGCAGGCCCTGTGCATGCTGCATCAGTCTTTGTGAGTTCATATGAGCTTTGTTTAATTTTATTTAGAGGACCTTGTTTTCTTGGTATCCTTCATCCCCTCTAGCTCTTACACTTTCTCTGGCTCCTCTTCCATGAGGTGGGGTTTCCCTGAGCCCTGAGGGGAGGGATTTAATGGAGACATTCTATTTAAAGCTGAGTGTTCCAACATCTTACACTCTCTGTGCAATACTGGCTATGAGTTTCTATATTTACTCTCATCTACTGCAGAAGAAAGCTTCTCTGGTGATGGCTGAATAAGGCACTAATCTATGAGTACAGTATCATTAGGAGTCTTTTTATCACCACATGTTTTAGATCAGTAGTATTTGGTTTTACCCTACTTCCCTGTGCTATTTAGTCTCAGGTTCTTGGTCACCTTAGCAGTGTCAGGTATGGGTTCCATTTCATGTTGTGGGCCTTAAGTCAAATCAGATATTGATTAGTTATGCCCATAAGCTTTATGACACTACTCCCTAGCATATCTTACAGGCAGGACACCATTGTAGATCAAAGGGTTTGTGGCTGGCTTGGCATTTACATTTCTCTTTTCATAGCAAACAGAGTACCTTCCTTCCTATACCAAAGATGCTAAAACACAGGGGTAAAAGCTCTTTGTAGACACTAGCTCTACTTCTGCAAGTTCAATGATTTTTGTGGGTGCTGTCTTAAGTAATGAGTACTTGCTGTCAGTTTATGGGAAGAGAAGTATAGACTTGGCAACAGCTTGAATTGTTCAGAGATTCCCATGTGACCACTTTGGACAATAACTCACTTACATGTAACCCAATCCCCATATTGGAATCTTTGTTTGGCTACAAGAGGTGGCCAGTTGGGACTCTGTCTTCCTCATCATTTAGAGATTTCATTCAGATCACCTTAATGTATATGTATATATTTTAGGGAATTTCTACAGTATTAGGCTTTCATATTACCCCTTAAATGCCTCCTGGTTTCAGCTGTCGTTCCCTGTATTCCATCACACAAACATCTCTCCCCTCCCACTTGATCTTCCCATTCCAGCCCCCCATCAATATCTGTCTATTCTATTCCCCTTTTATAATGAGATGTGTACCTTCTAGTCCCTTACTCTTCTTACCCTATGTGGTTCTATGTACTGTAGCTTGGCTTTCATTGACTTAATAGTTAATATCCACCTACAAGCATATTTATACCGTATTTGTCTTTCTGGGTCTGGGCTACCTCACTCAGGATGATTTTTCTAGTTCTATCCATTTGTCTGCAAGTTGCATGGTGTCATTTGTTAACAGTTGAGTAAACTGTATAAATAAACCACATTTTCTTTATCCATTCTTCTGTTGAGGGACATGTAGGTTGTTTCCAATTTCTGGCTCAAGATATGGCTCAGCTGCTAAAGACTAGGCTCACAGTATCTCTGGGTATATAGATTACAGCTTGGTTATCATTTACTTCATAGCTAATGTTCAGATATAAGCAAATGCATACCAAATTTATGTTTCTGGTTACCTCACTTAGGATTATTTTTTCTAGTTCTATTCATTTGCCCTCATGTTTCATGATATCATTTTTCAATGTCAGTATAATACTTGATTGTGTGAATGTGTCACATTTTCTTTATCTACTCATCAGTTGAGGGACATCTAGACTGTTTACAATTTCTGGCTATAATGAAGAGAGGAGGAGAGAGCGTAGTTGAGCAAGTGTCTCTGTGATAGAATTAAGTGTCCTTTGTGTAAATATCCCAGAATACTACAGCTGAAACTTGAGGTAGGCCAATTCCCATCATCTTGATGAACTGTCTCATTAATTTCCATAGTGGCTGTGTGAGTTTGCAATCTTACCTGCAATGCTTACTCCACATTCTCCCCAACGTGAGCTGTCACTTGTTTGCTTGATCACATCCTTTCTGACCAGTGTAAGATGAATTCTCAAAGTAATTTTGATTTGCCTTTCCCTGATGGCTAAGGATGTTGAACTTTTCTTTGTTTCTTAGCCATTTGTTTTTCCTCTATTGAGAATTTTTGTTTCCACTCTGTACCCCATTTTAAAATTAAGTTCTTTGTTTTCTTGATATTTAGTGTCTTGTATTCTTTATATATTTTGGATATTAGGTCTTAATTGGCTGTGTAGTTGGTAAAACATTTTCCCATTCTATAGGCTGCTGATTTGTTTGAATGAAGCTTCTTTTAAGTTTCATGAGATCCTATTGAAAGCTTTTCTAATCATTTGGTTTTCTTTTTTTCTTTCTTACTTCCTATCTTCAACCTTTCTTTGCCTTTCCTTCCTACTTCTCCTTTCTCTCCCTTTCTTCTTTTCTTCCATTCTCTCAACCCCTCTCTCTGTTTTTCCCTCTTTCTATGTATATTATGTGTTTATATAACCAAGATGTATCTGGAACTGTTGATTCTCCTTTCTCTATATCCCCATTGATACCCACTGGGCTGGATTACAGACAGGAGCCAACATGTGGCTTCTTTCATTCAGTTTCCTAATATATTCACTGGTAGTAGCAATCTGTCTTCTTTATGTTGAATTATTTTTCATCATAATATCAAAAATTGGTGAAAATTTGATTTTAATTCTTGATTCCTTTGAATTACCTATAGACTTTGAAAAGACTTAGAATCCTTTTTTCTTTCACTTTCTGTGTCATTTTAATTTTCTATTTCTTTTTTACTTCCTGAATCATCTTTGGGATCTATTTTATCCCATGCCTAAGTCAAAACAAAAGTTTCTCCTTTTTTTCTATTATTATTTTTCAATTCACTGCCCCGAAAAGTTTGTTATTAAGCATCAACTATTCAGAAATGAACTACAAACCTCAGAAATAATCACTTTTCTCTTTAGCCAGCTCACTGCTTCATTAGCATTTCCTACTTATTTCCCACACTGATGTCAGAATATTCTTAATTCAGAGTACATACTTGTATATTTTAACTGCACATAAAATAAACATATATTTTCAGATTTTGTATAATATCTCTGTGATACCTATTTGAAAATCTTAAAATTTACATTTAGTTGGATTTGGTTCCATTTGAAATTATTTACTCAATTTTTCTCTGAATTTTCTTTTAATTTTTTTATTGGATATTTTATTAATTTACATTTCAAATGTTATCCCTTTCCCAGTTTCTCCTCTGCAAACCTCCTATCCCTTCCCCCTCCTCCTGCTTCTATGAGGGTGCTCCCCTACCCATCCACCCATACCAGCCTCCCTGCTTTGGCATTCCCCTACACTGAGGCATTGAGCCTTCCCAGGACCAAAGGCCTCTCCTCCCACTGATGTCTGAGTACTATTCCATTGTGTAAATGTACCATATTTTCTGTATCCATTCCTCTGTTGAAGGACATCTGGGTTATTTCCAACTTCTGGCTATTATAAATAAGGCAGCTATGAACATAGTGGAGCATGTGTTCTTGTTATATGTTGGAGCATCTTTTGGGTATATGCCCAGGAGTGGTATTGGTGGGTTCTCAGGTAGTACTGTGTCCAAAATTCTGAGGAACTGCCAGATGGATTTCTAGAATGGTTTTACCAGCTTGCAATCCCACCAACAATGGAGGAATGTACCTTTTTCTCCACATCTTTGCCAGCATCTACTGTCACCTGACATTTGATCTTAACCATTCTGACTGTTATGAGTTAAAATCTCAGGGTTGTTTTGCTTTTCATTTCCTTGATGACTAAGGATGTTTAACATTTCTTTTGGTGCTACTCATCCATTCAGTATTTCTCAGTTGAGAATTCTTCCTTTAGTTCTGTACCCTATTTTTTTTTTTTATTTTCATATTTTATTTACATTTCAAATGTTTCCCCTTTTCCAGATCTCCCCTTTGGAACCTCCACATTCCCACCGCACTCCCCCTGCCTCTATGGGGATATTCTCCAACCGACCTCCCCACCCCAACCCCCACCCACTCTCGTCTTCCCTCCTTGACATTCTCTTATACTGGGGGATATAACACCCTCAGGCCCAAGGGCCTCTCCTCCCCCTGACGGGTAACAAGACTCTCCTCTGCAGTCTTTGTGGCCAGCACTATGGGTCTGTTCATGTGTATCCTTTAGTTGGTGGATCAGTCTCCAGAAATATGGGGGATCAGGCCAGTTGCCAGTGTTGCTACCTCCCTGGGGCTGCACACTCCCTCAGCTCCTTCAGTCCTTTCTCCAAGCCCTCCATCTGGGACCTCATACTCAGTACTACTGTTCCTGAGAAGTGACTCTTGGGTATTTCAAACTTTTGGGTTAATAACCACTTAACAGTGAGTACATACCATGTTCATTCTTTTGTGACTGCATTACTTGGCTCAGAATGATGTTTTCAAGATCCATCCATTTGTCTACGAATTTCATGAAGTCATTGTTTTTAATAGCTGAATAGTATTCCATTGTGTAAATGTACCACATTTTCTGTATCCATTCCTCTGTGGAGGGACATCTGGGTTGTTTCCAGCTTCTGGCTGCTATGAACATAGTGGAACATGTGTTTTTATTACATGTTGGAGCATCTTCTGGGTATATGCCCAGGAGTGGAATAGCTGGGTCCTCAGGTAGTATTATGTCCAATTTTCTGGGGGTCCGCCAAACTGATTTCCAGAGAGGTTGTATCAATTTGCATTCCCACCAGCAATGGAGGAGTGTTCCTCTTTCTCCACATCCTCTCCAACATCTGCTGTCACCTGAGTTTTTGATCTTAGCCATTCTGACTGGTGTGAGGTGAAATCTCAGGGTTGTTTTGATTTGCATTTCCCTGATGACTAAGGATGTTGAACATTTCTTTAGGTGCTTCTCGGCCATCCGAGTTTCCTCAGTTGAGAATTCTCTGTTTAGCTCACTTCTCCATTTTTTGATAGGGTTATTTGTGTCTCTGGAGTCTAGCTTCTTGAGTTCTTTGTATATTTTGGATATTAGCCCTCTATCAGATGTAGGATTGGTAAAGATCTTTTCCCAATCTGTAGGTTGCTGTTTTGCCCTAATTACAATGTCCTTTGCCTTACAGAAGCTTTGTAACTTTATGAGGTCCCATCTGTCAATTCTTGACCTTAGAGCACAAGCCATTGGTGTTCTGTTCAAGAACATTTCCCCTGTGCCCAAGTGTTCGAGACTCTTCCCTACTTTCTCTTCTATTAGATTCAGTGTATCTGGTTTTATGTGAAGGTCCATGATCCACTTGGACTTGAGCTTTGTGCAGGGAGATAGGAATGGATCAATTTGCAATCTTCTACATGTAGACCGCCAGTTGATCCAGCACCATTTGTTGAAGATGCTGTCTTTTTTCCACTGTATGGTTTTAGCTCCTTTGTTGAAGATCAAATGACCATATGTGTGTGGAGTCATTTCTGGGTCTTCGATTCTATTCCATTGATCAACCTGCCTTTCACTGTACCAATACCATGCAGTTTTTATCACTACTGCTCTGTAGTACAACTTGAGGTCAGGGAGGCTGATTCCCCCAGAAGACCTTTTATTGTTGAGGATAGTTTTTGCTATCCTGGATTTTTTGTTATTCCATATGAATTTGAGAATTGCTCTTTCTAGGTCTATGAAGAATTGAGTTGGGATTTTGATGGGGATAGCATTGAATCTGTATATTGCTTTCGGCAGGATGGCCATTTAACTATGTTAATCCTGCAGATCCATGAGCATGGGAGATCTTTCCATCTTCTGAGGTCTTCTTCGATTTCTCTCTTCAGAGACTTGAAGTTCTTGTCATACAGATCTTTCACTTGTTTGGTTAGAGTCACACCAAGATATTTTATATTGTTTGTGACTATTGTGAAGGGTGTCATTTCCCTAATTTCTTTCTCAGCCTGTTTATCCTTCAAGTATAGGAAGGCTACTGATTTGCTTGAGTTAATTTTGTATCCAGCCACTTTGCTGAAGTTGTTTATCAGCTGTAGCAGATCTCTGGTGGAGTTTTTCAGGTCACTTAAGTATACCATCATATCATCTGCAAATCGTGATATTTTGATTTCTTCCTTTCCAATTTGTATCCCTTTGATTTCCTTTTGTTGCCTGATTGCTCTATCTAGAACTTAAAGTACTATGTTGAATAGATAGGGAGAGAGAGGGCAGCCTTGTCTAGTCCCTGATTTTAGTGGGATTGCTTCAAGTTTCTCTCCATTTAGTTTGATGTTGGCCACTGGTTTGCTGTATATTGCTTTTACTAAGTTTAGGTAAGCTCCTTGAATTCCTGATCTTTCCAAGACTTTTATCATGAAGGGATGTTGAGTTTTGTCAATGAAAGCAGTGTTAAGAGGAAAACTGTACCTTATTTTTTATTAGTGTTATTTGGTTCTCTGGAGTCTAACTTCTTGTGTTCTTTGCATATATGGGATATTAACCCTCTATTGGATGTAGGATTGGTAAAGATCTTTTCTTAATCTGTTCGTTGCTGTTTTTTCCTATTGACTGTGTCTTTTGCCTTACAGAAGTTTTGCAATTTTATGAGGTCCCATTTGTCTATAGTTAATCTTAGAGCCTGGGCCATTGGTGTTCTGTTCAGGAAAATTTCCCCTGCATCTATGTGTTCAATGCTCTTCCTTACTTTCTCTTATAATAGTTTCCATGTATCTGGTTTTATGTGGGCGTCCTCAATCTTCTTGGATTTTAGCTTTGTATAAGGAGATAAGAATGGATCGATTTGCATTCTTGTACATTCTGACCTCCAGTAGAACCAGCACCATTTGCTGAAAATGCTGCTTTTTTCCCCACTGGATGGTTTTAGCTCCTTTATCAAAGATCAAGTGACCATAGGTGTGTGTGTTCATCTCTGGGTCTTCAATTCCATTTCATTGATCTATCTACCTGTCTCTGTACCAATACCATGCAGGGTTTTGTTTGTTTGTTTGTTTGCTTGTTTTTGTTTTGTTTTGTTTTATCACTATTGCTCAAATATACCTTGAGGTCAAGGATGTTGATTCCCCCAGAAGTTCTTTTATTGTTGACAATAGTTTTTTCTCTCCTGAATTTTTTATTATTCCAAATGAATTTGTAAATTGCTCTTTCTAACTCTGTCAAGAATTGAGTTGGAAATTTTTATGGGGATTGTATTAAATCTGTAGATTGCTTTCGGCAAGATGGCCATTTTTCTATATTAATCCTGCCAATTCATGAGCATGGGAGATCTTTCTGTATTCTGAGATCTTCTTCGATTTCTTTCTTCAGAGACTTGAAGTTCTTGTCATACAGATCTTTCACTTGTTTGGTTAGAGTCACACCAATATACTTTATATTGTTTGTGACTATTGTGAAGGGTGTCATTTCCCTAATTTCCTTCTCAGCCTTTATCTTTTGAGTAGCAGAAGGCTACTGATTTGTTTGAGTTAATTTTATATTCGGCCACTTTGTTGAAGTTGTTTATCAGGTGTAGGAGTTTTCTGGTAGAATTTTTTGGGTCACTTAAGTATACTTTCTCATCATCTGCAAATAGTGATATTTTGATTTCTTCCTTTCCAATTTGTATCCCTTTGACCTCCTTTTGTTGTCTATTTGCTGTGGCTAGAACTTCAAGTACTATATTGAATAGATAGGGAGAGAGAGGTCAGCCTTGCTTAGTCCCTGATTTTAGTGGGATTGCATCAAGTTTCTCGCCATTTAGTTTGATGTTGGCTACTGGTTTGCTGTATATTGCTTTCACTATGTTAAGTATGGACTTTGAATTCCTGATCTTTTCAAGATTTTTATCATGATTGGGCGTTACCATGCTATTGTTAGCCAACTCTAATGGACCCTTTTTCCTCTCAGATTGCTCTAAATATCAAGCTTGAACTGTTGAACATTTTTGTTGATTACTTTGTACTTATAAAACATCATTTGACCTTCAGAATATTGATTTTCATAACTTTGGGTAGAATAAATGGGCTTGGGATTCACTAATCAATATTTTTCAGTTTTATATAGTAGAAGGAGAATAAAACATGTTGGTTGGTTAAATAAATGTGGACAAAATAGAGCTTTCTATGGCTTATTTAAATGACAAATGTTAGAACAATAATCTTCTCTCTATACAAAACCATTTAGAAGTAACTTTTTATTTCCATGGAAAAAGATATATAGTGAAGTTCAGATAATTTAATAATTAACCATGGACACATTCATATTTATTTGATTATAATATCATGTTCTCTTCTCTTCCTTTATACAAAAATTGTTTGTTAAGACCAAATCTCAGTAGAGTTAAAGGCTTATATATGTCTAGACATAATCTTGGTTTCTCTAAAATCATGTTCTTGATTTATCCTTTCCTGTTTCATCTCATTTGACAAATAATAATTGCATGTACTCATTGGTTAAAATGTGATACTTGATATATGTGTTTTTTTAAAGCTTCAATCAAACTACAACCTTACTAAATTATTTTTGAAGTAGGAGTAATGAATTCTATTATTTTTAAATTTTTTTAAACACACACTACTCTTTTGTTACCTCTGTTGCATTAGTCTCTGTGCTTGTTTGTAGCACAGTAAAAATACTCTTGGGTCTCTCATATGCACTTATTTTTCAGATAACAACTTACAGCACATGATGGTACAAAACTCTTTCAGTACTTTTGAAAGTAAATAATAACAAGGGATTTTCAGGGTCAGTAGTTAGAGTGGTAATTGTTTTAAATGCCTTGTATGCTGTTGAATGAAGGTGATAATGTGTTATCCAACCAAAAGTAAATTCAATTTTGTTGAGACAGACTTAAGTTGATGGAATCTGGTCTTGGGGTGTTAAAACTGATCATTGCAGGTTCACAAATGGTTAGAGAACAATGCAGCCTAAGTACATAAAGCAGCTTCATGTAAGTTAGAAAATATGTTCTTTGAGAGACACTTTAATATGCTTCTTCTTAATGAAATCCAAAGAACTATTTATAGATAAATTGCAATGGCAACTATGTTCTCAACCTATGTCTCAAGATACAGATATATCAAAAAGTGTAGCAATAGATATAAAGATTGTAAAGTAACAAGCGGAAAATAAATATACCAGAACTATTAACTTCAGCATATTCTTAAAATGTAAGATTTGGCCTAAGAACAATTTAACTGTAAAAGAAGTAAAAAAAGTGGTAGAATTAGCAAAGAAATAAAAATTGAATAAAGATAACAAATAAATGCCATATATGTATTATAAGTATCTTGTTTGAAATGATAATTTATACTAGTCTTAATCTAATATCAGAATCAAAATATTTAAAATAACATGATTATCTACTAGAAGAATCATTAGTAAGTGTAAATTCATTACTAATAAAAATACCATATTTTTCTTATACATAGAGCCTAGTTTTAAAAACTTGTGTGTGTACCTCTGTGGTGTGTGTGTGTGTGTGTGTGTATGTGTGTGTGTGTGTTTGTGTAGGTTAGAAATTAAGAAAGGGGTGAACACGGGAGAAGAGAAGGATCTTAAAGGAGATGTGAAATATGAAGTGCAGGGGCTAAATGTGATAGGAAAGCAGAAGTGGAAGACAAGCTGGTGGAAGGAAGGGCATCAGCTGGAGAGGACTTGGAGACTTGTAGGAGGGCATTGGGGAAGAAGAATAAGAAAGAACAAAATACAGTAACACATAAATGTGAAGACTCCATGCTGAGATTTATTAATTTGTGTACTAATCTAAAAGAATGAGGAAAAAGGGGTTTGAAAAAGATAACTGTGGAAATCTTCAATTATTAGTGTAAATATTTACAAGGATAGCTTAAGAAAGTGTTAAGTATTTAGAGAAGAAAAAATGAAATTATTTAAAGAGTACTGGAATGGTTCAGTGAACTTATCAAGACACATACAAAATGCATAAATATTTGTTAAGTCAATAATCAAATCTGGCTGTGAAATAGAGAAATTATCTGAACTGTAGTATTAATTATACAGAGATCCTTGGGAGATATAAAAGTCTTAAAAATACTAGTACTCTAGAAAAAGAAATATGTTTAAGATTAATAAATTTATATAAGAAATAATATAGATGGAGAATGCTCACAATAAAGCATAAAATTAATCAAGTGTAAAATGCTAGCAGAGTGAGTACAAATTAAAAATATGATTTTGTGGGTGCATTCCTATTAAATATCTATAACTAGGTGTGGTGGTTACTTAGGTTCACCACGTATAGCAGTTCTATACATTTTGCTGTTCTAGGGAGAACTGTCTTAATGGCACCTCTCTGTTGTTTTCATATTGTATTTGGATATCTTTATATTTTACCTCATATTCTAGATGGGTTAAATTAATAAATAAAAACAAAAAGAAAAAACAAAGGTTAGTGATTACCTCAGGAATCATAGGAAGAGCCGTGAACATGATAGTCATGTATTACAGCTGTATGATAGTGTGTAAAGCAAAGCATGTGAGAAAGACTTCAAAATTATTTAAATATCAACTTTTTTGTTCCTATGTTTTTCCTAATTTCATGAAAGAAAGGTTATAAATAAATACTATTAAATAGTCTTAGGCAATTATTACTCAAATGCTTTTCTCAAAATAAATTAAATTATGTATGAATTTCTCTATTTTTGGAAATATTCATCTTATATTGATCAAGAGAAATTTTCTCCCTGCCATTGGTTATTGCATTAGTTGATTTTTAGTAACTTGTCAACAGTATCATATTTATTGTAAGGTGAAGGCTTTCCAATTATTGTTGTGGCTAGATGTTCCAAGTGGAGAATACAACTGAATGAATAGATAATATATCACAATTTAATGGATCAAAAACTGCATTTGACTTGTGAAATTTTGATGTTCATAAGGCCTTCTACTGCCCTATCAGGTTTTTCTTCTGACAAGTACAGTTTATCAAATACTTAAAGTAAAGACAATTGAATCATGTATTTTATATTATTTGAATTCTATATACTATGAATAAAAATTCCATGTATTAATTAGAGCCAATTTATTAATTTGTTTTAAGGGGAGTCAATTCTGTGGCTCTGCAGTTCTATTAATCTAAGATTTTGCCTATAATACAATTAATGGAATGTGATAAAAAGTTATTTAAAGAAAAACCAAAAGGTTTTTCAGCTGTTCTCAAGTCTTCTCTGATATACTTTGATATATTAATTTCAGTATTTATCAAATGCATAGTAATAGAAATAAGATTTCTGATTTTTATATCTTTAACTTTCAACATGTGATTTTAGTAATAGCTAGAACTGTAACAAAATGAATGAATATTAGATTTATTTTTTCTAAAATAAACTGCACAAAGACTGTGAGTTGATGTATGTAGAATGTTAGGCCAATCTTCATGGTTTGTTTTTTAATGAAAACATTTTGTAGGAAATGAATTCTTGTGTTCTCACCTGCCAAGAAGAGGGGATATACTCGCTAAATTATTTTTATAGTTGTAGTATTAGTTAAGACATGGAATTATATAGTACTTTAAAATAAAAAATATTAAATGAGAATTAAGTATTGTACTGAATTTCAGTTTTGCTTTTTAAGTTTTTCTGAAAAAGTATGTATATGAATGTATCATTATGATTTTGGTTAAAATTACAAGTAAAATGCTTATAGTGATGAAACATCTGTATTTAGGCATGAGAATACATAATAGTTTTTGCAAAGTCTATTTCTCATATAAAATCTATATACATATTTACATAAAATTAGAATGATCTGAAAGTCTACATATACATCTGAAATCATCACCCCAATCATTTCTATAACAATTTTCTTTCTCCTGATTAGTGTATGTTTGAAATTTTAAGTAGAAGTCACAATCCTTCAGAAAAATTAAGGATATAGTAAATAATGCTTATTATAGGCACTTTGTTGTACTGTAGATCTCATAATCATCTTGTGCAACCAAAGTACCGCCCACTGAAAGGCTGCTCATTTTCCTTTCTCCTCACAACTTAGCAGCTTACATTTTACTCACTACTTGTATGTGTTGCACTGGGTAATCACATAAATGGAATGTGTCATGTTCCTCTTCTGTGGCTGGCTTATTTTACTAAACTAATGTCTTCAGTTTTCTCTATTTTTTGATATATGACAGAAATTTTGTCTGAATATTATTCCATTGTATGTATGTGTATATACCACATTTTTCTTATTGATGAATCCACTGATGAACATTTGGATCATCTCCATGATTTGGCTAATGTGAATAAATCTTTTATACAAATCAGTATGTAGATAACTCTTCAACATGGTTATTATGTACTTCTCAATATATAATAATAAAGTTGTGACAACATCATATGATAGCCTCATTTTTGTTTGTACTATTAGCTTATTTTTTAATTTTTTGAGAATTTCATACATAGGTATTGTCGTTACATCATTTATACCCCCTCTTCTTCCTTTAACTCCTCCTGTGCTCCTGAAAGGAGAGAGATTTGTAGTCTTCTTTTCTTATATAGGCATTGGCCATATTGATAAGAGAATTATCCTTATGAACAAATTTAATTTTAATTAGTTCTTTAAATAGTATATCTCCACATATACTCACACAAGAGGTTAAGAAATCAACATATTAGTTTGGGGGTGGACACAATTCCATTCAATAAACTTGTAATGATATCATTTTTGTGTGGTAGTACTATATTAACATTAATTAAAACATGTCAAAATAAGTTTTCTCAAACATTAGCAAGATTTGGAACCCTAAAAATTATTCCTTCAGATTTATATAGCCTGATATAAATGGATCAATTCTAAAAGATAACATGATTCATAAAGTAGACCATTCTTTAAGTCTAGAATGAGCAAGATCTAGCTTAACAGTACCACATGGAAAAATGACCTGAGCCTCCAGTACAAGGTGATGTTTAAGATAGGCTGTGATTAGATATTTTTAGAAATTTCATACAAAATAACCATACTGAGCCATGATATTGAGAGTTCCAGGTCATGGACTTTTTCCTAGGTGGTATTTCTTATGTAACTAGAGACCTAGAAGAACAGTGACAGTAGCCCAGGGAGTGCTCCATTGATAGTACCATGGTGGCAGAAGATCCTTAAAAAAGAAGATTCAATTTCACATTTCATTCAGTTGTGTTAAAAAGAAGTCTAGTGAAGAGAACACACAACTAGTCAATTGGCCAAAAAAACCCAGCAGAGCTAACTCAAGGGAAACATATACCCAGAGATTACTGGATAAGAGGAAAAATGTGAAAAATGTCAGAAAAGAATAAAAAGGGAAATTTCAACAACCCTGTCTGAAAGGAGACCAATTAAGAAAGACCAGTGCTTAAAATGACAAAGGGAGAAAAAGAAATGATAAAAAGGTGACATTTGGAAGAATATTCAGAGAAGATCATACAAACATCAAGTTATGATGCAATGTAAACTTGCCACAAATTTTATAACCCATATCTCTATAGCTTTCCTTATGAATTGATACCTGTGCTCCCAAATGTGCATTATTGTTTGTAATATAACTCTTGGCAAAGATAGTAATAAAAATAAAAATTCAGTACTACTTAAATGCTACTCAATCACAGGACTGTAACATTTTCCAGTGAACAATAGGCGACTGAAGTATGACTACACAATGAGCACCAAATACTTCATGTTTGTTGCTTTTTTAGAGTGAAATATCAAAGGAGAATTTCTTTCTGTATTTAACTTATAGCTTTTTATTTTTCTTGTTTTCTGTATTCTTATAAAATATTTTTTTCTGGGTTAATACTCCTGTAAGAGTTTGATATCCCAGTAATGAATGAATTTCAATCATTGAGTTCAAGAAAACTTTAAATTCTGGTGCTAAAAATTAACCTTACACAATTATGTGTATTAAATAAATCTATGTTCCTTTTTGTATGCATACACAGTAAAAAGCATGCTCCTTTAAACTTTGCATAATTTATTTGATGTTGGATGAAATAAATTCCTATTTTTCTTGTACTTGAAAATAGAATTGGGAGATGTCTTTATAATGAGGAGCTTGCTATCAGTTCATAGATCATCCTGACAACTTCTGTTTTCAAGGAAAGGTGCAAACCATAAGGGACATCACAGTTTGTCTCTCTGCCAAAGGGACATATAAACTTTGGAGAAACAGCCCTTTGCTGTCCATTTGACTGTTGAAGTTGTAGTTATTTATCGTCTTTTGTGTACACATTCTAAAGTATTGAATGCCAGACTGATGTTCCCATTTCGACATCCCTAGAAGTAAGGCTTTGAAAGAAGTGCATTCCTGTGTGGCTTGTATGTCTTAATGACACAGAAAGGTGGTTGTTCATTTATCAAGTGCGTTTTCTTTGAAATTCTAGTTGTAGAGCTTTCTTGACTAGGCTCTTTCCTGAGTTTGGAATGTCGTTTCTGTTTTGCATTTGGGCTATTGACCTGATCTTTGCCCTTTCCCAGAGGAAGGAAAGCTATCACTTAGAAATAATGTGTTACTAAGTAAGCCACTTTTTTTTCACATAAAGGATGATCATGGACAGAAATGTTTACATTTATGTAGAAATGGGTTCAATTTTAAGAATTTAGTCAAAAACATATATACTTCTAAGCTGTATAACAATAATATAGTAATATAATAATAAACAAAAATCTTGAGAAGTTATTTGTTTACAGTGTTTGTATGTATGTACTCACTGTCTGAGAATTCACATATATATCAGATAATTATTTATGATGCATATATAGTCTGCAAATTATTAATCATCTCCCGTACTGAATGCTAGCATGTGACCATATGACCATAACAATGCTAGCATATGATCATATGACCATAACAATGCTAGCATATGATCCAGATTACATAGAAATATCAAATTAAACTAACCATTCTTATTCTTTTAAAATGGCTGTTATCACTTAAACATTGATATTGTACATGGCTTTTTAGTAGTAGAACTGTGTAATATTTATTGGAAATAATATTAGAAAATATAATTTGTAGAATATCGACAAAGTGCAAAGAATTATTTCAGATGCAGAGAAGAAAGAATTTTCAACCGGTTCATTATTTTGTTACTCATACTTTTGTAGTGATAATTTTAATATGAAACCATTTCATATATATGTGAAGAAATGTGTGATCTTTTGAGAAAGCCTACAAAGTTCCTCTGTTATTGACATTGCAAATAATATCCTTATCCAACAAAGACACTTTGTTATTCTTAAAACTTTTTTGGTCCATTACCACCTAAACTACTTGGAGAGTATGTTTCTGCCTGTAGCAATATTATTCAGAGAGTCTTAAGTAATTGCTTAGAGCAGGAATGCTGAAAGAGAAGGGTGTTGTTCATTGTAATCAAAGTCAAAATTAAATGATTTCTTATTTCTTTGGCTTGCTACCTCTCTATGTAAAACATTTTACATTCACATTCTTAAAATTCATGAGCATCTTAAAATGAGACTTAGTTTGCACTTCAAAATACACTAATGACCTGCCTTGAGAAGTTTAGTTAGCTTAAATGTATTCTGGACTCAAGTTCCATTACAATTTTGTTGTGATTTTTGTTTCATTTCAAAATGGTAAAAGATTCAGTCCTACCGCTAGGAACTAGGACTTCTGGAAAAAAAATACTTGAACTAGTTTCTTCTCAAGAATCTTAAGATTAAAATCTTGGCTTGCTTTTATTTAAGCTTCAGCCTAGGAATTGCCTAGTTTTAGAATTTACCAAGGAGATTTTTTCCTTTTACCTTTTTTAAAAAAAAAAACAAAACAAAAAAACATAAACTGACCTCAGTTTATAAAATATTATGCAACATTCTTCTAAGTGGACATTACTTTTTTAGTCTTTGAATATTATCTGCTAAATCTTTTAGTTCATAAAGTTTCTCCTTAAACAAAAACAAGTATCTAACTATAAACTAGTCAGTTTTTTATCAAAACGTAGGCAAAGGAGGAAAACGGTATTAGAACTGTAGCAACAACAACGAACATCATTTTTAGGGTTTCATTCCAGGGTAATGGCTGCTGAAATAGTTGAGAGTAGTTGAAGTGAAATAAGACAAATTAAAGAACATGAAAGAGAGCAAGCAGGATGTTTTATTGCTTTCCTTTGATGGCACAATAGCTGTACTCTGTCTCTTTTTGTGTAGAGGATATTTAAAGCCAGTATGCTGAATACCATACTAGCTAAATGAAGGCTGTAAATCCAAAGAAATGAAGCAAAGTTCTACAGCTAGCAAGTACTAAAGCAGTATGCTGATGATTCTACTTCTCATATTCTTTTAACTGATAAATATTATAATTGATGAAACAAAAAAAAAATCCCACAAATTTTCCCCCACTTAGATAAATGCCACATGGAACTGAAAGAAATCTTATCTTACTAAAAACATAGTAAAGATGGATATAAGGCAAAAGACTGTATAATTCACAAGTCTCTTTTCCTTCTAGACTGTTAAAAAGTGTTGCTGAGAACTCTATAAAGATGAAGGCAACTCTGCATATATGAAATAAATAAAAGATAGGCCTTGTGATTCAATTAAAGGTATTCATATGTGTATTTTTCAATGAAATCAAATTTGACTGTTAAATGACTGCTGGCTTGAATCTATCATTGCAAAAATTTCATGGACCTGTTATGTAGCTTAAAAAACACTTGCTTTTATGGTGCTGTTACACAGCTGAAAAAATAAAGTGTCATATCAGTATGGGGTCAAATTTGTCCAAGAAAAACTAACATAAGGGATTCTTTTGTCAACATAGGAGATGAGCTGTATGATAAAGGCAAATTATACTCTCTGATCTTCCTTTCTCTTATGGAAGTGAGTGGAGATTAAAGCTTCAGTCTGGAGTCACATTACTTTTATACATTTTTCAAGTAAAGGAATTTTTGAAAGACAAAAATTCTGGTAATTGGAGTTACAAGTAGTTTTTAAAGAATCACAGGCCCATTTATAATTCTTTGTTTTTCTTTTATAGAAATGGACACATACAAAAAAGAAAAGCCAAGTTACACAAGAATTTGTGTATATGTATAATATATACTTCTAATATGTCTATATTCATGATATGATATGTAGGAGAATCTTTTTCTGAACTTTTGGGAAATTGTCATTAATATTTTTATTGTAGTTCTCCTTTAGTCATTTTGTTTGGGAGAAAAATGTCCTATCTAATCTTTAATATATTGCTATCAGTACTCTTTCATCTGTGTGCTATCAAGGAAATAGTTTAATGAGTGAAATAATTGGATATTTAAAAATAATAGTTTTAATTTATTAGACATAGTTATTTTCTAAGAGACAATGTTTAGCTTAGATGCAAGCTCAATTATATGAAAATCTTTTAACAATGTATGATATGGAGTTATCTTTCCAGTATTTTTATTTGGCCACATCTAATTTTAACATCTTGTTTTTATAATTCTTATTTTTTGTATACATGAAAATTTTTTTGCTCATTCTTAAGATTTAGCTTTCTGCCTTTATTAACATGTTTTACCCATATCTTTTCATATGTTTGCTTAACTTCTTGAGTTTACTGATTTCACTACCCATTATGTATGATCTCATTTTTTTTTATTGTTCTATTTTTAATGTTAGATGTTCAGTCACATTCTGTATAGAAGGTTTTAAAGAGCACCAAAAGTTGCTAATTGAATTCCATATAAACTTGCCCCTGCTGCCTCCATGATCTTGGCTTTATGTGGTTGATAAAATTCTATAGAGTAAGACTGAGTGAGACCTTGAATGTATGTCCTTTGGTGATAATTTGAGGACTGTTCAAATTGGGAAAAATATTGAGGTGAGGATTATTTCTTTTTAATTCTTAATATAATTATATTCCTTCCTTCCTTCCTTGTCCTTCCTTCAACCCTTCCTATGGTCCTCCTTCATTTCATTCTAATTTTATGGCATATTTTTATTACAATTTTTACATACACACATACACACAAATACGTAATTATGTAAATACAAGTAGCTAAATTCCTTCAGTGTGACTTGTCTGTTTATGATTTCAGATCTGACTACTTTATATTATCTAACCAATTAAGGGGCTAATCCCTGGGAAAGGCTGATTCTCCCTTTCTTAGCAGTCATTAGTTATCTGTAGTTCTTTGACTAAGAACGGGACTTAATGAAATTTCCTTTTTCTATGCTTGCATGTCTATTAATATTATCAATGTTCAGGATTTCTTTATATGACCGTATTATGGTATTGGGGATAAAGGTACTCTATCAGTTTTAGGAGGAATGATTACACAGATGACTTCCTGGTCCTCTGGCTCTTACAATATTTCCTCTTAGATGATGTTCTCTGAGCACTAGGCGAAGGAGTTGTGTTGTATACATATGGACACACCAGTTGTGGCTGGGTTTCCCATGATCTATTGATGAATTCATTTTGATCTATTGCGTTTTTCTGTAATTGTGTCTGTTATAAAGAAAGGCTTCTTTGGTAAGGGCTAAGCACTACCCTTATCTGTGATTATACCTAAAGAAATGTTCAGCATCCTTAGTCATCAGGGAAATGCAAATCAAAACAACCCTGAGATTTTACCTCATACCAGTCAGAATGGCTAAGATCAAAAACTCAGGTGACAGCAGATGTTGGCAAGGATGTGGAGAAAGAGGAACACTCCTCCATTGCTGGTGGTAATCCAGGCTGATACAACCTCTCTGGAAATCAGTTTGGCGGACCCTCAGAAAAATGAGCATAATACTACCTGAGGACCCAGCTATTCCACTCCTGGGCATATACCCAGAAGATGCTCCAACATGTAATAAGGACACATGCTCCACTATGTTCATAGCAGCCATTTATAATAGCCAGAAGCTGGAAACAACCCAGATGTCCCTCCACAGAGGAATGGATACAGAAAATGTGGTACATTTACACAATGGAATACTACTCAGCTATTAAAAACAACGACTTCATGAAATTCGTAGACAAATGGATGGATCTTGAAAATATCATCCTGAGTGAGGGAACATAGTCAAGAAAGAATGAACATGATATGTACTCACTGTTAAGAGGTTATTAGCCCAAAAGTTTGAAATACCCAAGAGTCACTTTGCAACAACAGTAGTACTGAGTGTGAGGTCCCAGATGGAGGACTTGGAGAAAAGACTGAAGGAGCTGAGGGAGTGTGCAGCCCCAGGGAGGTAGCAACAGTGGCAGCTGGCCTGACCCCTGATACTTCTGGAGACTGATCCACCAACTAAAGAATACACATGGAGGGATCCATGGTGCTGGCCACAAATGCAGCAGAGGAGGGTCTTGTTATCCGTCAGGGGGAGGAGAGGCCCTTGGGCCTAAGGGTGTTAGATTCCCCAGTATAGGAGAATGACAAGGAGGAAAGACAAGAGTGGGTGGGTGGGAGGGAGGTTGGGTTGGAGAATATCCCCATAGTGGCAGGGGGAGGGCCGAGGGAATGGGGAGGTTCCAGAGGGGAGATCTGAAAAGGGGGAAACATTGGAAATGTAAATAAAATATGAAAATAAAAAAAAAGAAAAAAGAAAAAAAAGAATGTATTTTAGATTGCAGTTATGAATTATGTTGGTTTAGTAAAGTGATACTAGTAGGCTCTCTTCACTATTCCTAGGTAGTTAGCGATGTTTCTAGTACCAAGCATGATTTTTATTGATGGTTTAAAGATCTCATGGGGAGTATTGTCAGTCTAAGTGACATAATTTCACTTATTCATTCATATACATACATATATAAATATATATTTATATATTTGCATATTCATATATATATATGTGCATGTGTGTGCATTGTATATAATTGTAGGTAAGTATAAAATGATTCCTTGAGGAATAATCAAACATCCTAGCTGTTATTAGTTAACATAAAATAATTTGTTTTTAAAAATATAAACAAAGAGTAAATAAGTGAATTATAAATTTAAAATATAGAGCCTGTATGGGTCTTAACCAGGTTCTCTGTGTATACATTATGGATGTTAGCTTTTTGATTTGTGGGAATCCTAACTGTAGGAATGGGTGTGTCTCTGACTTATTTGCCTACTCTTGGGATTCTTTTTGTCTCATGGGTTGCCTTGTCCAGCATTAACACCAGGACTTCCGTCTTGTTTTATCTTATCTTATTTTGTTTTGTTTGGCTGTCATATCTTAGAAGCCTGAACTTTTCTGTAGAGGAAATGAAGGTGGATGTGGTCTTGAGGAGAAGGGAGGTGGGTGCAGCACTGGGCAGAGTAGAGAGAGGGGAAACTGTCTTTGGGATGTATTGTATGAAAGAAGAATTTATTTCAAAAACATAAATAAAATAAATCTTTAAAAATTATAATTTCATTTAATTATTTTTTCCTGTAATTCACAACTAAGAATGAGGCTGGGGGAATACTTCAGTGGTATAATACTTGCTTAGTATGTCTAGAGTCCTTGGTTCCATTCCTACCATGTTTAAAAATAGTCATAAAGCATATTAACAAGATATATTTAGTTAGACCTTTGGTGAAAACTGGAGAAAGTAACTTTTCTTTAGGGGGCACATCTTCCCATTTTCCTCTAATTGTCACTAATATTTAGAAATGTGACTTTGTTATTCTTTGGGTTCCTGGGTTAGTTTAAATTAATTTGGATAAAATTTTGAAAGTAAAGCTTAATCAAGTATTTATATTTTGCTTAATCACAATAGCTTATCTTTCATCAATCTGGTTATGAAAGTTTATCACATACTATGTGACTAAAACTTCAGTAATCTCAGAAAATAAAGATTAGTTTTCAGTGTTAAGTATTTGTTCCTAATGAGTATTTTAGCCATATTGACCTTATTGTTGTATATCTTTACATGCAACTTTCTTAAATGTCATCACTGTTTTCTTGGTATTAGAAACATTCATCATATGTTTATAGTAATCAGAGAAATAAATGTGATGACATTATTCTTCATTTAACTCTGTCATTTCTGACCTGGCTAACTTTTAAATTTAGCTTTATATATCCCTTTGAAGTTCTTTTTAAAAATTGGATATCTTATTTATTTACATTTCAAATGTTATCCCATTTCCCAGTTTCCCCTCTGCAAACTCTATCAAATCCCCCTTCCTCTTGCTTCTATGAGGGTGCTCCCCCACCCACCCACCCACTCCTGTCTCACGGCCTGACATTCCACTACACTGGGGCCTGGAGCCTACACAGGACCAAGGGCCTCTCCTTCCACTGATGGCCAACAAGGCCATCCTTTGCTACATATGCAGCTGGAGCCATGGGTCCCTTTATGTGTACTCTTTGGTTGGTGGCTTAGTCCCTGGGAGCTCTGGGGGTTCTCTGGTTGGTTGATATTGTTGTTCTTCCTATGGAGTTACAAACCCATTGAGCTCCTTCAGTCCTTTCTCTGACTCCTCCATTGGGGACGCTGTGCTCAGTCCAATAGTTGGCTGCGAGCATCTGCCTCTGTAGTCGTCAGGCTCTTTCAGAGCCTCTCAGGAGACAGCTATACTAGGTTCCTGTCAGCAAGCACTTCTTGGCATCTGTAATAGTATCTGGGTTTGGTGTCTGTATATGGGATAGATCCCCAGGTGGGGCAGTCTCTGGATGGCCTTTCCTTCAGTCTTTGTTCCACACTTCATCCCATATTTCCTTTAGACAGAAGCAATTCTGGGTTAAAAATTTGGAGATGAGTGCGTGGCCTCATCCCCAACCAGGGGCCATGCCTAACCTCTAGATATGGTCTCTACAGGTTTTTTCTCCCCTTTGTTGTGCATTTCAGCTAATCTCATACTTTTTGGGTCCTGAGAGCCTCTTGCTTTCCTGATATCAGGTGTTCTCTGGTGGCTATTCCCAGTTCTCTATCCCACATTGCCTCTGTTCAATTTCCCGACCCTCTGTATATCAGCCCTGTCTCCTCCCATACCAGTTGCTGTCCTCCTTTTCTCTTTCCCCTCCTTTCTTCCTCCCAAGTCCCTCCCACACTCTACCTTCTGAGAATATTTTGTTTCCCCTTCTGAGAAGGACTGAAGCATCCACACTTTGGTCTTCCCTCTTCTTGAGCTTCATGTGGACTATGAGTTGTATCTTGGGTATTCAAGGCTTTTAGCCTAATATCCACTTATCAGTGAGTACATACCATGTGTGTTCTTTTGTGAATGGGTTACTTTTAAAGTTCTTTAAATGTTTTCATGGCATTAACACATATTATACAAAGAAATAATCAAGTGTTTCATAACAAAGAAGCAAGTTCTAAACAAAGATGTTTTTTATGGTTATCATTCCTATTCTTATTTTTTGATACTTTATTTACATTTCAAATGTTTCCCCCTTTCCAGATCTGCCATTTGGAAACCCCTATCCCCTCCCCCCTCTCCTGCCACTATGGGGGTATTCTCCCACCCACCCACCCATCCACTCTCATCTTCCCTCCTTGGCATTCTCCTCTACTGGGGGATCTAACACACTCAGACCCTAGGGATTTTCCTCCCCCTGATCGCTAATAAGACCCTCCTCTGCCACATATGTGGCCAGCATCATGGGTCCCTCCATGTGTATTCTTTGGTTGGTGATCCAGTCTCTGGTAGTATTGGGAGGTCAGGCCAGTTGACACTGTTGCTCCCTCCCTGGTGATGCAAACTCCCACAAACCTATTCTTAAACTTTGAGAATGTCATATGTTAATAGAAATAGTTATAATGTTCCATTAAAAGTCATTATCTGTTTATTAAACTGCTATTATGATACTGACTTTATGTAATGAAAATTTGACATTTAGATTAGATTTACCGTAGTAAAATTGTTCATTGCTTCTCTTTGACTATGTCTGTACTTAGATTCAAGAAGAAGTCAGACACCATCACAATGTGCAAGATAATGAATGGATGTGTGACTCTATCAAAAATGTAGAATTATTTAAAACAAACAATGTATTTCTTTCTTTTCATTATTGGTTGTATAATTTCTTCTTTGGTTTTAGTTGATTATTGGGATCACTAACACTAATCAACTCTTCAATTCAATAAAAAATGTTTTTCATGTAAACATATCTACATTGATTTTTAACCCAAGCAAATAAATGGAAATCTTGATATTTTTAACAGAATGGTTGTAGTGTGTTTATAATTATTAAGATTAATAGAGTGACTGCTAAAATATGAGATGTACTAAAGGTCAAAGTAAAAGAAAGTTATTTTATTTTTTTTTTTAGCTAGTGTACCACTTCTCTTCTAACAGATCAGACTGCCAAACCTTATGGATTGTGATTTACACCATTATTGATGTAGGTCTGTTGAAGATTATGATAAACTCATGTAATCACAATTTTTAGTGTTATGTTTGAGTTACTGATTTAGACCATTCATTTTCTTTTCAACTTGGTTGAGCAAAATTATATACATCTAACAGTGTATAGATCATAAGTATACTACCTGATTATTTTTCACAATGTCTCTGTCTTGTTATCAATTAAATCAAGAAAAAGAACACTGTAGATATCACCAAAAGGAAACTTTGATTTTATTTGATTTGATGAGTCCTAGGCATAAGACAACCTTGGCTACCAAGCCAGGCATCAAGCTACGATGAGTAGAGGATTGGCATCTGCTCTGCCCCTGACTGATATAAGAATACCACCATTAACAAGATGTCTCTTTGTCCATTTCCAGCATGCTAATATTTTTATCTTGTCCATTGAAATTAAAAAGCAAATATTCTTTAAAACTGATTATATTTAGACCCTCATTCTAGTTCTTTCTGATCTCTGGCTGCCTGATTCAACTCAGCTCTTCTGGTTCAAACTCTCTCCATGCTGATTGATTTAAACTGGGTTCTCTAAGCTTCTGATTGAATTGCTCTGCTTGGCCTGAAACTTACGCTGACAATCTGTTGTAAACTTCTGGTTCCTTTTCATTCTCTGACTTGCTCTGTCTTCACTTGCAACCAGTCTGTGTAAAACTATTCTGATAAAACTATCTGCTGACTTGCAGGGAACTGCAGAAACTCCACTGCACTGACTGAACAGAACTCAACTGTTCTACACTCTGAAGTGCACTACAGTGACTCAATTCCATTACACTATCTCAATTCAACAGACTCTCCAAATGAGCTGTTCTTAAGTAGTCTTTCTTTCCTTCCTTGTGACAGTTGGGTATATCCTATCTCTCACTTATTCTGTCAAATCTTTCTGTGATTTGTTCCTTTGTCTGCCCCTCAATTCGATGTCACTTTCAAACATGGCTGCTTCCTTCTACAAACTAATTTTATCATCTTTATTATAGATTAAAGGTATGAACTAAGGACATGTTTGTATTATTTCCAGAGGTATTAAAGGTGTGTGTCACGTCTGCATTCCAGATGGATCACACAGACCATGGTTTTTATATGTGATCCCTTGCCAATTCAGGCACGTTGCTAGATTAAAATTTTCTTATACATCTTTATTTGGTTATCTAGGAAATTCAGTGAATCTTTCATATCTACAAGTCAATAATTGTTGTAGTGATATAATTTCAATGCTTTAAAATACTGATTATTTTGTGGGATGCTGAAGCAATTAAGATTGCTGCAGCTTTTAAGTTTGCCTTAGCTATGGTTCCTGTTTGTGGCAAAAAAAAAAAAAAAAAGACAGAAAGTTACTTATTCTACATTAATATGTGAGCTTATTATAAAAAGGCTTTTTATGTGTTTTAGTGAGGCTGCATTGTAATATCAGACAAGAGCATTGGTGGAATAAGTGTTTATTGAATTCAGCAATGATTTTAAATATATTATAGAAATAATTTCATTGTGTAGTAGACTTCAGAATCAGTTTATTTTTATTTTTTCTCATTTTAAAGCTAGATTTTTAAAGAAAGATTTATTTATTTTATGCATATGAGTACTCTATCTGCATCTACACCTGCATGCCAGAAGAGGACATCAGATCACATTACAGATGGTTGTGGACCACCATGTGGTTGCTGGGAATTGAACTTAAGACTTTTGGTAGAGCAGAGAGTGCTCTCCATCTTTTCAGCCCAAGTTTAGTTTTCTGTTCTTCTTATACTGGTTAAAACTTTTGGGGAATAAACAATAATAAACTTCTGGAATAAGGCATGGTGTTTGACTGAATAGAGGTTGAAGCAGTGTGTTGTAACAATGGGTTGGGCAACAGAGAATTTTTAGTTCTGTGTTGGGTTGGCCAAGTCCTTTCTGTTTTCATGCAAATCACTGAACTTCTTTAGAGACTGCTTTCCTCATGTTTAAACATGGAGAAATACTTGCTTTCGCTAGGTGTGGGTAGTACTTACTTATGATCCTACCAATTTGGAAGCTGGGGTAAGATGGTGTGTGTGAATTTGGAACTAGCTTCGTGGGTTTCAGGTCACCCTGTTTGATTTTGATCCTGTGAGACTATGGTCTTGTCTATTAAAAATCTTTTCACATTTATCATTTTCTATGTAAAAAATAAACATTAATATGATTTGTAATGTTCTATAAATGAAAATATTCTATAAATAATAAATATTATCAGGATTTCACATATCTAAGAGAAGTTGCCACCAAAGCTTATAACAGGAAGAAACAAAACTATGGCTCTAAACAAATATATATTATATATAATCTCTGTCAAAATTATTAAATAACATAGATAAATGCATTCATCAACTTGTATTATATATAGATTACATTGTCTTGTTTAATAAGATTTTGTGCTCTCCTAATATATACTTTGATTAAGATTAGACTTTAAAATAAAAAATAATTATGACTCATAGAGAATAAAAGGGAGTACAATGTGATAAATATAATGTACTATAAATGTAAAGCCTTGTGTGAATGTGTTTCTAAATGAATATATTCTGTGGATATTTTTGACCAGAGTGCCAGTATGGAACTAAGCTTGGGCTCAAACTCATGATTCTCCTACTTCAATCTGCAAATTCTTGAGGATAGAAATATGTGTCAATAACAGCCAGTACAATACACTGTTAACATGTTCTTACTTTGAGTGAAAACTGAAGAAAAACCCCTCACTGTTAATTCTCTGTCAACCCATATTCTTATCTATGATAAGAGAATTAAAGTCTTTGTGAAGATACAAGATTTTTCAAAAGAAAGCTAATTAAAATTGTCATTAGTGGGGACATTTTATATACAGTAGCTGTGCATAGTTGAGAATTCAGTCAATTATTCTGGTATAACAAGGCAATTATCAATATGTGCCAACCACTTGAAGATTTCTAACCCAGAGAATTACTTTATTTTTGGACAATTTGTCCATATTATTATATGGTTGTACATAAAATTAATTTGAGTCATAAAAACAAGCACTGATACCACATATTTCATGGTATTTAATAGTACTTCATAGTTCTTTTTATGTATCTTCTTCTTTTCATTAAATGGATTATAAATTCTTGGAACGCTGTCTGAGTTCTCTACTTTTCTATTATAAATTGCCTTTGTAGATTGCCACAAAATTCTAAGGACAGAGAAAATAGGATATATCATTCCAGATCATGTTTGTTTGTTTTTTTTTTTTTAAGTTAATACTATTGATAAAACTCTGCAATACAATAACTCAGTGAATCCATAATAATTTTACAGCAAATGCATAAAATATAATATTGATCCTTCCGGTTTATTACAGCTTCCCTTAAAGGTAAATAAAGCAATAACACCTGAGATCACAGAACTGATCATTACATTTACTGTAAAAACAGTTCTGCCATCAGTTTACTTCTAAGATTAAAAAGCAAAAAAGTTTGGTTTAACTTTAAATCAGTTGATCAACATACTGGAGCTGAAGTGTGAGGTTTCAGTTATTTTTCCCAAAGCACATTTCCCTGTAGTCATACCTGACTCCTAACTTTGCTAGACTCTGCAGGCATCACATGCTGGTTTGCATTGCTTCCTAGCACTGCAGTATGGCCATATCTTCTCTAAGTAGTAAAAATTTAGGTAAGTCACTATTATGTGTCAGAATGTAAAAATACTTTAAATAATACTTTTGAAATGGTCTATCTCATGGAAATATCAGAGGTACAAAAGTAGCAAACCTCTTTAGTTCATTATATTAAGAAGTGTTTCAGCCTGTTTGGAATCATCTCTGTCATTCATTGACAATTCTATCAATTCTTAACAAAAGTGATTTCTTTTTTGACATTATTTTTTTATTAATTATTTTGGAATTTCATATAATGTACCACCATCACACTCACTTTTCATTTCTTCCAGGTCCATTCTATCAGTGCTATTGTTCAGGTCCCTATCTATCTATCTATCTATCTATCTTTCATTTCTGCATGTTTAATGCATGGATCTTAAAACTCTTTTCAAACTTTGGTGAGATTCAAATGTAACATCTAACTAGCTCTGGAATATAGAATTCTAAGCCATTTTTGACAGAAGAGGTAAATAATAGACTTTCATGGCTTAAGTTGAGAAATTCTTTAGGGAGCTTAGGATAAACATGCTACTCACTGACAGATGTGCTACTTGTCTGCATTTCCCCCTTACACTCTATTTCTATTTGTCTTTAACTTAAGAACCAGATGGAACTTTGAAAACTAGATAGCTGTGGGATAGAGGGGAAAGCTATAGATAAGATAAATCCATAAATATTGTATAAGCCACATGGAGATCTGATTGGATTCTACAAGTTTACTTCATGTTTGTTGAATGAAACTGGAAAGAAATTGACGAAGCCAACTGCATAGTATGCTATTTGTTCCTTTGATGCTGTGTTTACTATGCTTCCCACACTTATAGGAAAGTGTTCCAAATCCTGAGAAACATTTTATAAGATTGATAGTATTTTAAGTGAGTTTTATGAATATCACAAAGCAGGGGATTTAGTGTTAAAACGGACCAGATCCTAAGACACACTTACTATAGGGATGGGGGTTTCAATCCTTTTTGTAATGCTTTTACTAAAATGTTTTTTACTTTCAGTACAGTATTTACATTTCAGAACAAGGAAAAATTGGCTTTGATCATAATTGGCTATTTCAATATAATGTTTCAATGAATTTGATAATGTTATAGTTCACCCTACAAAGAAGTACAACAATGTCACTTTAATAATTTTAATATTCTTGTGTTTTTTCCATAGAAAAGTAAAAACAGTCTCCAAGACTGTTTTCAACTACCTGGGAGTTACTATTAATCAATTACCCTTTCTATAATTTATTACTGTTTTAAGAACTTGAGGTTCTCATCTGCTGCTCTCTCTTTTCTTTTGCTTGCCCTTGATAGTATTTGAAATCAAAAGCCCATATCAGTAAATAATTTACATTGTATTCCAAAATTAAACATGACATCTGAATGAATTCAGCTCTAGCAAGTAAGCTTGTGTAACAAAACAGCCTTGTGTTTATGTTAGTGACTTTCCAAGATAACTAAGCCATGCCTGCTTTGCTATTCTTAAAATATTTGAAAAATGGTGCTTTTCTAGGAGCTTTTTGTTATACTTCATCAGGACTGAAGAATCAGTTTTAAGAAAGGGAAGGAAGATGAACAAATACAATCTCAGATAGTCTATGAAATATATAACGTCATTGAAATTTATATTAATATATAAACACACATATGTGTAGTATGTGCCTATGTGTAATAAAGGAGGAGGTCTGTAAAACAGAAACTGCTGGAAGTATGTTTTTTTCAGTCTGTTTAAGGAACTGACAGAACAAGTTTTTCTGAGATAAAGATGAAAAATGTCCATAGGGGCAGATGTTGTCATTTGCCCTGCTGTTGGGACTGACAGATCAGTGCTGAAGCAACATCAGGGCAAGGAGGCATCAGCCTCAGTAATGGAGAGTTGTCTAGGGGAAAGATTGCTCTATCACAGTGATGGGCTACTGCATGTTATAAATCGAAGATTGTTCTTTCCTGCCACTGAGATGAGCAGCTCTTTCTCCTTTCCAGAATGAAATGTCGGATGAGACAAGGAACGGATGAAAACAAAAAAAGTAGGAGAAAGTTTTATCTCTTCAACATAAATCTCCACTGGAAACAGACAGATAGGATAGTGCCAATCTCTGGCTTAAACATGAGGTGAGAAAAATGCTCCCTTTTAGCAATTCCTTCCCAATCCAGCAAATAAAACTGGTAGATTATGATAATTTTCTTCTTCTTTTGGTCTAACGTGGTTTCTATTTTTTTCTAAATTAGTACCATAAAGCTTAAAAAGAAAAAACAAAAACAAATTCACATTCTGGGTTTCCACTGAAAACAAGTTGAACTATCTTAATATTCATTTATGGGGATTAGAGTATGTAGCAAGTCATGGATAGCCCAAGTTTTGATCTATGGAGAACCGGGTCTTCCACATAAATGAAGCTTTGTTTTGAGATTAGACATCCTCTTTGAGGATAGGTCTGATGAATAGGCTCAGAAAAAGTAATACTTATCTTCCGAGTGAGCTGACAGGCCAGGAGAACCTAGCACTGTGACCTGAGTATAACACACTGTTTAAAAATGTTAACCTCCCTCCAAACTAGTCTGTATTACTCTTTGTATCTATCTAGTACTTGCCTTTTCTTAAAGCCAATTTAAAGTGGTAAAACTTTTACAAATAAAAGTTTTGTGTAAAATATATTCGACTATGTTTTTTATTAGTGAACCTATTTTTTTTGGGTGCCATGAATAATCAAATGAATTGCATGTAAAATGACAAAATACAAGGAAGCATACTTAATTGATAAAAGCAACATCTCCAGTTAAGAATCCATGTTAAATTAATGATATTGGGAGGGTTTCAAGTTTATCATCATCACTTAAGTCACAGATCAATTACATGACCTGCTTAAAGGCCCAGGGGAGTTTATTAGCAGATGTAGAAATGAACAGTAAAATTGTTCTAACTGTTAAGCATCCAAACTTTTGTTTTATATTATTTGTTTCTGGAAGGATTGCACTCACATAGAAATGTGCTTTAAGGGGAAAACAGTATAACGTATAACAGGATGCGTAATTTGTCAGGGAAAGCATGTAATATTGACTGAGATGTGTTTGTAGGGAAAGTTTCAAACATCACTGAAAATACTAATTGATCCTATTTATCAACATACTTGTCAGCAACTAATGCCAAATTCTAACTTCCCAAAGAGCAGCATGGTGTTCCTTTGCCCATTTTATTTTGACAAGAATGCAGAGTGTAGCTTATTTTCTGGAGAGGGGGAGAGAGATAGGAGAGAGAGAGAGAGAGAGAGAGAGAGAGAGAGGAGAGGACTATTCTGCTAATAAAAATAATAAAGACTTTAGAAGACTTTTTGAAATTAATTAATTTTAATCATCATCACTTATATTGAAGTTAAAAGTTTTTTTTTGTTTTTCGAGACAAGCTTTCTCTGTATAACGCTGGCTGTCCTGGAACTCACTCTGTAGACCAGGCTTGCCTCGAACTCAGAAATCTGCCTGCCTCTGCTTCGCGAGTGCTGGGATTAAAGGCATGCACCACCACTCCCCGGCAAGTTAAAAGTTTCTTAAGACTCTGATTATGCTGTACTCACTGTGCTAAATTCTTCATGCTTTATTACATTTTGCCCACATTTGCAATTTCTAAGTATTTTTTCCATAAGGATTCTTCCTCCCCCCACCCCCATATCTTTCTATTCTTGCTACAGGCTTTCATTGACTTACATGTGTAAAAGGGTCCTTTCTTGCTCTTGATGTGTAAGAAAAATCAACCATTCTAATTACTGTACTATAACACATTATAATGTGCAATACCTCTGTAAAGTATTAAAGTTCTTGTTATATGTTCTGATTTCTATTCTTGTACATCCTTTTCTCTGTCCACATGATTTCTATCTGCGATTCTTGTGATTTTGGAATTTGCGGTAGTTTGTTAAGAAAGTCCATAGATACAGATGCAGAACTGATAGGGTCCAGATGCTTTTAAATAAACAAAATTCCAATGTACTAATCCAGCCAGCTTTTAAAAGAATACCTAACACTTGTTTTTAGGAAAATTATGCAGGATAATATGAATAATTTGATATAAGCAATTCATGAGGATGCCTGGCTGTTAGTGGCATTTATACATACTGAGCAAAAATAAAAACTTTTTCAGGGTAAGAAATCATGAGTACTAATTACATATTTTTGAACTATTGTCTCAATTAAAATTTCATTCAAATTGCTTAACTTAAACTTTCAGGATAAAAATTTTGAAGTTTTATAGACACCTTATAAAAGGACCAGATAAGAGGAAACAGAAAGCATACATGTATTGACTTAGGTGTGAATCTCTGTGAGATAGTACGCTTTCCATGAATTTAAAATGTCTTATTACACACTTTGTCTGGTACTGGTCACCCAGATTGAATTGGTTAGAGAATTTCAGGTCTGTGATTTACTTCTCATCTGCAAGAGTAATTTCAATTGAAATGAGTGACAGTTTTCATTGCAATCTTGGTTATCAACTGTAAGTATTTTAATACTATTTCATATTGTCAAATTATATAGTAAACATTTAAAAATCTAGTGTTTTAATCCAGTATGGTAGATAGAGCAGCTAATATAGATCCTGTGCTAGTTTTAAACGTTTCATATACTTTTTATATCCCCACCACAGTAGTTTCTCCTCCCTGCTCTCCCCCCAGTCCCACCTCAGACCTTCCCTTTGCATTCCTCTTTCACCCCTCCTCAGCTTCCCTTCAGAAATGGGCAGGCCTCATATGAATATCAACCAAACATGGCATAGCAAGGTTAAGGAAACCAAGGCACATCCCCACATATTAAGATTGGATGAGACAACACAGTATGAAGGGTCCCCAAAGCACTAAAAAATTTGTGTCAGAGGCAGCCCCTGTTCCTATTGTTAGGAGTCCCACACAAACTCCAAGTTACACAACTGTAACATATATGGAGAGAGTCTAGGTCAGTTCTCATGTGGGCAGACCCCCTCTTGTCAGTTCAGTCACTGTAGGCTATGAGCCCAAGTTGGTTGATTCTGTGGGTTTTCTTGTGGTATCCTAGAGCCCTGTGGCTCCTACAAGCCTTCATTTACCGAACTTCGTCTAATGTTTGGCTGTGGGTCTCTGCATGTTTCCATCAGTTGCTGGGTGAAAAACCTCTCTGATAACAACTGAGTTAGGCACCAATCTATGAGCAAAGGAGAATATCATAAGGAATCATCTCATTGACATTTTTATTTTTTGCCAGTTGTGTTTGGTTCTGTCCTAGGTCTCTGGGTCCTGGACCTCCAGACAATGTCAGGGGTGACATAGTTCTCAGGCTGGACCAGTCATTTTTTGGCCACTCCCACAATTTCTGTGCCATCTTTACCCCAGCACATCTTGTAGGCAGGCAATTTGTAGTTCGAAGGTTTTGTGGCTGAGTGGGTATCCCATCTTAAAAAGAGTGCTATATATGTACGACGGGACATTATTACTCAACATATTTTACTCTGTACATATTTACAGGTCAGCTTTATGTTCAAAGTTGTTATTTGAGTACCTTGTTATTTATAGAAAAATAATTTTAATAGACAACCATATTTTTGGTAGAATGACTCATTAAACATCAAATGGTTTTAATCTGCATTGAAATACTCACTGAATTTGCTTTATCTTATTTATGAAGCTATAATATGCCAAGTACGTGGATAAGTTTTTGGTGTACTCTTTGAATGAGTTTGTTGTAATTTCACCTTTAGGTAATCTTTTACTTTTTCTTTCATGGAGGCACATAAAAAAGAACAGTATTTCTGTGGCTCATTATGACAGAAACCTTTTAAAAAGGAATTTTTTAATGAAATCATGAATAAATGGAAACAGATTTGTCTGTCAAAATTAAACAGCAGTGTTCTTTGATTAATATAAAAATCAGATCTAAAGTAGTTTAAGCTGCTTCATACAGGTGACATCTGTGTTTAAATATAATTTTCTGTCCCTGTTCTGGCATGGCTGTTAATTATTTATTCAATGTAGTTCAACATTTAGTTAATAAATATGTCAAGCTTTTTCCATGCTGTTCTTTTTGCAGAGTTGTGAATTTGCAATTAGTTTTAGATTTACAACATGGTGACAGACAGTGCTGTATAAATAGAGGTTAAACACACAATTTACATATTAATTTCATGATTCATTTATTCAATGATTTATGTGGATATAGATTGTATTTAATCTCTGTATTGTAGCTGTTTCAGGCATGACGAAAGGAATCACTATGCTAGCAGAGAAGTAATGATGTCTGCATTGGGCTACAGGATCTTGAGGGGGAAATTTTTTTAAAAAAACAAGATTTGGAAACACAGTGATTTTTTATGTTTAATATTCTGAACTGCAAGGAAAAAGCAAAAGTGGAAGCTTCTAAGGGATCACATTTGGTAACTGAGAGTGAATGAGAGAGTGAACCAGCTAGCACAGTGACAAACTGCTACTAAAATATTTGCTAAATTGGAATGACTTAAAGTTAAGGATCATAATAAAATTTTAAGAGTTCATAAAATTTGAAAAGTTTTAAGCAAATTTCACCATCCAACTTCTATTACATTTCTAGAAGCTCAATAACCTCTATACAATCTTACTTAAGAATTTCATATATGCATATAATGCATTTTTGATTAATAAACATCCTCTTGATCAGCGAGCCCCTGAAGTAAGTGTCTTTTCCTCCCCAGTTCTGGGATTAGGGATTACAAGTATATAAATATATTCACTCACCTGTGAGTGTGTGTGTGTGTGTGTGTGTGTGTGTGTGTGTGTGTGTGTGTTTTGGGGATGGAAACCATATCCTCATTTTGCAAAGGCTGTTTTTCTTTCCATTTTGTGGGGGCAGGGTCTGTCGGTATTTCTTCTGTTGTGCTTCATAATTCAAGTAGCTAGACTCTGAGTTTCCACGTGATTCTTTTGTCTCCACCTCCTATCTCTCAGTAGGAGTACTGGGACTGTTGATGTATGACAATATTTTGATTTTTTAATTGAAAAATGCTTTCTTAAAGTATATTTTTATTGTGTTTTCCCCTTCCCCCAAGTCCTAAGAGACTCCCTATACCTCCATATCCATCCAACTTTATGTTAATTCTCATTCTCTAAAACAAACACACAAACACACACACACACAAGCAAACCACCAATAAGACAAATAAAAGCCCAAACAAATCAAAATGAGAAGAAAGTCTTGAAAACTGGATTCATTTGTCAACTACTAATGTTTTTATGTGTGATGTAGGGACGGAGTTATGATCATTAAGCTTATGCATCTAGTACCTTCACCCATCAAATCATGTTCCTAGTCCAAGGTCCTTTTAGATACCCTAAAGAACTCATTTAATCCACACTTACTTCCCCAATATTGTTATACCCATTTGGGAATGAAAATATGAACTAGCCTCAGAGTCAGTTTATGAAGATTTGAGTCCAAAGAATTCTGGCCCCAAAGACTTACCTTTCATTTCATGTCCTCTTTTGTTTAGAGATTGAGGTATATAATTGAAAGGCAAAATGAGTTATAATGTGTATTCTATGAAGACTGGGTAACAATCTACTACAGGGCAATCAAGGTTTATCTTTTAGAAGATTAGTTTAACTCTTACTTAATGATACTGTTTATCATCATCTATAATTCTATTGATATTACTTGCTTTACTTTACCGTCAGAATTGATTAGATCCATTGTCTTATTACCCTATGTCATGGGTTCAAATCCAGATGTTCTTTGTATTCAGAGGTCTTGTACTTCAGTAAATTTCTTCTAGCCAAGAAACTACATACTACTAAGTAAATGTTCAGACATCTTTACATTTGTTTTCTTGAATCACATACTTAATTACGATTTCAAAGGTGATAAAATCTTTTGTCCAGTTAAGGCAATATGTAAATATGTGATATGTACTGAATCTCTGAGATAAGAGACAATATGATAACACATCTAAGGGGATTTATTGGAAAACAAGGCCATAGCATTAAAGCATTGTAAATACAAACCATATTCTGTTGTCGAATTCTTTAGTTTCTCTTCTGCTAATGGTTCTAAGCTTCATCCGATTTCCCACAGTTTTGCTGCTTTCTAAAGAGGATATTAGAGACTATGATTTGATTCAATCTAAAGAAAATATGTTACTTTTAAACTCATAGCCGAAAGGCTTTGCATAAAAAAATTGTTGAAAGTGATTAGAGAGTGGAGGAAGGAGAGGAATTCCTGGGAGGAAAATAATTAATGGAGTGTACTGTATTGAGGGGCACATACTTTAAATGATAGCTATCTCCTCTTCTTGAGCATTTAGTAGAATCTTTTGAACTGGAGTTAATGAGGGTAGATCTAATAAGCACACTCACATTAAGAAAACTTAGCATATTCTAGTTTTCTGCAATGTGAGCTGTTCTCAGACAATGAACAATGCTATCTGCATATACAGAGAAAAATTTTAAAAATGTTTTCAATAGTAGATTACCTAGAAAAGGGCAATTTACTGAATTAAGAGGCAGGTATTTGTTTGCTATTAGCAAAGGTCTCAATTCATGAAAGATGAGGCAAGAGGAGATGCTCAAAACCCACAGAACTGAGTCCCTTATAGTTTCACTTACATAAATAATTTGCATATATCAGTCACATATTCTCCTTTTGAGTTGTATATGAGTTTTTCACTTATTATTGGACATAGAACCACATCTCACCTTTAAATTTCTTAGAACTTTAATATGATGAGTATGTGACTATAAGGAGCAGATGTCAAGCAATATTTAAATGACATCCTCAACAAATATGAATATTGAACCACCCTGTCATACTGATGATAGAATATCAAAAAATTCCCTTCATTGTATACTGCCTGTGTTCTTCAGGAATTATTTGCAGTTTATCTTCTGAGCTGGAGCCTTTATCAGCACTGCAGTTGAACTACAGTGTAAAAAAATGGTAATTGAGTATTTTATCAAAGGCTTCTAACAAAACGGACTTTGCAAGTCGTAAATGAAGATTAAAACCTTTGCTTGTGGGCATGAACAAATTGGAATGATTTATTATCTGAAACATCAATATGTCACAGTTCAGAAATAAAATGAAGAGAAACAAACAACTCAGCTCCCCTACACAGCCATACTTCCTTTGTCCCACCCCCTTACATTTGCACCCAGAGCACTCTTAGTTTCAGCAAAAGAAGTGGAAGGTAAGTACGTTTTAATTATTTGTGCTATGAAAACCACTGGAAAAAAAGACTGGAGAAAAGCATCATAATAATAGGCCAGCTGCTGCAGGACATTATGTAGGGAAAAGAGACAGTAATAAAAGAACCCTGTCAAAGGAAAGCAACTATGAATGTGTACTTCAGTGCTCCTGATTACAGAAGGAGAATTAAATATAATAAATGGGGCAATTTAGAAAAGTGAATTTACTCTCTGTGTTTAACACCTATGTAGCCAGTGCTCTTCAAATGGGCTCTAGCTCACTTGTCTAAAATAGCATTGAAGAAAGATATTGGAGTAACATGTATTGCAGAAGTGTCTTAATTATTCTAATTTGAGGGTGATTTGTATTAAAATCATCATATGTGTATATTCATATTGTAGCAACCAAGTAGGGTTAAAAACCATAAACATAAAAACCCTTATAAACAGTTTTGATGTGCTTTCTCCAATTTTATTGCATTTAATATTGTTACCTTAAAAGAAAATAGTGAAAATGAACCAGTGTAGGAGAAACTCTTCTTTTGATAATTCAAGCTGCTAAGATGGTATATAACCTCACATGTGGTTGAATAAGAATGTTCGCGTATTTCAGGTTGCCAGCAGAATGCCATTGTCTTTGCTCTTCATTCTCTGTGTGAATCTGAAAGCATGTTGCTCTCACCCATGACAACTCACTGAGTTCCAATCAAATGAGTTTGTAACAGGTAGAAATCTAAGCTGGGGCCTTTTAAAAACAAAACAATTAAATACAGCTTCTTTTGGTTTGAATAAAAGGACCTTTATATTCTTCTCCAAGTGCTCCCCAGTCTTCCATTTCTTTTAGTTCTATGGGACATAAAATTCAGGAGACAACTGGCTATTCAACTTAGTGTCATTTTATAAAGACATCCTTGACCATTGAGTATTTAAAAAATAGAAATAATGTTCTTCCTTGTTTTTTAGTCATAAAGACACAAATCTGTTTTATGAATAATATTTAAGTATATAACATGTGCTTAAAATACTTGTTTTAAATGCAATAAAATAGAAAACAAGAAGTACATCTAGAAGGATATATACAGGTTTGAGGAAAATTTTCAGAAAACCAAACCAACAAGAAAACATCAGATTACTAATATGTAAGAGGGATAAGACATTATGACCTAGTGTTAAAATGGAGGTTGAATTTGATTATATTCATATTCTGAATAGAAATACCACAATGAGCACTATATATACACAATTACTAAATGCAAACAAAATATGTTTAAAGACAAAAATGTTTGAGTTACAGGACATTTTTAAGGGGAAATTTCTACTCACTTTCATTAACTTAAATTAACCTTTTCTGATAGTCATATTTACATCCACTTATTTTAGGCAAGTTCTCTTAGTTGAGTTAATTATGCCAACTTCTGAAATGAACCAAAGGTGAGTCAAGCAATCTACCACTGATCTATGTCTCTAGCCCTTGTGTTAACAGGTTTGTAACAGATATGGTTACATTTATTTTTTGCGTGCTAACGTGTGATGCTGTTATGAGGCAAGGGAGGTGTAAAAATAGATTCTTCCAGTTTTCTTAGAGCTGAGGAGGTCTCTTTTTAATGACACAGGTTTATTTACCTTGAATACATAGTATATTAACCGTCTAGAAGACTAATGTCATGGTTTATATTCAAATAAAGTTGTGCTCATTTTTTACCTTTTAGTTACGCTATTTCTCGTAGAGTACAGGTGAAAGGGGGAATATAATCAAAACTAGAAGGCATTATTTATTATTTCCGCTTGATATACATTTTATTTTCAGTAGCTGGTGTCAGCAAGATGGCTCAAAATGTCGATTCATTTGATACAAAGTGAATCTACAACCTTATTATGTGGGTTACTGAGGTAACCCACATGGAAAGAGACAACAAGCTCCCATGGAGAGTCCTTTGACTTTTCTATATACCCTGTGGTATATGTGTCCATACGTGTGCACATACACACAGACAGAAAACAAATACATGTTAAAAAGTAAAAAAAAAAAAAAAAGATATGACAGAAACATTATCATGTAGAAAATTGTGAATACTGGCTGTATTGTGAAAACAGATGACAAATGAGTAATTTTTTAAATCTTTGCTAACAAATCCTTTAAAAAATCTTTATTAAATTATTTTGTTTATTTACATTCCAAAAGTTGTCCCCCTTTCTGGTGCCTCCCCACCTCTGAGAGGGTGCTCCTCAAACTGCCCACCCACCCCCACCTCACCCTACTAGCATCTCTCTTCCCTGGGACACAAGTTTCTACAGGATTAAGTGCATCCTCTCCCACTGAGGCCAGACAAGGCCTCACATGTGCTAGAGGCCAGGATCTAGCTCATGTATATGCTCCTGGGATTTTGGCTTAGTCTCTGTGAACTCTGAGGGGTCCAGGTTAGTTGATATTGTTGTTCTTCCTATGGGGTTGCAATCCCCTTCAGTTCCTTCGGTCCTTCCTCTAACTCTTTAAACCCTACCTCAATCCAATGCTTGGCTGTATCTGCATTTGTCTCAGTCAGCAGCCAGTAAAGCCTTCTCGAGGACAGCCATGCCAGGGTCTTGTCTGCACGCACAGTATGACTGCCATACTAATGTCAGGATTTGGTAATTGCGCATGGGATGGATCCCAAGTTGGAGCAGTCACTGGGTGGCCCTTCTTTCTGTCTCTATTTCATGTTTGTCCCTGAATTTCCTCTACACGGGAACAATTCTGGGCCAAACATTTTGAAGGTAGGTTGGTGACCCCATCTCTCCACTGGGAGCCCTGTCTATCTACTGGAGGTAGTCTTTTCAGGTTCCATCTCTTCAGTGTTGAGCATTTCAGGTAAGGTCATCCTGATTGAGTCCTGGGGCCTCTCACATCCCAAGTTTCAGGGACTTTCTAGAGATCTCCCCTGCCCCCTAATTCTCACTGCTGCATATTTTGATTTATTCTGCTGGCCCTCTGGGTATCTGTCTTAGGGTTTTGCTGCTGTGAAGAGATAACATGAACAAGGCAAGTCTTATAAAGGACAACATATATTTGGGGCTGGCTTATAGGTTCAGAGGTTCAGTCCATTATAATCAAAGCGGGAGCATGGCAGCATCTAGGCGACATGGTGCAGGCAGAACTGAGAGTTCTACATCTTCATCTAAAGGCAGCTAGTGAAAGACTTGACTTACAGGTATCTAGGGTGAGGGTCTTATAGCCCACACCTACAGTGACACATCTAGTCCAACAGGGCCACGCCTTCTAATAGTGACACTCTTGGGCTGAGCATATACAACCAACACAGTATCCCTCCTGTCTCTCCCCATACTTGAACATATATATATATATGAATATCTGACTTACTTATTTATTTTTTGGATTTATGTTTGGGAATGGACATGAGGGCTATATTCTCTGTACATAAAACACAAGAAATTTGTGCTAACAAAACAAAGTCATCCAAAACCATTATTTTAGTTTAGATAAATCTTAGACTACTGGATTTCAAACTTTACTATGTGCCAGAATCCCCTGTAAAGATTCATTTCTTAAATTGTTTTATTTATTTACTTTACATCAGTTCCCTCTCTCTTTCCAGCACTCCCTCATGCAGAACCTCCTCCCATTCCTCCCTCTTCTTCTCTTTTGAGAATGGGAGTTCCCCTCTAGGCTTCACTGCTCCCTCACTACTCCCTTGCTAACAACTCTCCCACTACCCTCCACTACCTCCCCTGCACATCAAGTAACTACAGGACTAGGCACATCCTCTCCCCCTGAGGCCAGATAAAGCAGTACATTTAGGGGAGTGGCAGGCAGGCAAGGATTCAGGGAGAGCCCCAGCTCCTGCTAATCTGCTGCATATGTTTCAGGAGACTTAGGTTCAGCTGATACTCTTTGGTTGGTGGTTCAATCTCTAGGAGCCACCAAGGGTAGAGGTTAGTTGACTCAGTTGATCATCCTGTGCAGTCTCTGTCCTTTTCACACACCCCCAGTCCCTCTCCTAACTCTTCCATAAGATTCCTGAGCTCCATCTAATGTTCGATCATGGATCTCTCATCTCCTTCCATTGCCTGCTGGGTGGAGCCTTTCAGAGGATAGTTATGCTAGGTTCCTGTCTGCAAGCATGACAAAGTATCATTAATAATGTCAGGGACTGGTTCTTGACCTTGAAGTTGCAGATTACTGGGTCCTATCCACTAGCTTTCTGATTCTGGAAGGGACTGAGAATTTGTACTTCTAACTTAAGTTTCCACATGCTGCCATTTTGTTGGTGCATAAACCACACTGAATATTGTTCTAAAATAAGTTTTCTACATTTCACGTTCACATTCAATCTACCTTTACTGTATAGAATCAAGGGTGCTTTATAAGACTATGGTGCTATAAAATATATTGTTAATAAATTATTTTATAAGAACCTACAATGCACATAATGAAACTCACTATGATTTTTCTATACATGCATACAACATTTACTAACCTCTCCAAACTTTCTTCCATATTGTCCTTCAGTCCCTAGTATGTGCTACTTTACTTTCATCTCAAAATATTGAATAGAGAATATTGAAATATTACTACCAATCTTTGACTGTTAATAACTTCCAGGTATGAAAAACAATTGAGATTATTTGAAGTGTTCACTTCAGAAGAATTGTGGCTAGTATTACTATTTAAATATTTAAATTCATTTTGAAATTATCATTTAGTTTTTATTTTTTAAAAAGGATTATTGGCAAGTATTTATTGTAAATAGTTACGGTTTTCATTAAGACATGTACTAAGGGCATGTCTATATGCCAGCCAGAGGACTTAAAGGTGTATCATTCCAGCTGGATCACATAGACCTAGAAGGTCTTTGGATGTGATCCTTGCCAGTGCAGCTATGTTGTTGGGTTAAAATTATTCTACATAATCTATAATCCAGAAATGAGAGAAAATTTACAACCTTTGTATTACTGAGTCTGAGTTATTTCATTCAATGTAACAAAAATTATATTTTATGTTATAAAATGTTTTATAAAGTACTGGAAAACAAATTGAGATCACTGATTATACATATATACATTTGTAAAAATAATTTATTCAAATATTAGTACTTCTTTGTTACATATTTCATGTTTGTGTATTTCATGTTTGTAACATTTTACACACAAAATCTTAAAGTTTTAAATCTGAATGATTTGAAAGCTCTTTTGTTATCCTGGCTTTTCATCTGCATTATGATCCTCTTCTTGGTACTCAGTACCTGAAATCAAAAATAATATTTGAAATACCTTCTAAAAAAGATTTTTTGAAGTATTTACATACCAGTCTCTATGTCTTTAGTCAGTTGTTTTTTTTAATAATTTTAAGGTGTATCACTTTATTTATATAATAATGTGACTAGAATTAATGATTTTAATGTTTATTTGAATAATAAAATTCTGTGATTATTTTACCATTTGATATTATATTTTAAATATTCTTTTACTATTAATGTAAGAGATACATCACAGTTCTGCTTCAGAAAAGTTATTCATATTTCAGTATCTGAAATTAAGTACTTAACATTTCAGTTAGTACATTTTAAAAACAGATACTTACATGGCCTGGAATTTTCTTATATCAAATACAAGCCTAAATTTAAGATATATTTTTCAAAGGCTAGGTACTATGTGTAAATGATTGTAGGAATCAATTTGCAAAATACATGTAGACTAGCACTCAGAACTTTCGCTTTCTTGCAGTTTGTTGAGACTTAATTATTTTGAGTTAAAATTTACTCTGAAATATTTAGAATTTCTTGGTTTTATACATTAATTATTATTGACTAATAAGCTAAAAATATTGAACTAATGGGGAATCTTGTGGTAAAATATTTGGCTTTTAGGAAAGTGAATAGGAATCAATTTTCCTTTCACTCTTTACATTGACGAATCAAGATAAAAATTTTAAAATAGTTAACTACCATCATGCTTCTTGAAAAAAATTCCAATGATTCCTCAATTGGAGTAGGTTAGCTTTAAATGGTAGATATATGTAAGTTGTAGAAGTTCATATTTTCCACATGGGTGTGATTTGGACTTAATAAAGGTGAATGTATTATTGAAGTTTTACAGGATGCTATCAAAACTTAATTATGATTACTAAAATAATTTTCTCCTTAGACTTTGACATACAAACAATTTTTTACATGTTAAAGCCTGTACGTCAACTTTTACAATGAATATAGAGAAGAAATGAAAGGTTAGAAAGACTGCTCAGCTATTAAAACTACTGGCTATTTTTCCAAAAAAAAAACTGTGTTTGATTCCCGGCACCCACATGTTGGTTCACAACTGTCTGTAACTCCCGTTCCAAGAGATCAGACTCTTTCTTCTGTCCCTTACAGATACTAGACACAAATGTTGTGTGCAAACATACATTTTGGTAACATATACATATACATAAGTTAAAACTAAATAAATATTTTTAAAAAGTAAAGAAAGAAAATGATAAAGCATTTTTTGAGACTCTAGTAGGGCAACTCTGAGAATGGAGCAAACGTAAAAAAAAAAAAAAAAAAAAAAAAAAAAAAGAAAATAGCCATTACTCACAGTTCTTTATATATTCACCTGTGAATTTCTTGCTTTTATGAAATGCCTGTGAGCCATTGCTATATGCCAGCTCCTCTTGAAGTCACTTGGATTAGAAGACACAATTAATGAAAAAAGGGCTTAGTTTTACATCAGATTTTCTATCATTTATATGTGTTAATTCTTCGTTATTCTTTGATTTCTATCATTCCAAGCTATTATATTCAGATAACAGAGAATCAGGGTATAGCAAATCAAAGACAGCAGTATTTAAAATATACCTTCTCATTTTATTCACCACTGTGCTGATTTTATCCCTATGAATAATGTTCATATATAAATTTGGGGTACTTATAGATCTTCTGGTTTTAAATTTGCATAAATTTAGATTTATAAAGTCTTCCTTTTGAATCTACAAACAGGTTTCTATCATGACTTTTTATTACATGCCAATTATATAATAAACTGTATATATTTGCATTTTGTGAGAGATATATAATTTGTTGTACTCAGAAAGTTCACAATCTCTTATAGGAGCAATGATGGAATTTAGGGTCCAGAAGAACCGTACAGCTAACCAATACAAATGGAATGTTATAAAGACATGCTTGTTTGATCCTCTGAGCAAGTTGAAATTATTTCTTTTTATTATAAGTTAGTTTTTGTAGGAATATTTCTTCCTTTAATGTTCCTTGCTAAAACTTCTTTTTGTAATATTTCACCCAATTCAAACATATTAATAATTGGATTTTTCTTTTCAGTACATGGAATATTATAATATGGTAGTTCTATCACCTTGTCTTGTGTGTCTAGACTTTCAACAAGTGTTTTATTCAGACATGGCTATTAAGAATGATAATTAAAAAAAATATTTATGAAAGATGAATAGTGTTTATTCAGGTACCAGAGTAGTGAGAAGCATAACCTTGAAGAGGTGTGTGAAATGATATGAAAACCACAATGAAATGTACATTTCATGATGAATTTAATCAAGTATTTTCAAACTTTTAGTCCAAGAACTAACATATTTTAATTCAGTAGCTAAAAAGTGCTATCTTTTTTGATACTTTATTTACATTTCAAATGTTTTCCCCTTTCCAGGTCTCCCCTTTGGAAAACCCATATTCCATTCTCCCTCCCCCTGCCTCTATGAGAGTACTTCCTCACCCACCCACCCACTCCTGCCTTTTTTCCTTGGCATTCTCCTATACTGGGGAATCTAACACCCTCAGGTCCAAGGGCTTCTCCTCCCCCTGATGGCTAACAAGACCCTCCTCTGCCGCATATGTGGCCAGCATAAAATGTGCTAGCTTACATTTTGTCACGATCTTGCTAAGATGGTTGTATTAAAAGACTGACTGCATTTTACGTGTTTCTTCTTAAAATAATACCCAACATGTTAAATATGTTGTTTATCTAGAAGATAAAAGTTTGAAAAACTGAGACAAACAGTCTAGGACTGACTGAAGCACCTAAAGTTTCTGTGAATTTAAAGTGAAATAACAGTCACAATAACAACAACAACACAAAAGAACTGACAACCCAAATGTGTGTGTGCTACTAAAATAATTGTAGATCAGAAAGGTTAGAGATTCAATAAAAGGAATAGACAGGCCCTTAGCTTTCCCTCATGCAGAGGGACAGGGTGTACAACAGTGCCATTGATAAGCAACTAAGTTTAGACTTCTGTTAAATTGTATACATCAGCATAGAAGTCAATCTAAATAAAGTGGCATGTGCTGAAAGAACAAGTCTCTGTAAAGTTGTACTGGATGATTCTACGCCATAAATTAAAAACCTTATTTGAAATAAAGTAAAATTTCCCTAACACTGTAAATACTGCCAGATTTTACAATGGGATAATGGCTTCTTTTGTTTTCAATCAATATATCAGCAAGTCTGAAGCTCTCTTGGATTCTGTTGTAACTGTTGACTGCATTGTAATCATTTTTTCAGGGGGAGAGAGGTCTAAAGATTTTTAATGCTGACAGGCCTACAAAAGAGCTTCTCCTCCTTCCCACTTGGTTGTCTTTCTTTGTAACAAAGATGACATCCAAATGAGACATGCAAATGACCCCATGCCACTCAAGAAACCAATTATTTGACAATAGGAAGGTTTTGCTTTTGTTAAAAAAAAAAAACAAAAAAAATCTATGCATTCATCTTTCTGTTACCATTCATAGACTTTTCTATAGTACTTTAGTTATCCATATGTATATTTCAGGACAAATTATAGAAATAAAAGAGTGCAGTTTTACCAATAATAATGTAGATCATATCTGCTTCCAGAAGATTTTACTTCTCTTTACCTTTTAATTAACCTATATATCAATATTTTAATTGTTTACACAAAACGAAATATTTATTCTGTGCTGCAGTCTTCAAGTTTAATTTAATAGACTACCCAGCTAATTCTAGGTTATTCATAACTTACTGGTTCTTACATTTCTAGCAGCTCTTTAAGGAGTCCCTTTCAGACACCTGATTTGTTCCATATTTAGTGATATGTTTTCTATTGGTCATTAACAACTATACAGTTTGTGGACAATAAAGAGAAATGTGTCTGATTTGAAGCAAATAGTTCATGAGAGTCAATGGGCAGTTTTACATTTTTTTTTTGCATGTCACTACTTAGTTTTTTCTCCAGATGATGAACAAAGAGTTTTGTGAGATAATTTCAACCAATAAAAAGTAAGATGATTTTCATGAGGTTTTCAATGCCAAGGCTTTGCAGCATAAAGTGGATTAGCTCACCTGAAAGCAAACTTCACCTTTTATATTCACACCATTCTAGAAAATAAGAAAAAGATAACATTCCTAAATTTTAAGAGTCATGTTTATTTGGGTTATAATGACACAAATATTTAAAAGAGTTCTAGTGGATTCCAGAAATGATAAGTGATTTCTTTTAAATTAATTTCAGTGGCAAGGATGTATGCTTTTGAACATTCTGGAATGTGTAATTAAGATCTGAGCATTCAGGCATATATCTTATATTTTTCCTTTAGGGAGTATTATTTTTATGTATACTGGGATAGACCGTTCAAGGTTAGTATTTCTTGCACAGTTGTAATGTTCCAAACAGAAAGATATATATTGACTGAGGCTGGGGTTCTGGTTCTTTCTGTTGCTGAAGGTCAACAGCCCCGAAGAGGTACTTTCTAACCTTCAGATGTCTATAGGCTAAATTACTGATGAATCACTGCACTTTTCTAAATGGAAGAAACCTATAGTGTGGTGGGAAGCATCCCAGTGTAGTTTGCCTTCTGACTGACATAATTTTGAAAAAGATGGCAAGCAATTTCAATCCAGGCCCCATTCCAAAACTTTATGGAAATGACAATAAAACTGACCACTTGGGCTGAATGTACTTGCCAATATGATTTAAGGGCACCATTCTCCCCCACCCCAACCTGAACTGTAGCATTGTCTAAAGATCGATTTAGAATGAACTGACACTTTACATTATAAATCATTTTAACATTTCAACTATGTAGGTACTGAAGGAATATAGTATTGATAAGGCTGTAACACTTGCTGAAATAGGTAAAAACAAAAAAGCCTCATCTTCAATGAATACAAAAGGGTTTGAAACCTTAGTGATGCAAAGTGATGAAGGCATCGCAGAAGGATATAGTAAAATACACTGAATGAGACACTTTGTATCTACTAGTACATGTTAGAGCACATGACCACTCCAAGTCAGGGCTGAGAAAACTAAAGAAGAAGGACACAAAAGATTACATTTGAGAAGTTAATTAATTCCTTCCCCTTCTTATATACATATAATAAAAAATATAATGAGGGGTTTATAACTACAGAGTTCATTGTGGAATTTAATATTATAAAATACAATATTAATATGATAATTGTGTTCTTATCTTCTTCTTTCAAAATGATTTCATGTTTGAGGATTTAAATTCTAACTGCAGTATATTAGTGTACAATAATCAACATTTTATATGGAATAATGATTTAAGATACTAGTGTTTGAAAATAGGACTCTACTACTGAGCTGCCCCTTCTACCCAAGTTATTTGTTAAAGTTATATATGAAGTACATGAAATTATTTATAACACATACATAACTTGTTACATGTATATCACTTCAAACTATATGTCAAACTTAATCTCTATTTTCTGTTGATTCCCATGTCTGATTTTATCTAGTTAATGTCATAAATAAATTTATATAAAAATGTATCACCTAAAAAATTTATGATTTATATGGGATGGATGCCCAGGTGGGTCAGTCTCTGGATGACCTTTCCTTCAGTCTCTGCTCCACTCTTTGTCCTTGTATTTCCTTTAGACAGGAGCAATTCTGGGGTTAAATTTTGAAAAGGGTGGACACTATTGGGGATGCCAAGAAGTGCTTGCTGATAGGAGTCTGATATAGCTGTCTCCTGAGAGGCCCTGTCAGAGCCTGACAAAAACAGACGTGGATTCTCACAGCCAACCATTGGACTGAGCATGAGGTCCCCAATGAAGGACTTAGAAAAAGGACTGAAGGAGCTTAAGGGGTTTGCAACCCCATAGGAAGAACAACAATATCAACCAACCAGATTATCCCAGAGCTCCCATGGACTAAACCACCAATCTAAGAAGATACATGGAAAGTCCCATGGCTCCAGCCACATATGTTGCAGAGGATAGTCTTTTCTGGCATCAAAGGGAGGGTAAAAAAAAAATTAAGATTCATTTTTTTTCATTTCATATGTATGTCTTACCTCTATGTATGTCAGTACGCCATGTGTGTGCAGTGCCAGAAGGTTTTGGATCCCCTGGAACTGGAGTTACAGGTAATTTTTATTTGCCATGATGATGTTGGGAATTGAGTCCAGATCCTCTGCAACATCAGCCAGTTCTTTTAAATGCTGAGCCTAGGTTTCAGCCTCCAAAGTGTATATGTGTGTTGGTATGTGTGAGTGCAGGTGAGAGTGGAAGCCCAAGACCACTGATCCCTGTAGAGCTAGAATGACAGGCTATTGAAATTGTTCTTGGCACAGTGTTGGGAATTGAACTTGGATCATCTCCACCAGCACTGTACATATGTAACTGCTGAGCCATATCTCCTGCTTGTAGTCTAGCAATTTTAATTACATCTTTCTTATTATTGAGCTTTTAGGTTTATAAACTAACTATAAAAGTTACTCATTGATTTCAAAGGGAATTGGACATTTACAAATACATATTTAATTTAAAAGTTATTCTTCTAGACCTTCTGCCAGCTCCCCCACTGGGGACTCTTAGCTCAGTCTGATGGTTGGCTCCAAGCATTCACATCTGTATTGGTCAGTTGCTAGCTGAACCATGTTCCTGTCAGCAAGTGCCTCTTGGCAACAGCAACAGTGTTGGGTTTGGTGTCTGCAGACAGATGGATCCCCAGGAGGGGCAGTCCCAAGATGGCCCTTCTTTCATTCTCTGTTCCATTTTTTCATTCCTGTTCTTCATTTGGATAGGAACATTTCTGGGTTAAAATCTTTGAGATGGGTGGGTGGGTATATTTCTTTATTTTATGACAGTAGATCATTACTGATAATCAATATATGTGTGGATGTGTAGAGGGTACCTATAGAAGATAAAATAATATATACAATTTGTATTATTTTCGTGGAAGATCACTAGGAAGCAGTGACACGGAAATGCATGCATAGATTTGATGACTTGTATGAGTTCATGCATATGTAAACATACCTTTTCTGACATCAGAGTTAAAGATAGAAACATTCACTCTCATACTATAAATATGATGTAAGTAATGAAGGTAACTCTATACTACCTATTCATTAAGCAATCATATAATGTAGTGATTGGCAGCTCAATTTTCAGAATACTATGAACTTAAAGGTAAGAAAATGAGGCTTGCCATTCTTAGCTAAATTCTTCCTAAATACCAAGAAAATAACAAGACAAGAGTTCATAGTCCATACATAGGTCATATCTGTTTCCCAATACGCTTTCATACAACCTCTCTTGTAAGTGCCTATAGAAAATGGTTCTTTGCTTTCTAGTCTAAAATATATTAATTTGGTAGGTGTGTTGTTTTATGAGCAACTAAATGTCAAAGCATATAGCAGCTGGATTATTAGATATTAGTTATATTAGAATAGGTATACATGGGTTGTTTGATTTAATTTTATGTAGAACTTTTCAGATAATTTTAAAATGTCTTTTTTGACAATAGTAGTGAAAATTTACTGGAATTCAGTCACATTGTTTTTTTTATTCAATTATTATGAGAATTCATGGGCTAAATGTATTAAATGATGCTACTGAATTGTGAGTAATGACGTTCAGTAGTTATTCCATATTAGGTTGGCTCTGAAACTGCCCCGTGCTTTGATCATACTTATGTGAGGGATAATTGCTGGATAAAGGAGGAAGTAAGTTGTTTCTGCTGGTAGATACTTGCAAGTATTTATATGTGGTCAATGGAATGGGTATAATTTAATCATTAGTATATTAACTTATAATTATATTAATAGAAATATAATTCTTTCAAACTCAAATAACTCGGTGTGGGAAGTAATCTGATGAATACATACTATGTGAAATTTCAACAGTCAAAGACTGTTAATTACATTGGAGTTAGAGGCATATGCCAGGAAGCACATTTTCACCAAAGTAGGCTATACATTCACTCTAACAATGTTTTATAAGTATGCAGTATAGTTTCTCAGAGAACACTGACTTAGATGATAATGAAGCTTCTTGATATCTTCTCACAAGGAATAAATTAACAATTATATGAATGAATTTATTTTGTTATAATATCCCTTTTATAGCAGGATTGTAGAGTATGGTTCCTTGCATAATATTTATATGGATTTTCCTTTTGACTCCCCAAAAGTTGAAAATGTTATTGTGGTTCCCAGTTTGCTTGATGGAAGTGCTGGGTACAAAGGTTCACATTCAAAATGATACAATGAAGTAATTCATAATTTGTACATGTATTTTGACCATCATTTTATTTTTCCAGTTCCTGTTTCCTTTTTCAAACTTATACCAAATAATTTCTAATCTAGGAAAACATATACTATTTTACTTTTTGCTTCTTCAAGCTTAGGATTTGTTTTTATACCGAAGCAATACAGATATTGCTGTTTAAGGTGAATTTTGAGAGATACCTGTGACTCTTCTGTTTGGTGTTCTCAGACCTTATGCTGAGTTTCCTTCCTTCCTTCCTTCCTTCCTTCCTTCCTTGCTTCCCTCCCTCCCTTCTTCCTTCTTTCCTTCCTTTCTTTTTTTGTGATTTTAGTGGCTTTAACCTTTATTTCAATAAAGCACAGAGAAGTTATCTGTGGATTGTATATTTTAATGGAAAATAAGAAATGTAGGCTACCTTTCATAATTAGGTTACTGTGGATGAACCTTTATGTGATAAATATACAAGAATTGATTTATATACTATGTCATGCTGTGAAGAACTTCTGTATGTTTCTCATAACCCAACATGGGCATTTTTTCTAAATCTCCTTTCTTATATCTAGTGATGGGTATGTAAATGTCATTTGAGCTAAAGTGACTGCAAAAGTGATCAGTACTAAGTATACACTTGGCACTTCATTTATCAATACTACCTGGGTATATAATTTATGTTTGCATCTCAAAAAATGTGCTTGAATTATGATGACATAAGAAATATTTAGGACAACTGGGAATTTTGATGGTTGCTTTAGACCTCGATTTGTTACTTGTAGTGAGAGAAAAGCTAAACTACCTCCCAGAAATTTATTCTGTATTTTGAGAATCAGACTGTTCTGCAACATAAAAAGGTGAAGCTAATTCAAATAGGGAAGCAAATATTCCCCAAATAGCACACATCACAGAGAGCTCAGCTTATACTAATGTTCATTTGTTCAAGTTCCCCCTTCTGGCTTTCTTTATTGGTCACCTTTTGGTGATATATGTATGCACTTGGATGGAAGTATTCTCTCTGTAAAGTTCATTTTTCTTTTTAAAAAGATCTATTGTTTAGAAATTGTTTAGTGGAGGTGGTGGTGGTGGTGGTGGTGGTGGTGGTGTGTGTGTGTGTGTGTGTGTGAGTGTGTGTGCATGTGTGTGTGTGTGAGTGTGTGTGCGTGTGTGTGTGTGTGTGTGTATGTGTGTTGGAGGTTTGAGGATGGCTTTGGAAGGGAGTCCATTTTCAATTCTACCATACAGATTATGTGGATCATTCAGGTTTCCAGGTTCAGCAGCAAGTTCCTGCACTTGCTAAACCATCTTACTGACCTTCAAAATTCAGTTTTCTTACCAAAAGAATAATGTGTTTTTAAATATAATTTTGTATATTTTATATGTAAAGATGCCATAGACTTAGTACTTTATGAAAAAAAATCCTTGGAAGATTGTGAAACAATAAAAATAGTTGTCTGTGAAAAACGTATCTTGAATTTAGTTTGATAATGTACATTTTAGATGGGATCTTATTTTATTGGCAGAAATATTCACTTTATGGCAATTTTATTTTGATCCTGAGAAGTCTACAGCTTTAAAATGTATCTTTTACAAGTTTAATATCTGTAAGTTAAAAAATACCTTTGCCGTATCAGTAAGAATCAACAAATTAATTTAGTAGCTTTATAATTAAACTTGGAATCTTATGATATGATACATGAAATTTATATTTTGTTAGCTTTGTGCTCATTCACTCTCCTGTGATATATTTATTTATTAAATTTCAATTTATTAAAAGTGAGCAGATATTTAGACTCAGATAATAAAAGTTTTCTTTCAACCTCAAATAATGAAAATGATCACATAAGTATTAAAGATGCAGTATGAAGTAGTTGCTTTTAGTAGCCAATTTGTTATGGATAGTAACAGGAATAGGAAGAAGAAAAACAATGGGTGTGTCTTATGTGACCTATATTCCTTTACAATATTGAACTAATATGTTGGATTGAATGACGGCAAGAGGAATAATGATCATAAGACATGTGTAAGCATCTTGTTATTTCAGTCATGGAAACTAGACTTGGCAGAGGAAAGAGATAGAATTATTCTTTATATTGTAGAAGGTTAATAAAGAACATGCTAAAATTTATTAATATTTTTACTGTAACACAATGGGATATCCAATAGATGCAATTAATTTGGCAGTATATTCTTTCTTATAGATGTGTCAAATATAGGTTAATAAATGACATTGAAATCATTTTAATTTTTGTAAACCTTGTCTTTATGCTTCAGTGCTAAAAATTGTTTTTGAAATATAAAGAAAATTAGTCTGGAAATATAAAGAAACTATTTCGTGGTCAATGATAGTCTTAACTACTTGTCAATCAAAAGCAGAAGTTTGTTGAGACATTTAATTACAAGATAATGTAATCATCAAAATGTCGTTGTGGTAACTGACAGCTCATTTTGGTCTGAAAGCATGCTACTACCTCCCTTGAGGTCAGAGATGTTCTGAGGTTAACTTAGTAATGACAAGTCCTTTATTATCACGTTATGACATTGAAAAAAATTGCAATTATACTAATAAATTAATAACAGTAATAAAATGACAGTCATAATTGCATAATATACAAGTTGTCAACTGCAATTTTGTTACATGGTTGGAATTTTTATTGTATCAGTATATGTGCATGATGTTAATGCACAGACAGAAGCATTTTTCAAAAGACTTCTCCGCACATATGGGATGCTAGTCTATTGATATTTTGATCCCACTTTTCTTTCTTCTAGTTTCTTTTCTGCTGCTTTACAGTGCCTTAAATGGAGAAAAATAGTAATTATCACCTGATTAACTTAGTGTTAATGTGTAATTAACATCTTTATTACTTCATGAACCTTTCTTTTCTGTAATACTAAGAAAAATTTTGTTTTAGTACATCTCTTTTCTTAACGTATCTGGAAAAATATATAAGGAAATTGGCAGGGCTTTATACATGTTTTACTTCCTTTTCACCATCCTTTCACACTGAGTAAAATAATACATAACATATATACATACAGATATTTTACACATATAATGTATAGAATGCACTTATTGTAAAAGAAATGTTAGTAAATTCTAAATACCTATGGATATGATTTCAATATTTAGAAAATATAAATATGTTGACATATTTTCTGATTTCTTAACTTTTCATAAATATAGAAAATAAGTCTCTTAGATATATACCTTATTCTAATGTGTAATTCTCCAAGTAGCCCTAACTTAAGAATGAATAGGCACCTTTAGAAATTTGCTAATAACACGTTTATGTGTGGAGTGATATAGGCATGAGTTTGTAGAGAATCTCTGAAGAAAATGCTTAGATAGTTGCTGCTTCTTTACAGAGAGATAATCTAATGTTTTTGCAATTTTTCTTCTCAGGAAGATGAAAACTTGTATGTTGATTTTCTCCTTTTAATTTGTGATTACAACTCTTTATATCTCCTCCTGAGTATACTGAAAAACGTCTGGGTTTTGATAGAATTAAATGCTTGCCCTTTGATAATTAATGGTACAAATTTGCTCAAGCCTCTTTAGAGTTAAAACATAAACTGTTTAAAGGGAGAAACATGAAAGTAGAATGCAAAAGGTTACAAATCCTGTTTAATAAATATTAGGTATACAAACTGGGAGGCTTGCATTGTTTTACTTCCTTAATGTATAGTTGTAAATTTTTGAACAATAATACTGATTATGATAACAGTATTTTATTTGGTAGACTTTCCTGTGTTTCTTGCACTGTTTTTTTAATTCTTCTTTTTCTTGAGGAGGTATTTTACATGGTAGCACATAAAACCTTCCTAAAAAACATGAGAGAGATACTTTGAAATGACGATATTAAGGTGATAGGATGAATGTCAGAAATCATTCATTAAACTGTAGAGATGGAAATAAAATTTAGGTAATCTGGCTCAAGAATTTCTTTTCTTAAACTGCCAAGTTTATCTCATGACAGCTATAGGGAGCTCTCTGTTAGGAAATAGGACAGGTAAATTCTAATTTAGACTTTTCCATTTTTGGTCACATAGGACACAGCAAGAATATATGGCCTAACTCATGTACTATATCATTAAGATACAAACTTGGCCAAAATCCCATTTTATTGTTACTAAACTTGTCCTGTGACAGGGAACAACATTATTTCTTTCTTTATGCTTCTTCATTTGATAAATAAGTAAATTTCTAGTATGGATTTGTGGGAACTTCAAACATAAACTAATTCTCTTAGCTTCTACTTTTTAACCATTTAGTTTTCTACATGAATATATAGCAATTTTAAATTGACAAGGTAAATAAAAATGTTTTTTGATCAAATAGAACTTCTTACTTTGAGGTTGAATAGACTGATTTACATAGGATTATACTTACTGAGCATCAAGTGAAAATGTCTTAAGTATAGGTCAACTGTCTATTGTTTAAAGTACTTAAGACAGCAGGACTTATTGTCAGATGTGCAATGTAAGGACTAGATAATTGTTATATTCCATTATACCATGAGAATTTATGCTTCTATAAATAACACCAGAATCTCTTTATTTAATAAATAGAATATACTTCAACTATGTGTAAACACACATACAGAGAGAGAGAGAGAGAGAGAGAGAGAGAGAGAGAGAGAGACAGAGAGAGAAATATATATAGAGAGAGAGACAGAGAGAGAGGGAGAGAGAATTTGACTTTAGATTGAGTATTTCACACATTTTATTATCTATTAGAAAGTTTGTAGCTATAGAAGAGACTTTTACATATTTTAAACAGATATGGCTACATAGTTTCTGGTTAGAAAGAATATGATTTATAACATCTTTGTCCAAGAGGGTTCTGATCCATGCTAGGCAGACATTTTAGAATGTAATAAATCCTACTAGATGAAACTGCATGAGGAATGGCAGTGTAGAGGAATTGTGTTCCTCAAACAATTGGGTGCAATCAAATATAGACTCAAGAATAAGAAAAAAAAATAGTTTTTACTACTACTACATGTGACAATTTGGAGAAAATTTAAATATCTGTGAACAATTATAGATAATTTTCGATAGAATATTTAGTGTTTATAAAGTCAGTATTTTTATGTGACTTTTATGTAAAGCACATGCTTTCAGTGTCCATGTACACGAGGTATCTATATTCTAAGTATTTGTCAGTGAGCTCATTCATAACTGAACACTTTGACACTCCTATAAAAAGTTCAAAAATGGGTGAGATGGCAGAAAAATGGAACATCTATTAATTATTATCTTTCAATACCATTTTAATAACAAGTTATATAACTCAAAACACAGCTATAATACAGTATCTGAATATCCTTTCATATTCTCTCATAGAATTGTCCTTGAATTTTGGTGAGGTCAGGTTTATTGAAAAGTGGACTAGTTTTAGTCATATGAATAGTAAATTTGAATTTATTTTAATTAAACATTTTTACAATTAATTTTATTTTATCATTACCATCTTATTACCTTATTATTAAATTTATATCTTTACCATTTTATATAAGAATGTTGTTTAGTAAAATTATTGCCATGTTAGACAGATAATTGCTACTTATATCCAGATTTTTATCGTTTGTAAATTGAATTTTTTTTTTTTTTTACATTTCAAAGTTTGGTAGTAACATTATAGTGATCTGATTTGAGAAAAGAGCTTAGTTATAAAGACATAGAATGCATTTGGATAAGTTATATCAATATCAAAAGTAAACAGTTTGGGGATTACAGGATATTAGTGTCCTAGTGGAACCTTGGAAATAGAGATAACATAGGTGTAATCTTTGATTTGAAAGTCCCTAGATATAGTTTTAGGTAAATTACTTTGTTTCTGTAAGCTGTACATTTATTTAAAATTCTTCACCTGTATTGACAATCTCTCTCTAAATGAGTTATTTAAATACTGCATATAAGACATCTACCAAGTGTTTGCATACAAATATCTATTTATTATTTTAATCATTTTTTCACTTACATATCTATTTGTGAAGAGTTTCAACTTGTTTCTCTGCCAGGTTGTTCCTCTGAAAGATTTCTGAGATTCATTTAAATACAATACAACATGGATGGGGCTTCTTAGACTTGTGAAATCTGTGGCTCTGGTTAGCATTTAAACATTCTATTTCATTTATTTATTTATTTATTTATTTATTTATTTATTTATTTAAGAAAACAGATGTATTTCAGATTGAATGTGTACAGCACAATTCCAAATACAACTATTTTCTGTGAATAGCAAGAAGGAAACAACCATCAATTTATCTATAATAGACTCATTCATTTATTTAGCAAGTGTTTTTTTAGAAACGGGCTGTGTATCATCATAGTCAATCATCTCTGTGCTAAGTGGATGCACATAGAACATATGTTTAAAAAATTAACATAAATAAACCTATGCAGGAATGAAATTACACATCTTCCTTTTACACTTACTTTAATTTTTTGGAGATTCCATACATGAGTACTATATTTTTACCTTTTCTACTATACTCTGTCCTCCATTCAACTCTTCCCATGTCTTACAAATTCATGGCCTCTTCTTCTTTAATTGTTCTTGTTACATATACACATGTACATGTATGTATAGATATAGTTGCTGATTTCATTTAATATTGTTCATACGCATAGATGTGAGTGGATGACTACATGGGACTGGATAACCTATCAGAGGACTCATTCCTTGGAAAGGCTTATTCTCCTTCTCTTGACGGTGCTTAATTTCTCGCAATTCTTCATCTAGTGGTCAGACCTTGTGAGATTTCCCCCATCCACTCTGGCACATCAACTGGTACTATCATTATTTCGGTCTTGTTTGGGCAACTATATTGTTAAGATTTCATGGGTCTAGTTGATATCATATATAGGACACACATTCTGAAACATATGTCCATGTTCTAGGGCTCCCACAATTTTCTGGTCCACATTGCCTTGTGTCTTATGTTCTCTGAGGCTTAGTTGCATGAGTTGTGGTGTGTATTTATCTGTTGAGGTTGGGGGCCATTCCCCAAAGAATCAATTGTTCACTTTAGTTTGACCAGTCATGGCTTTATGTAATGATCTCTGTCTGCTGCAAACAGAAGCTACATTGATGAGTGACAAGAGCTACATTTGTCTGTAGGTACAAGATAACCATTCTGAATGCAGTTAGGCATTATATTGGCTTAGGTAAGTAGACATAGTAGGTTCTCTTCTAGATTCCATGGACTCACTAGATACTGGTAGTTAACTAGGTTTCTAGGACCAGGAATAAACTCTTGTCTATTAAGTAGGGCTTAAGTACTATTAGATGGTCTCTGATTAAGACCAGGATATAAGAACTACTACTGCACCCTTGAGACAATTAGAGTTCTTATTTATTTTTATTTAATGTGTATGAGTGTTTAGCTTGCATGTATGTGTGCGTATTATGTTTATACTTAGTGCTCACAGAGGCAGAAGAAGATATTGTACCTTGGAAATGGAGTTACAGAGGGGGTTGAGCTGCCATGTTGGTGATAAGAATTAAACCCAGACCGTTTATAAGAGCAACAAGTGCTCTTAACATTGAAGCCATCTCATCAGCTCCTGGGACAATTTTATTTTAGATACATTTCTCTATAGAAGATTAAAATCAGGTAATTGCACACCACGCGGAAAGCCATTGACTTAAAGAGTTTCCATTCACCATCAGCCACAAAGCCAAAGTTGGAGTCAAAATCTGTCAAACTACTCACTTAAAATCAGATTTTCAAATACAAATTCTGAGCCCAAAAGCTCAGAATACCCTTGATACAAGCCACAAACCATATAGAGCTTAAGAAGAAAGAAGAAAAAAGTGTGAATGCTTCAATCCTACATAGAAGGGGGAATAATCACAGGAGGTAGAGGAAGGGAGGAACTTGGGAGGGAGAGAGAAGGGGGTAAACGGAGAGCAGGATCAGGTATTGGAAAGGACAGGAAAGAAGTATAGAGGGTCAGGACATTGAATAGAAATATGTAACAGAGGGGGATGGGCAACTGGGGGTAGCCACTCGAAAGTCTCAGAAGTCAAGGAAGCAAGAGACTTCCATCACCCAACTGGAATAACTTTAGCCAAAATACCCAACAAAGGGGAGATAGAACCTGTAGAGACCACCTCTAGTAGATAGGCACATGCCCCTAGTTGGTGGATGGGGCCACACAACCATCTCAAAATGTTTAATCCAGAGATTTTCCTGTCTAGAGGAAAGACAGGGACAAAAATGGGACAGAGACTAAAGGAAACACCATCCAGAGACTGTCCCACCTGGGGATCCATCCCTTATACCGACACCAAACCCTCACACTATTGCTGATGCCAAGAATCACTTGCTGACAGGAGCCTGATACAGTTGTCTCCTGAGAGGCTGTACCAGAGCCTGACAAATACAGAGGCAGATGCACATGGCCAACCATCAGACTGAACCCAGGGACCCCAATGGAAGAACTAGGGGAAGGACTGAAGGAGCTGAAGGGGATTGCAACCCCATAGGAAGAACAACAATATCAACTAACTGGAACCCCCAAAGAGCTCCCAGGGACTAAACCACCAATCCAAGAGTATACTTGGAGGGATCCATGGCTCCGGATATATAAGTAGCTGAGGATGGCCTTATCAATGGAAGTGGTGGCCCTTAGTTCTGTGGAGGCTTGATGCCCCAGCATAGGGTGGTGAGGCAGGAGTAGGTGAGAGGGAGGGGGAGCACCCTCATAGATACAAAGCAGAGGGGGGAAAAGGAGGATGGGATGGGGGATTTTTGGAGGGGTAACCAGGAAGAGGGATATCATTTGAAATGTAAATGAATAAAATGATTAATAATAATAAAAAAGAATCCTGAAAGCCAACTACATAATTCTCCTGCAGTTTTGTGGTATTATTTTCTTTTTAATTTGTACCATAAATATTTTTTGACTTTTATTTCCCATGATGAGCAAAATCATCTCAATATTTGTACTTCAGCAGAAATGGAGAAACAAAAATCAGAGAGAAAAATTGCATTTGATTTTGAGACCTGGAGCTTGCCCTTTCTTTTGATTCACTAACCAGGAGGCTTTCTCCAATGGTCTTAGAAAGATTCTGCCTATATTTGGCTTTTAAATACTTTTTATTCCTGAATTTCAATTTGAAAGAAACCTTTCTTACTTGCTCTCATCTTTCCTTCTTCATTTTAGGATAGCAATTAAAAAAAGGTTGGGTGCATAGGTTACTATTTTATTTATCCCTATTACTCTGGCTGATAGAGCTATTTAATAAAGGAAAAGTATAATTCTTCATATCTGATGCCCTATTTATGCTCTTTGCCTGGAGAAGAGCTGCATTCAATATCAGAGTGTTGTTTCAAATCACGGAGAAATAATAATTGGTTTGACTAATCCACAGTGATCCAATTCCTTCACAAAACAGTTTTTTCTGTGTATGTGTGAATGGGGAGGATTGTTCATCTCGGAAGATTAAAGTGGCATGATGGGGATGAGAGAATTATGCATAAATTATTTCTAAGCATAGTCAAGAAACATGAAGAGAAGCTGAACATCTATATGATAAACGCTCTTATAATTAGCAATATCATTAGCATGGACAGAATATATTTTAGTAATTACAAAGTAGTCTTTAAGCAGTTAGATTTGCTTTGAAGAGGAAAAAAAAAAAAACAAAAACCCAGAAATAAGCTATATACAGCTGAATAGGCTTTTCAGAATCTCCAAGGAGGTGACTTGTCTGCTGATGGCCAGTGGGGGTGGAAGAGTGAAATAATTACTTAACAGCGTGTAAACAATGTGAGATGTGAAGTATGCTTCCCCCTCCCCCACTTTTCATTGAGAGAGTTTCTTGTTGTGATGGCTCCACTGGGACAAGCAGCAGAGAAATTTGATTAAATGGATGCCTGAGGTCATGACCCTGTCTAAACATGGTGCAGCTCTCAGCATTAATCAAAGATTTTTTTCTTACTTAAAAAAATATTCTGACCTTGTTCTATATGAGTACAAGTGAACACTGAATTTGGTAGTTGTTGAACAGGAGGTAGTCTACGTTTGTGAGCATTTTTGTTTTCAGAAAAAGAACAGCAAGAAGAGACAGTCTTTTAGCACAATAGTACTTCAAACCTTCTTTTAGATTATGTTATAGGACTTTAATTTGCTGATAACTTATCAACAGCTAGGGACATTTGAGTACCGTTAGAATTAATGAGGACTTGTTTATTACAGACCACTGTTGACACTGGTCTGAGTGTTCAGATGTTTATAACATTGCAGTTGGAATGAGATTCCTATATTTTAGGAAATCTCTTAGATTGGCTTTATTTTGGGCCAGTGTTTTATTACTGTTTTCAAGTTATTTTTCAGGAAAATGGAGAAAACTACATGCTTTGAGAATCACTAGAATAGTGTTCACTGGTGACTCACATAAAACTAGCAAAATTAGAACTTTCATGGTCAGGCATGCAGCATTTCATTAAATTTGCTTATGGTGATATACTTTTTCATTAACATTTCTTTTAAGAAAGAGGCAAATTGGATAGTTAGGTAGCTTTTTTCTTCATAAGAGTGTAATTACAAGAATATATAATTGATTCTAGAACATCAAAATCTTTTTTGTTACTACAAATAAGAATCTTTTATAGAATGTTTTCTGTTTACAATAGAAGCCCTCATTCTTTCTCCCTACCTTTGGTTTTCGTTTTTGTTTTTTGAGACAGGGTCTTGCTATTTAGCTCTGGCTGTCCTGAAACTCACTATGTAGACCACTCTGGCCTCAAACACCCTTTCTTCCCAAGGGCTGGAGTTACAGGTATGCATTTTAAAGCCTGGTTTACAACAGAAATCTTAATTAACAATTATAAAGTAAGGGTAATGTGATTTAAGTTCAACAGATGCTTGTATTGGTAATTTGTATTAATAATTATTTCAATACATGCTGACTTATTTGATATCCTTACTTTGTGTCCATAGTAAAAACAAACAAACGAACAAACATACAATCTAAACCCATAAAACTAAGCAAAAGATTTATTCTGGTGATGATCTTTGATCATCAGAGTTATAATTTTATTTATCATTTTTGATTTTATAGCAATGTGAATAAAATTATAGGTCATGTGAAAGCATGGTTTTCCTGTGTACTAGAATATTCTTGGAAGTCAGTAATGTGCTCCAATAATAATAGTAATAATAATAATAATAATAATAATAATAATAATAATAATAAAATTGAAGTTTTTATTTCTAATAACAGTATGTAGTTAAATAAATCCTGATGGCTGAATATGGTGATGTAATGAATTACAGATCATAAAGACAGTTTAACTTTAGCATTCTTTGGATGGCTGTTTATAAAATACAGTTGGCACCTGTTTTTGTGAAGAAACATTGTTACAGTCCTGTTAGATGATAACTTATGGAAATTGAAGAAATATTGAACTGGAAAGCACTTTCCCTTGAGGTGGAAGTGTTATAAATAAAAGCAGATCATTTAAATTCATCCATGAACAAGTGGGTTTAATGTCTCATGCAATATTTTAGCCCTAACAGATAATATGATTTTTTGTTTAAAGAGTTTATTTCAATTATACTTATGTTTAATGCTTGAAATTTTACTTTTATAACCAAAAAATTAATGAGATACTGAAAATATCTGAGGAAAAATGTATTTTTACTATAGAATTATGATTCCACCAAATCAAACTATAAAGAATAAAACAGTAACCTTGAAGGTGGATTTGCAAACTATATTCAAAACCTTCACATGGCACTATGGGGTTTGCAGATGTCAAAACAAGTAGATATTGGTGTCAGGTTTCATTGGATGAGATGTTTAGCAAGTTTCTACAATTGAGACAGTTGTAGGAAGTGAAGATTTCTGTGTCAGTTAATACAAGATCGAATCAATAATGATGAACCATGATGAGTAATTGTGCCATCTGGGCTTTAAAATAGTAAGTTTGCCTGAGTGATAGCTCTGTGTGCAACTGGGATTGCTATCAACTTGAACACCTAACTTAGATCTTTGGTTCCTACACAGTAGAAATAAATAATCAATTTCAGCATGTTGTTCTCTGACCTGTACATGTGGTCTGCGACATAAGTCAAGCACATGCACACACACACACACACACACACACACACACACACACACACGTAAATAAAATTTAAAGGAATATGAAAGTTCCTTACAGAATATATAACAGGTCTAGATTTTTGCTACCTTTTGCCTTAGAATAACAAATACTTTAAATTGCAATGTAAATCCTTGAAGTTATAAACAAAAGTTTTCCTGTCTAATCACAAACAGGTGCTTGTCTTTCAGTCTGACATTAATATTATGGAGGTTTTGTTAACTCTACTTCTATTTATGAGTATGTAACAGAAAATGTGTATATCATATTCTTATTATGGTACAATAAATACTTCTATTTATTGAACATAATGTTATGCTGTCAAATATCTACTTTCATTCTCAATTTAGAAAATAGTAGATTATTAAGAATATACTATTATTGATATAAACCCTTGATTTGCAGTGTGTGTGCATGTGATAGTTATACTTGTAGAGAAGAGGAGACATGTCACAATTCCAGGGCCTTACTTTCTATAACAGGAAGCTGCTTGTATTAATAGTGATACATATGTAAACAAAGCAAAATTAAAGACAAGTAAGAATTGAATTGTTTTTGTTTTTTTTTTTTTCTGAGCTTACAAGCCTCAGTTTGAAAGGCTTTTAGCAATATAGGAATTTTTGGTTTAAGGATTGGTTAAGCTAAAAATCAAAGTAAGTAAAGGATTGAGTTTTCCTGAATAGAGTAAAGAGTAAAAGCAGATAGTTGAGAGGCTGCAGGGGAGCAGGCAGAGGGAGGTCACTTGCTTGCAGTTTTGCGGTCTTGGAAGGGAGCAGTATGCCAGCATTAAAAAAAAAGAGAGAAAAAAGAGCAAGTTTCCACTTAATCTGGAGGTAGAGTTTTGCACTTATGGTATTAGAGTCACTAAATTTGTTGCTAGAAAACAATGCAGATGGTTACTAATGGTTTTATGGCATATTGTATAGCACCTTGTGAGTCTGACCTATTGATTTTCATTTTACTTTAAAAACATGCAATGTTTCATTTTGAAGATGCCTCAATTAAAACAAATTTTTGTACTTAGTTTTGGGTGCATGTGTATGTCCATTGTGTGTTAATCTTGGAATGTATGAGGGAGATTTATTACTATTTATTCCCTATTGGCATAGCACTTCATATTTAGATGTATTGATACTGTCTATAGTTTATTTTAGATTATTTTAAAAGAAACTTTTCTTAAAACAAAGATTTATTTTAAAAATTGAGGCATAAATCATTGTGATTTAATCTTTCTAGAGGCATAACTCTTCAGTTTTCAATTTTATTGCTTTATATATCTTAATTTACATTTGAAGCATTTGTTCTTAGCAATGACTATTTAATGTTATTTCCTGAATTCCCAAATAAATCAAAACTTTAAAAAGATGTAGTGAGTGTATATTTTAGAAAATCATGTGTAGAATCTGGACTGCCAAATTCTTTTGCTCTGATCATTTTAAAAATCAGTACTATAAAAAAATAATTTCTTGATTACTAAGTATTCTTTAAGAAATAGCACCAGTTTTAAAGGTATCCCCTGTTTAATGCTGTCATAAACTCTTAAAAAACGATGTTCCTGCTGGTTAATTGCTTAAGGCTGTGTCATTGAACACCTCCATTATATGACAGGAAAGATGCAATAGAAGCTTAGCCCCAATCTTTGTCTGAATTCTCCAATGAGTCTGTCTAAAGGCATGACCTTGTTGACCTTTTCACACTCCTGACAGTAGCAACTGTGGTCATTTAGTCTGAACTGGAAGCTAAGGGGTTATAAAAAGAGACTGAAATCTAACAATGAGAATTAGTAACTACTGGACAAGCCTAAACATAGGAGAAAAGGTACTCTTGATTTACATCAAACAAGCTTGCCACTTCTTTATGTAGCACTCTTTTAGCAATACTGACCAAAGAGCAATAGATAATTGGGAGAAAGTATGAGATGTGAGATTTCATAGGGTTACTTTAGTTGAAAATGTTAGCACGTTGATAATTAGTTCAAAAATAAATTGAAAGGGATATTAATCAACTTGTGTTAGATGACACCATAAAACAGGGATATCTTTAAAGCTGGAACTATTTCTCAAAGATCAGTTATGATACTAAGTAACCAAGAACTTATTCTTTGTAGTATTGATGTTTTAAAAATTTTTTTTTTGTTCAGTCTCTGCTCCACTCTGGCCTCCCATTTCCTTTAGTCAGGAACAATTCTGGGTTAAAAGTTTTGAGAAGGGTAGGTGGCCCCATCCCTCAACAGGGGCCTGTGCCTAACTTCTGGATGTAGTCTCTACAGGTTCTCTTTTACCTTTGTTGAGCATTTCAGCTAATGTCATCCCCATTGGGTCCTGGGAGCCTCTTGCTTTCCTGGCATCTGGGACTTGCTGGTGGCTACTCCCAGTTCCCCATCCCCCATTGCTACACACCTCTGTTCAATTTCCTGATCCTCTATACTTCTCGCCCATCTCCTCCCCAACCTGATCTTGCCCCCTCTTTTTTTCTTCTCCCCTCCTCTTCATCTCAAGTCCTACCCACCCACTATCTTCCTTGATTATTTTGTCCTGCCTTCTAAGTAGGACTTTGATCTTCCTTCTTGTTGAGCTTTATACGGTCTGTGATTTGTATTTTGTGTATTCTGAGCTTTTCCCCCCTAATATCCATTTATCAGTGAGTACACACCATGTGTGTTCTTTTGTTTCTGGGTTACCTCAACTACCTATGTCCAATTTTCTGAAGAGCTACCAGATTGATTTCAAGAGTTGTTGTACCAGCTTGCAATCCCACCAGCAATGGGGGAGTGTTCTTTTTTGTCCACATCCTCACCAGCATCTGCTGACACCTGAGTTTGTGATCTTAGCCATTCTGACTGGTGTGAGGTGGAATCTGAGGGTTGTTTTGATTTGCATTTCTCTGGTAACTAAAGACATTTCTTTAGGTGCTTCTAGGCCATTTGAGATTCCTTAGTTGAGAATTCTTTGTTTAGCTCTGTACCCTGTTTTTGTAGGGTTATTTGGTTCACTGGAGTCTATCATCTTGAGTTCTTTTTATATATTGGATATTAGCCCTCTATCAGACATAGGATTGGTAAAAAAGATCTTTTCCCAATATGTAGGTTGCTGTTTTATCCTCATGATAGTGTCTTTTGTGTTACAGAAGCTTTTCAATTTTATGAGATCCCATTTGTATATAGTTATCTTAGAACCTGGGCCATTGGTATTCTACTCAGAAAATTTTCCCATGTGCTGATGTGTTTGACGCTATTTCCCACTTTCTCTTTCATTAGATTCAGTGTATCTGGTTGTATGTGAAGGTCCTTGAGTCACTTGGACTTAAGCTTTGTACAAGGAGATAAGAATGGATAATTTGTTCTCCCTTCTTTTTGGGCTTCATTTGGTCTGTGAATTGAATCTTGGATATTCCAAACTTTTTGGCTAGTATCCTCTTATCAGTTAGTACATACCGTGTTCATTCTTTAATGACTGAGTTACCTTGCTCAGGATGATATTTTCAAGTTCCATCCATTTGTCTGTGAATTTCATGAAGTCATTGTTTTTAACAGCTGAATAGTATTCCATTGTGTAAATGTACCACATTTTCTGTATCCATTCCTCTGTTGAGGGACATCTGGGTTGTTTCCAGCTTCTGGCTATTATAAATATGGCTGCTATGAACATAGTGGAGCATGTGCCCTTATTACATGTTGGAGAATCTTCTGGATATATGCCCAGGAGAGTATAGCTGGGTCCTCAGGTATTACTATATCCAATTTTCTGAGGAGTCACCAGACTGATTTCAAAAGTGTTTGTACCAGCTTGCAATCCTACCAGCAATGGAGGAGTGTTCCTCTTTCTCTATGTCCTTGCCAGCATCTGATGTCACCTGAGTTTTTGATTTTAGCCATTCTGACTGGTGTAAGGTGGAATCTCTCATGGTCATTTTGACTTGTATTTCCCTGATGATTAAGGATGCTGAACATTTCTTTATGTTTTTCTAGGCCAGTTGAGTTTCCTCAGTTGAGAATTCTCTGTTTAGCTCTATTCCCCATCTTAAAATAGGGTTATTTGGTTCTCTGGAGTCTAACTTCTTTAGTTCATTTTATATATTGGATATTAGCCCTGTATTGGTTGTAGGATTGGTAAAGATCTTTTCCCAATCTGTTGATTGCCGTTTTGTCCTATTGACAGTGTCCTTTGCCTTACAGAAGCTTTGCAATTTTATGAGGCCTTATTTGTTGATTCTTGATCTTAGAGCATAAGCCATTGGTGTCTGATGCTTCAGTGTAGATGCTTCAATGCTTCTTGGATGGGGGAACAAAATACTCATAGGAGGAAATATGGAGACAAGGAGTGGAACAGAGACTGAAGGAAAGGCCATCCAGAGACTGCCAAACCTGGGGATCCATCCCATATACATTCACCAAACCCAGACAATATCGTGGATGCCTGGAAATGCTTGCTAATGGGAGCCTGATATGGCTGTCTCCTGAGAGGCTCTGCCAGAGCCTGACAAATACAGAGGCAGATGCTCACAGCCAACCATTAGACTGAGTGCAGGGTCCCTGATGGAAGATTTGGAGAAGGGATTGAAGGAGCTGAGGGGGTTTGCAGCCCCATGGAGGGAGGAACTGTGTACACTTGCCAGACCCCTTGGAGCTCCACGGGACTGGACCACCAACCAAAGAATACACATGGAGGGACCCATGGCTCCAGCCACATATGTGGCAGAGGAGGGCCTTGTTGGACATCAGTGAGAGGAGTGGTCCTTGGACCTGAGAGTGTTAGATGCCCCAGTGTTGGGTAATGCCATGGGCGAAGATGGGAGTGAGTGGGTAGGTTGGGGAGCACCCTTATAGATGCAGGGGGATGGGGATGGAATAGTGAGGTTCCAAAGGGGAGATCTGGAAAGGGGAAAATATTTGAAATGTAAATAAAGAAAATATCCAATAAAAATAAATAAATAAATACATAAATAAATAAATAAATAAAAGTGACCTTTGAAGTAGCAGAAAAAAATTTGTAAGGGCAGTTGAAAGAATGACAGGGATCATGTTCATATTGTCTACATGTTTGCATATATACTGAAAGTATATATCTATACATGTATAGAAAGCACATCTATATACATTGAAGAAAAGTAATATGACTACATGTATATGCATATAGCTATACACTTCACATACCCATACACACATACATACAAGCACTTACACATACATACTACATACACATACACACACACACACAATGTGGGATAGGTTCTTTTAAGTGTAATATGATTTTGTCTGTACTAAAGGAAAATAAAGTAAAAAATAAAATGGATCAATTTGTACTCTTCTATATGCCTATTGCCACTTGAGAGAGATCCAAAAAAGAAAATTCTGTACACCATATTTAAACTGTTTTTCTTTTTTTGTAATTTCACATAAGAGCTTCTATATCTTTTATGTCTATGTGGCAAATGAAGCAAATTCCTTTTTGTGCTACTGTAATGATACTTACTTGATTTAGCAAATTCATAATGATAAAAACATTTTTGTCTTTTATCATTATACCTAAATTTTATTTAGGTATGAGACCTAATTAGATATAATATCTAAATATTATTTAGGTAAATAATATTATACCTATTATTATACCTAAAATCCCATAAAACATGGATTATTATTATTATTATCATTATATACTAATAATTACTGCTACTCCTATTACCCTTTTATACACCAATAAACTAGGTCACAACATGATTCTCTTACTTGACTATGTGCTATCTTATAAATAAAATCTTACCATCAAGTTTTGGAGAGTTATCAAGAAAAATTGCAATAGATTATAATGCTTGGGGTCTAGGGCACATGACTGACCAACATCTCTAAAACAGGTAATCCTTTCCTGACATGGTACTTTTTCTGTGATAACCTACACTGTCTGGGAGAAGCACTGTCCATCTGTTATAGGTTGAATCTATTTAATCTCTTTTTACACATGTATATATTTTATGAAGCTTCTAGAGTAGTAGATTTCCATATGGACTTTTTGAAGCTCTTTAGCATTAGTTATTCTTCCTGATATCTCTTCCTCTACCTGACCTCTCATCTTCCACTTAACTTGGCTGATTGTTCTCATTACCAGTTCATATCAATGGTATCTTTTTTCCCCACTCTTGACAGGCTCTCCCCTTTCAATCCTTTCTAGTTTCCTGACTTGTATGGTTCTTAAAATTTAATCACACATATCTGCAAATTTAAAGATAGCATACAAGTATGATGAAAAAATGTGGCATTTGTTTTTCTGGGTCTGACTTACATAAGAATGATTATTTCCAGCTCAATTCACTTACTTGCAAATCGAATTATTTCATATATCTTAACAGCTGAATTATATTCCATTATGTAAATGTAACATTTTCGTTATCAATTCCTCTGTTGACAGATGTTGAGGTGGTTTCCATTTCCTGGCTATTGTTAATATATTGGTAAACATGGTGGTGATTTATCTCTGTAGTGTGATGTAGAGATCTCTGTGACTATGTCCAGGTTTTGGCACTTCTCTTCATTGGTTTTCATAGTGATTGAAATCCATTTTCATTTTTAATCAATTTAATATTCCATCAATTTTCTCTCCTACCAATAGAAAGTAAATATTCCCTTTTCTTTACTTTAATGACAGCATTTGCTGTCATCTGTTATTGAAGCTTAGCCATTCTGACTGAGGTAATAAGAAATCTCAAAGCAGTGGTAATGTGCATTTTTCTGATGTTAAACATTCAAAATATTTCTTAGCCATTTGTATATATTCTTTTGAAACATCTCTGGTTTTCTTTTCCATGCCTCATTTTGGTGATGCCTCTGGTTGTGGTTTTAATGTTTGTTTTGGATATCCTGTATCTCTTTATTTTCATCTGAATTTAAACATCATTTTCCCTTAATTTCCATGAAGATTTAAATTGGAATTTTGAAGAGATCTCATTGAATCTGTAGCTGTTTTTGTTAGGATGCCTCTTTCTTTCTCTCTTTCTTTCTTTCTTTCTTTCTTTCTTTCTTTCTTTCTTTCTTTCT
>JADRCH010007664.1:1457217-1758783 GCA_019843965.1 Rhynchomys soricoides | reverse complement strand
TCTTTCTTTCTTTCTTTCTTTCTTTCTTTCTTTCTTTCTTTCTTTCTTTCTTTCTTTCTTTACCATATTAATCCCACTAATCCATGAGCATAGTTTCCACTTTTCTTCTCTTTATTTGGTTTCAGGATCAGGATAGAGCTAGCTTGATAAAGATAATTTAAAAGGATGCCTTTCTGTTGTATTTTATGAAATAGTTTGATAAGAATCAGTCATAGCTATTCCTTTAAGGCATGGTAGAATTTTGCAGTAAGTCCATCTGGACCTCGATTTTTTTTTTTTTAAATTAGTAAGTGTTTTATTGCTGATTCAATCTTATTGCTTATGGCAGATGGTATGTCATATGCATCTTTTAAAATGTTTCCAATTTGGTGAAATAAAGGTTTTTTAGAAGTATATCATTATAATTTTCTGCATTCAACTGATACCTTTTATAATATCTCCTCTTTATTTTTGATTTTATTAATTATGTGCCTTTTTTACCCTTAGATAATTTGGCTTAACATTTATCAATCCCATTAATCTTGTCAAAGAACCATCTCTTTATTTCATTCATTCATTGTAGTTTTCATTTTTATTTTATTAATTTCTACTCCAATTCTGATTATTTATCACCTTTACTTGTATTTGGATATAGTGTTTTTTCTTTTTCTGTGCCTTAAAATACATAATTTAATTAATTTCTTTAATCTATGCATAATTTAATAGTGTGTTGTTTAATTCCCATGTTTGGTATAACTTTTATGATTTCTGTTCCATTTTATATCTAGTTTTGTTCCACCATGGTCAGATAGGATACAAAGAATTGTTTCAAATTTTCTTTATTTATTGAGAGATGCTTTGTTTCCCAGTATATGGCCTATTTTAGTGAAGGTTCAAATATAATGTCCTCTAGAAATAGAAATGTCTTCTAGAAATTGAAATGTTCTTTAGAAATAGAATGTCTATTAGGTCCTTTAAAATGGCTTACAACTCTATTTAGCTCTTTATTTCTCTGTTCATTTTTTTTTGTCTGAAAAATCTGTCCATTGGTGAAAGTGAGGTAAGAAGTCATGAAGTATTAATTTGTTGGGATCAATCTGTTTCTAATATTCTTATTGTTTCATTGTCACTTCTTGGATAAACTTAACCCTTTCTTCAGCCCAAAGCATGTGTAAGGTTTTTATATATTACTCAAAGCTAACTTTTTAAAAAAAATTGTAGCCCAGGTTGACCTTCAACTCATAATCCTCCTACCTCTGGCTCCTTCAGCCAATCCTAAGAGCATATGCCACCACAACCACCTCAACTCTAAGCTACATTTATAGTGTAAATTTTTCTATTTTAATTTTGACTGATAATTTTGAGGCATGACCTATACAATATTTAAGGACTTACAGAACATCAGTCAAGCCATTCTAGCACTTAACGTCTCTATTTAAAAACTAGCTTTTATTTCTGACAAGCCCACATTTATATGTCTATGGATCATTGCCTCTTTCAGTTTTACATACTTTTTCATTCTGTATATTTACTGTGTTAATTATTTTGTGGAATGAGGAATTTCTCTTCTAGTCCTCTCTCCTTGGTTTCCCATAATCTTCTTGCTTCGTCCTAGGCATCTCTTTCCTTAGACTGGGGAATTTCTCTTCTACGAATTTGTTGAAAATATTTTTTTATGGTTCTGACTTGCATTTCTTCTTCTTCTTCTGTACCTGTTATTAGTAGGTTTGATCTTTTTAGTTTTCTCAGGGTTTCTGCATGTTCCCTGTTATTTTTGTTTGTTTGTTTTGCTTGTTTGCTTTTTTCTTTCTTTAAGATTTTTTCATTTTGTTTGCCTCAGTGATCCAGTTCTTCTGCCTCATCTTCAAGGCCTCCTGATATTGTTTCTGTCACTTAATTCATTATATTGTTGAGGCTTTCCTTTGAGCTTATTTTCTTTTCTTTCAATTTACTGGATTTTTCATTTTAAGTGTTATTTTGGGTTTACTTTAGAAATCCCAACTATTCAATTCCATTTTCAGATCTTGACTTGTTATTTGTTTTTATTATTTAATTCAGTTGATTCTTCAATCTAGCATTTACTTATATTCTCTGTGACTTTCAAATACATTTAATATTGCTAATTGAAATGATTGTCTTGTGTGTCATCTAAGTTGCTTTTCTCAGGAACATTTCTCTGAGAGTTCTGGTTTTTGATAGAGACATACTTTATTGTTTTTCCTGTCTTACGGGTTTTATGATGGCACCTAGACATTAAGAATTGACTTATTGTTATTTTTTAATTTGGTTTTCTGTCCCACTTTTATTGAATGTTTTGATGTTTGCTGCTACCCTAATTTATTAGGTCTTGTACTAGCTATATATTGTTTCAGGTTTACTCTTGAGGCTCTTCAGAGTTAAGATGTGAATTAAAAGTAGCCTTTGCTCTGCAAGTGCTATTTGCCACATTTGAGCACAAGAGTAAATCTTATATAGAGTGAGTTATTGTTACAGATCATTGGAAGACTGTGGAAGGTACTAAAGGTTTCATATTGGTGGGATTGGAATCTCTGTGGGGAGAGTGTTGTTACCTATGGGTAATCTATGAAACTCTTGAGAGGTTCTTAGGTGGTGGGGTTATTCAGGACCAGGAAGTAGGCAGTGCTACTTCGGGAAGATGTGAATAACCCTGTTGGCAAGGCTGGGATCCTCGTGTGTTTGGGTGGTGCTACCCATGGAAGTTGCCTGAGATTTTATCATCCAGAGGGTGCTAAGGGGTGGAATCGTGGTAGGAGTGGGAGGAGAGAGGTTGCTACATAGATGCTATACGCTGGGCAAGGAATTGTCATCAGGTGGGTGGGCTTGTTAAATAGATTTACATGAATGCTAGCACTTTGCATAATAATCTGTCCAAATCCTAGACAGGGCTCAAATATGTGCTATCTCTATTTCTGTGTCTGTGTAGGCTTAGGGTCAGAACACTGTTTGTTATAATAAATAGTTATTGGTAAAAATTTGGTAAGTTTGGTTGTGTTTCCCTTTCCCTGATACCCACAAAAGAATTCACTTTCCTATCTCATAACAAAAAACAGAATCCTTTATTTCACCATCATAAGATAAACTGATGTACATTATAGATAAGAGTATCACTTTTTAAACTAAAATTTAGAAAGAAGTCCATGTGGTTAGGTACAGTGTACATTCCTTTCTTCTTAAGATAAACGTCTACTAAAATCAAGGAGCTGTCTTCTTTCAGGATATTTTGCCCTCTGTCCTACAAACTTGTTTCTTCTATTTTAGTTACATATGAAAGCATAGTTCATGTCCTTTGCTACAGGTGAATTAATATTTGTATTTTTAATGTCCAACACGCATATTTGTTGGTGATTTTCTGCTCTGAGACCTAGTGGGAAAATGTTGACCACACAAAATCACCAAGAACACATACTATTTCATCTGAGAATCAAGGCTGCCTATTGTTTCTTTTCAAATAAGCAATCGTGTTGTTTTTACAACACAGTTTAAAATTAGCACAGAGAAAATAATTATACAGTTATGCTGTATTTTATATTTTGCTTTCAGTACTTAAAACTTTACTGCTGTTCATTTATAGTGTTTTTATAATACATCTTAGATTGGCTTAATTCACTGAATGTTATCTTTACTCATGTTAAATTTTTCTGCAAATGACATTTCTGGGTGAAAATAATTCCATTGTTCATATACACCACATTTCCTTCTTCATTATTCTGATGTTTGAGACATAGTATGGTTACATAATTTAACTATTTTTTACAACAGTTTTGCCATATATTTCTTGCTGAGCAGTGTAACACCAGCTGTCTCCTGACTCATGGCAATTCTTTATTTCTTCTGTGTTAATATCCTTAGTGCCTGGCTTATGGGTGAAGGTGACTATACCTATGTTAATGTTGTTCTTGCTCAAAACATTCTAGATACTAAAATTGCTTAAAAATAAAAGAATCTAGGGCAAGGGAAACCATCAATGTGCACATCATCATTGCTCCTTAATATTTTTGTTGACTGTTTTGCAAAGGATTTTTCTCTGATTTAATTGATTTTGAATTCTCTTACAGCATAAAAGAAGCATCAACTCATCTATAATCAAACAGCCGAATTAGTCATAAAAGACAGTATCACCTCCATAACATGCCCTAATGCACATGGCTATATTTGGGCACAGGATCACTCCAGGAGATGTTTTCCCTTCTAATTAAATACACATAATCCATTCTGTCTGATTGTGAAGTTCATAAGTTGATTCTCTCTCATGTTTTCTCTTGTCTTCAATATCTTAAACCAGACAATGAAAACAAAGATACAGTAGAACTCGTTTTCTCATTATTGATTTCATGCACCAGCTGCCAGCTGTTTTAGCTTGTTCATTTATATAACCCTCTGGGCAACTTTTTGAAAGTACTTTTCTTTGACCATCTGCTAAATACGATTGGTTTAATAATTAAAGACTCACCATCCCCTTTCAAAGAAACATAAATGTTGCTATTGAAGCTAAGATATCAGCATTTTGAATTCAAAGACAGAGACAGCTTTCATTCTGTACATGGGCATTGAAAACTTTGAGACACTAGTTTTTTTGTGCTTTCTTTTTCTATCTTTCTCTGTACACAATAATAATGTGAAAAAAATCCTGAAACCTACAAGATTTTTGTTTAATATATTCCTATTTCATCTCGTTATGCTTTGCTTTCGGTTAATTAGAGTTGATACTTAAGCTTGATGAAAACTCAATTTTATAAATACACAAGTGGTTTTGGATAAGGCACATTAGCTGGATGCATGCACAAGATGACCCATTATAATGAATGCAGATACATTTTCAGAGAGAATCAAGCTCATGCATCTAATGTAGCAAAGCTGAAAATAAGTCAGTATCGCTCATGTACAACAGCATTATGGTTTAAACATTTGGCTCAGACTCTTCATTTTCCAAAATATTATTTTCACAAAAGCAACAACATGAGTAATGTCAGAAGCTTCACACATAAAGTCTCACCAACATGATGCCTAACACAAGAGTTGAACAATTGTGACTCTATTAGACATGCCAGAAGTGGATGGGGGAAGTCCACAGACCTCAACCCTACTTAAAGACCACAGGCATCTAAGGAAAGCTGATAGTGGGAGAAATAATCTTTCTCAAGAAAGATTACACCATTGGTTATCCAATACAAAGTGGTCATCACTAAAAATATGCATACGGGAAACTTATGTACACTAAGCATGCTGTATTTAGAAATATATAATATAACCATGTAATAATAGTGACAAAATCCATGATTATGAAAGAGAATGAGGAGGGGTATATGGAGTATTTGGAGGGAGCAAAGGAAAAGGAGAAATGATATAACTGAATTACAATCTCAAAATAAAAGTAACAAGAATATGTGTGTGTGTGTGTGTGTGTGTGTGTGTGTGTGTGTGTGAGTTTATGCTACATGTGTGTGAGTTCCAGTGAAAGCCAGGAAGAGGGTCACAGGCAGGCACCCTGGACATGGTAGAGACAATTATCAGCTATTCAATGTGGATTATGATAATCAAACTAGGGTCAGCTTTCCAATACTTTGGAATATTTCTACAACTTAACAGCTTATATCTCTGATTGAATTTAAATAAGTCATTTGTTTTGCAATACATATAGTATTCGTTTGAAAATACTTATAAAAATAAAATAATTTGCCCTTTGTTTCAAGGGTACAGTGAGACTGACCTGTAAAATTAGAGTTCTACAGCATGAAAATTGTATTTTATTTTGATGACAATATTTTACTCTTATCAATTGAAGGACCAAGTAGCAAGTTAGCATATGAGCTGAGTTTGTACAATTTGAAATTTATGGGCAGACATCATTTTATGTTGGTGAGAGATGGATGTATTACAAACATGGGAAACTGGATTCATTAAGTGCCCTCTTCCTCAATACTGAATGATTTATTTTCAATTTTTTTGGGGGGATCAGCTACCCTATTCTCCCTCAACTTCATCGCTTTGGGTTTTTTGTTTGTTTTGTTTTGTTTTTCGTGAGGTTATTGTTCAATAATTGTCATCTGAAGACACTTAAGTGTAGTGTATTTAATTGTTGAATACAAATCTTTCCAAGATTAAAAGAAATCCCTTTAGAAATATTTCCATGTTTTAGCCAAGTTACAAAACAGGAAAAATATTTTGAAAAAAAAAAAAAAAAAAACAAAACTACTTTTGCAAGTTGTCTTCTTCCTATTAGTACTCATTGGTTAATTAAAAAATAAATTTTGCATCTTATTTTGTAATATTCAAAAAAGATTAAGTTGAGTTAAAAGTGTGTTTTCCAAATTATACCTTCCTATATTCTTGCACACACACCACTCCCAACTCCTGATACCAGCAATAATATCTTAGCAAGGCTATTCTTACCTTGTTGCCAACTGATTATCCCCTTACTGCCCTATTATAATTGTGCTATCTGCAAATACCACTATGCATGCTCAAATGAAAATCTCAGCTATAATGAATGTCCAGTGAAAAGGACAGCAGATAAAACTTTCTCCAATCTCATTTTGATCATTCTTGATTGATAAAAGAGAGGAAAAATACTAGTTTAATTTGTAAGTGAAGGGATGTTATATATTTACTGCTTAGACGGATTTTCTCTCCTCTGTGTTCTCTCTCTCTCTCTGTCTCTCTCTCTGTCTCTCTCTCTCTCTTGTTTTTCCTTTTTCTTTTTCTTGGTTTTCAATACACCCCAACAACAGTTTTGCCTCCCTCCACTCCTGCCTATTCCCAGCCCACTTCCCCTCTTCCCAAGATCCTCTCGTCTGTTTCCCTTAAGAAAAGAGTAGGCCTACTAGGGACATCAGCTGATCTGCTCTTAGACTAATTATTTTGATGTAATTTCTATAGATGGCTAGCTTTTCAGTATTATATTTTTAAACAATTCTTGAGAATTTTATCTGGTAGGCTTTGATCATACTCACACAACTCTCCATTGTTCCTCTGAGGTACATCCCCAGTTTCCTACCCCTTCCTAACATCTTGTCCCCCACTTTTTAGTAATAGCCTACTGATACCAGTTTATATAGGTAGAGTCCGTTTCATCGTTTTATAGTTAACATATTCTGATAATGTTCTAATTAATATAAGGTAACTTACTGATCTTGAAGTGTTCTGATAAGAAGATAGACCTGTAAAACTGACGTTTTCATTAAAAATTTAAATAAGATTCTACAATGATGGTCTAGTGTTACTTAAACAAGTATGGCTACTAGAAAATGAAATGTGTTAATGTATGTTTTGTATTGGTCCATGATAAGTCATTCCAAGAACAGACAGAAGTTTGTGGTATGTTTCTATGTATTGTATTAAAATAATGCTGTTAGGTTCTTTCTAGATTGTTGAGATCAGTATGTATTTTTATGTTAAATATGACTGTTATTATCATAACTAAGAATATAATAATACTTGAGAAATTCTGAAAGCAAAGAGACATGTAAAGTTTCATATGTTCTTGAAAAATATTGCAATATCAGTTTCACATGAAATGCTACCTGAGTCAGGAGATACATTTCAGTACTTCAAACTAAAAAATTTCACAGTGTGAAATCTTTGACATTTCTGTTATTATAGAAGAAATGCATTGTTTTCTAATATCATTTATAATGCAGACCAAAGAAAGAAAGCATATTGTTTTATTATCATATAGAACAATGAAAGGAAGATTAAGAAATGTTAAATTCTGTTTTGAGCTCACCAGTTGTGTTCTTCTGCCCATTTCTCTGGACTCATTTGGGTTTTCTCTTTAGTTTATAATTGTTGCTTCCTTAAGATAATTTTTTTCTCAAATGTAATAATCAGCTTTAACAAACAGTGTGCTATAGATTTATCTTTTGTTGCTCTAGACAGTATAAATCTTTGTGTGCCACTTATGTGAAATAGTACATTATTGCTAAATGAAACTTTTTTGAGGTTTTGTTCATTGTATCACAAAGTTCCATTCTGCTTATCACATTTCTATGAAATACAGTAAGAGTTACATATGTAGTATTAAGCTGACTACCCATACACATTCAAATACACAATCTAAAGTAGAAATTTATTATTAAATATTTCCCTTCAGCAAAACAAGATCACTGGATATATAAATGTTTGAAGAGCATACAAATATTTATGGGAAAAGTACAACTGTAGCATTTGTTATAACAACACAATGTATGATTTCCTCCAACTTTTAAAGTTTTACAGTGTTATGTTATAACATATCAGTCACCTGTAGCCTTACAGTTAGAATGTTCATTCTTTTTTGGTCTGAGTATATTTACTACAATTTCCTGAGAAAAGATTGCGTCTTTATTAGCTCTTTTTAGGAAAAAACTTGCTATAAGCGAAATCCTAAATAATTTAACAAGAAATTTCAAATTTAGAAATTCAATGAATAAAGAACTTATTAAGATATTTACTCCAATGACATCAAGGAATCAAACATGAGTTAAATAATAGCTTTGTAAAATTATAATACTTAGCCTTCAGTAATGATGTGGAATGTACAATTATTGCTCCTGAGCATATATGAGTGATGGTTTACATTTTACTTATTTTTCTGGGGGAATCTTCTAATCCTATCAACATAAACATTAAATAAACTTTCAGAAATAAATTAATAGCTTTTATTTTATTCTGTCACATATGACTACCAGCTAAAATTTGGAAATTTTTTAACTGTTACATATTTTAAAGCATTTTTTAGTAAATATTACAATGTTTAATTACATAGGGATTTTGGTTTTCATATGACATACTACCTTTGTCGTTTTGATTAATTTAATTAAAATCAACAGAGATAAATATAGAAATATTATTTAATACTAGTTTAAAATATAATTAATGTTTAATGGTATTTGAATTTATCTGCTTATATATAGCTTTTATTTAACTGTATGTGTCTTTATTGTACAATTTCAATATTCAAAGGCCATATTCTTCTTGCTATATTAAAAGATTTAGTGTTCTTTTAGTGGCTTTTGTGGTGGCAAAATAAGAAAGTTTTATAATTAAGTGTGTTATTTAGACTTTTGCAATTTTTATTTTTTGTACAATATATTTTGGCCATGTTCTTTCCCCTTCCTAAACTCTTCCAAGATCTTCCCACATTCTTGACAATCCAACCTCGTGTTCTTTATCTATCTCTCAAAAAACAGAACAAAACAAAACAAAAAACCCACCATCACAATCACCCCCCACCAAAGCAGCAGCAACAACAACAACAACAACAACAACAACAACCAAGACAAAAATAACAAACGAATATACAAAAGAGTGTGAAAGACATGAAGTACATTTTGTGTTGGCCAAATACTTCTGGACATCAGGCCTGCCCATGAGTGTAGCTGGAACTCCATTGGAGAAAACTGATTTTGCCTTTGTCAGTGGGGATCAATTACAATAATGTCTTAGTTAAGGAAAGATAGGTTTAATTAAATAGGCACTGCTAAGTCTTTAAAAGTTTAATAAAGGGGAAATCATTTAAACTATTATGTTGATATAATTGTAATATAATATTTCTGTTTGAAATTCATTTAATACAATATGCAACTTATGTTGAACATACTATTTGATTGACTGGCAAATATTTTAAAATGATTCAGTTGAACTGGAGGAAAATATATATATATATATATATATATATATATATATATAATGATTCTTTTCTAGGTATTGTGTTACTTATAATATGCAAATTGTAAATATAGTAATTTTGAGTCTGAAATACTCATTTTAAATTAAAAATAATAAAACTACCTTGCCACACATTATCTTGAAGATTATAATTTGGAGTAATTTTGAAAGACTGAGCAAATATGAAATTCATACTAGTAAATCTTCAATGTCTATAATTGATCATACCTATAGAAAATCATACTGAGACTACATCAGAAAAAATCCTGAGTTTATTTTTTTGCTTTAGAGTAGAAAAATGTGTGTATTAAGATGCTTTAACACATGTTCAGCTTTAGGACAGTATTCAAATAAAATGCCAGTTAGAAATACTGTATAGAAGTCAATATATCTCTGTGAAAAGATTAATGTGGAGTTTGGATTTCAGGATTCATGTCAGACTTAGAATTATGAATTCCAAAAGAATTATGAATGTTGCCATGCAATTCCTTTTCACATTAGAAATTATTAGAATTTACCTGTTACATAACAGTTTACAAACTGAGAATTTATTAAGTATTCTAATTTTCTTATATTCTAATTTTAATAAGTATACTTACTTTTAATTGTGATGATACTTCTGTTCCAGACTGCACAGATTAGAATATCAGCATTAACACTTCTTTGTTTCCAGTAATTTGACTACTTCCAATATAGGGATATAATGATAGTATCTAAACTATAATATTGACCAAATTTCACCCAATTAAAATAGGTTTAAGAGTAAAAACATATTTGGCAGGTGATTTAGATTACATAGAATTTATTCCTATTAGTAGCACACTACATCTTTAATTTTTAGTTTAGTTATATATACATTATATGTTAAATTACATTTTAAGTAACTAAAAATATAGTAAAATACTTTTGAGTTTGGATATCATATTTACTTGCTTTATTTAGGATCAGATGGTCATAAGTTAAATAGATAGTTAAGAAGAAAGTGTCATTAAACCATGTTCTTTTTAAAAGGTGTATTTGAAAATTCAAGTATAAGGAAAATAACATTTTCTTCCTAAGTATCATTGATGTTTTCAAAAAATACTATATGATTAGCATTAAACTATTTGAATTACATCAACGATCATATTGATTTTGTTATATGACAACACAGTGAAGTAAGTCACATAAGTCAAATGTTTTGGTGACATTGAACTGGATTTAGGGCCTTGTTCATCCTCCACTGAACAATATTCTCATAAATTTAGCCTTTAAACCACTGTGAAATATTTATTATATTGCATTTTCAACATGTCATCTACAAAACTGTTTGCTCACACTCATGTGTAAGTATACATGCTTTCCTTCATTTGTTTCTTTATTTTCCTTGTAGCGTATTGTGAACAAATTAAAGCTGAAAACCTTATGTTTACAATGAATAATAAAATTGCATTTACCTCTGAAAAACAGTTGAGTAAAATCAAGAGGTCTGTTTTCAACCTTTTGTTTCTGTACAGAGAACACATTGACACTTATATGTAGATTTGCATATTGTGTTCAGCACATGAAATGTCTACACCACATAAGAATTGCAGAAAACAGAAATGCCATTTGATTTGCAGTCTTATGTAATTTACAGAATAATTTTCTTATGTATATTAATTGCTCTTATGCTACTGCTATGATTCTATTCTATTCTTTTATTTATTAATTGCTTTTAGTTTCAGCCACCGGTAGACTATTAAAATAGGACAGGAATTACTTTTCTATTTAAATTTTGTAAAGGCAAAGATGATTTAAATAATAAAGTCAAGGCTTTCAACATCTTTTTGAGTTCTTTGTTCCTATTGACTAAATGCTCTGTAATTTGTATCTAAAGAATTTAAGACTTATTTAGTGTCTCATTGCTATTGATCTTTTTCATTTTCATTTGTTCTGATTGTGGTGTATAAATGGGGAATGTGAGGTAATGGGGACATGCTATTTGTGTGTATAACCAAAATGTATTGTTTCCCACTACAAATGCAACTTCAGAAAGAACTGGGTGGTCTTTCACTGACATTTGATGTGGTTTTCTATAAAGGGAGGGCATTCATAGATACAAAGACATTCCTTAAGATGTGATCATTGTACACCAACAGCCTCACAAATAAGCAGAGTAAAAGACCAAGGATCTCATGTTGGATGGGAACAATAGACAAGAAGGGAGAAGAAAAGAAGGCTTTAGTTGCGTTGGACAGATTTTCAGCGTGAAGATTGTTATAATTTATTCTGTGTGGAAGACAAATAATACAATGCCAAAGAGTCCAAAAAAAATAGTGAGAGTAGAGAGACATAAGAAAAGAATGATGCGATGGGTAGGAAGGATCTGTACTTCGTATCTGGAGAGTAATACAGTTGTATCTATTAACAAGTATTTACTTTCACATCATGGACATGGGTGAGGAGTTATTTTTCTTTCCCTTTTATTGTTCTTTTGATTTACAAAGACTTCTTTCCACAATTGGTTGAATCAAGAAACTAAACGATGGGAAGGATTTTCACCAAAACTTTTGAGATGACTTTTGGGGAACCTTTAGGAAAAAATCTGTGTTGGTAGTATTTTGGGTGAAAATGACATACATTAGAGATGATGCTATACACAGTGCAATTTTTGGATAAAGAATTACTTATACATTACTTGAGGTGTAATCTACAGAAATAGCCATTAGTAAGAGATAAAGAGAAAAGAAGAGCTATGCAGTAGAAAAGTATAGACAGCTTCTGCAAAGGAGAAAAACAGTAGCAGACAGAATGACCAAGAAGAAATCAGTCTCCAGATCTGCTCATTCAGTAGTAATTATAACTTTGTAAAAGTTTTAGCTAGAGATTTGGATAAACTTCTGGATGACCATATAATATTGGAAATTTTAATTGGAGACTTGGTGGGTTTTGTGATTTTACTAAAACATTATCATAGATATCTAAGATAGAACACAATATTTACTTATTCTAACCAAGAGGAAATTACTTTGAATTTGATTGTGATCAAGAGATAAAGGCAAGAATAAAATTCTAGATGAGCAAGAGAGATTGTTTAAAATATGATTGAGACATCAGAAAATGAAAAGTAGGAATAGAAGTACCGCAATATTCCTTAACAGTGGTAATTTCAGTTTCATTCAATTCTCTAATCCCAAAAATTTAAACACTGCAAAAAAATAGTAGTATTTAAATAAGAAACTATAAAAAATCAAAACTTTCATAATATTTAAATATCATGTATCAATCTGTGGGAGACAACATAAATAAAGTAATACTAACTTTAAACTTTTACTAAAATATATACATACATGTTAAACTATTCAGACTGAAGTTGTATTTATGTACTTAGAGTATATATAAAAAGGAAAATGGATAAACGATATAATTATATTGTAATTTAACAATAAAGAACTATAATAAAATATTTTATTTTATTAAAACCTTGAGAGAAGACCTGGAACTAATGAAATTTCATTTTGAAAGTTTCCTTTGAAATCAATACAATTACTCCAAAGGCATGTTAGCCAACCCATAGCTTCTAAATACTTTTAGACTGTCCTATAATGTTGGATTGATTTCATTATTGATGAGGTGTTTTAGTAGTTAGGTTTTGTGTTTGTAAAGTATGTCAGCCTAGTGATCACAGCAAGACCATAATAGTGCCCTAAAGGCACACAAAAAGTACCCATTGAACAGAGAGTAATAAGGTAGAATTCATGCTTTTAGCTTTTTATAAGGTGACCAGTGTTAATATTAATATAATAATAATTATTATAAAAGAATTCAGAGGGGAATAAAGTAGTTGGAAGACAACATTTTTCACTAGACAATTGTTCTAACACTTTGTATGTGTTCGTAGAAATTTTTCATTCTGAAAGTTCAAAATAAAGCTAATTGCTTGGAGAAGTGAAACTAAGGATGTTTTAAAAATAAAAATTAGCCTTAGTTTTACCTACATGTGAGGCTATTAAAAAAGATTTACTTATAAGGTATATGATGGGATTACCTCATATATATGACTCCACTTAGATTATTATATTTCGATCTAGTATATACGCATATATATGTATATACAAAGTGTTACCTTTATATATATTATATGACACATTTTATATGATATATCTCTCTACATATTATATATAATATTTGAATGTACCAATTAAATGGGAGTATTGGATTGATCTTAACATTATTATGTATGAACTATAAAGACAAGATAGATTTCTGAGTTTCTATAATTTTTAAATAGTAAAGGTTAAAGAACATTTCATAGAAAATAATGAAACCAATTCAATATACATATGAATAGAGGATATCAATCATGTTTCTTATGATACAGATATTGTAAAAGAGATACACACATTTCATGAGAGGAGAAATCTGCTAAAGTGAATATCTGAGTTTCTTAGCTTTTCTACTTCATTTTTCCATAGCAAGCAAAGAGATTAAACCTCTACCACTTTCTTATTTGGGAAAAATATCTGAGTTGTTTTGGTCAGTGTTTTCTGAAAGGTAGAAAGGATATGCCCCTTAGCTAAATATTAAAATCAGTTATTGCAGTAATTGTTTATGTATTAGAAGGAAAAAACTCTGCCTCAGGAGTGTTAACTCCTGTTAAATGCAAACAACTTCCCAGAGGAATTTTGATTTGATATAAATGACTTTTAGAGAGTTTTCAACAATTAAAAGAAGGCAATTAACATATTTTGTGGCTAAATTTTATCTAGCTTGGTTTACAAATAAACATGCTATGTTCTATAAAGAGAAAGAAATTTGCACATAGTGACATAGTCAGGTACTTGTTCCCTTTGAACAACGAATTCAAAGTTGTATGCCTTGTTCATCATCCTTTTTCTTTACCATTGTTAAATGTTGTAAATGTAGATTTGTAACATTTTTTCATGAACTACAAATAGAATATTGATTGGTAATAAAATCACATGGTTACAGTGATCCTCATTCCATTCTGCACTGTTTCTACGGTATGCTTTCAGTTATGATAATGCTAGCGTGAGACTTTCAATTAAAGATTCCCCCCCCTTTTTTTTGATCTTCATTTGCTTGTGAGAAGCTCCCCTGCATCTTTTCCTCATCATGTAGTCTTTCAATGCATTCTCTATACACTGTCAGTTTTGTTTTCTAAAACATGGTTCTTTTCCAGTCTTTGTTTTTCAAAACATAACTTTAAATATCCAAATCAAATTTATACTTAATGATTAAGGTTTTACTGACAATTCCAGGTAAAGATGATAACCATCATCAGAAAATTCTTATAGAATTTATTTCACAAATCTATTCATTATTAATAGTATATCTTTGAGTGAATACTGTAGGTCAAGAAATCAAGTAACAGTTGTGACTTCTTTCTCTTTCTCTTCTGTCTCTTTCTAGATTATAATATTCTTGATGGTAGACACTGTGTTTGAAGATATTTATCTTCTTCATAGTCCATAGCACATAGCCATTTGAACATAGCTGATGATCAGTAAGTATTTGCACAATAAATATTGAATCCAGAAGCAGCTGTGAGAATGTGAGGCCTCCATATGCAAACTGTGGGGTATCAAGTATGTTAGATGAGTCTTTCTCAATTCTTAAGGAAGTTTATTCTATTCATAACTTAAAAATCACAAATTTTACCAAGGAGAGTATCAAGATAAAGAGTATTTCAGTCTTATTCACATAGATAAATGTCAATTAGAAAGAAAAGAATACCTTACACACTAAAGCTTTGTTTATAAAAGCTCAGAGATGATTCATACTCACACATGCAAAATACTACAGTTGCATTATCTGATATATAAGAAATGCTCTGTAAATGTAAAAGGATGAACCAATACTATTTAGATATGTGATTGGTAAAGGGTAAAGTAGTTATGTCTAGTTTCTCAAAAGTTAATACTTTGTAATTTTAAGTGCCTAACTCTATATTTTTAATTAGTAAAGAATATGCATTTTATTTATCTTTAAATAGTAGAGTGGTCCTTGTGAAGGATTAAGTCAGAGGATGAGCAGAAAGGATTTCACAGACTTTCAAAACAGTAATCCTCTTTATTCGTACTCAGCCCCCCACCCTCAGCAATACACGTACAATCCTGTCCAGGATTCCTTTGCTCTGATCCTGCTTGATTTTCTTTATCTGCAGCTTGACTAACACAGAGAGGATTACCAGAATAATTAATTGGCAAATGAATTTATTTTCTTAGAAACAATTCAGCTGAGTTTTGCTTATAGAAGTATCAGCGTTTCAAATCTAATTTAAGTTTCATTAGACAAATAAGCCAAATGTGAGAAGAAAGTCTTCTAATGAAATAATTCTTGTGCTCATCAATAATCAGTATATATTATTCTATCGAATACATTTAGACTTAAAAGTTTCATATGGACTTGAATTTCAAAGAACATTCACTCGAGCATCATGATGGTTGTTGTACAAATCATCTTCTGCGACAATTGATATGGGTAACTGGATAGCAAAAGTAGATTCTTAAAATAAGTTTTATGAAAAGGATGTTGAAGGTGATATGGTGATGATCTTTAGTAAATTTATAGTGTTCATCCACATGGAAAATATTAATTTATTTTATTTGATAAGTATTTCTTGATTATTACAAGGCGACATCTGCCTTGGGTGGTAGGTATTACATGATGATTAATAGTGAATAAAAAGTAAAATTCATTCTTTCATGAATTCATAGTATTTTTTCAAAAGGAAAATACATTGAAAATAAAAAAAAATAATTGTACATCATGATGTTATGAAGGATATATTTTGGTTATCAAACTCAAACTTAAGTTTGGTGTTATATTCCTCAAATATACACTATAATGTTTACAAAGTAGATCAGTTTTCTATTGTTTCAGTTTCATATCATATCATGATCTTATAACAAACTAAAAGCAGGATTTATATTCAAATACCTAAAGGAATTGAATAACTTTAAATCAGCTGCTACAGAACACATTGAGATATAAAGTGCATGAATGAAATTATAAAGCAAATTGAAGACACTCCCATATAAGGTTCAAACAATGGTAATACAACAGCTAATGTGATCTGATCTCCAAAGACAACTTTAAACGATTTTTAATACATATTTACTATAAATTTATCTTCTCTATAAATAACAATGGTTAGAATGGGAAGAAATTGCTTCATTCTATTTATTTACTATATTTTTCTTAGTTAAAAAAATAATATACTGTGTTAGAGACACTAATGACAAAATTGGAAGACCTTAAGAAGAGCCTATTTAAGCAGTTCCATGAAAACATAAATTTATTGTAAGTTAATAACTGTATTCCTTTTAAAAGCTAGGGTACTGAGGCTGAAGTTGGTGGGCGGGTGGGGGAGCACCCTCATAGAGGCAGGAGGAGGGGGCTGAGAATAAGGGGCTTATGGAGAGGAAACTGGGAAGAGTGATAACATTTGAAATGTAAATAACTAACCAGTAAAAAATGACAAAGAGTGGAGCAGAGACTGAAGGAAAGGCCGTCTAGAGATTGCCCCACCTGGGGATCCATCCTATCCGCAGAAACCAAACCCTGACTCTATTGTTAATGCCAAGAAGTGCTTGCTGATAGTAGCCTGGTATGACTTTCTCTGAGAGGCTCTGCCAGAGTCTGACCAATACAGATGCGAATTCTTGCACCCAACCATCAGACTGAGCACACTGAGGACAGGGACCCCAATGGAGGAGTTAGGGGAAAGACTGAAGGAGCTGAAGGGCTTTGCAACCCCATAGGAAGGACAACAATATTAACCAACCAGTCACCCCCCAGAGCTCCCAGGGACTAAACCACCAACCAAAGAGTATACATGGAGGGACCCATGGCTCCAGCTGCATATGTAGCAGAGTACTGTCTTAGCAGGCATCACTTGGTTCTGTGAAGACTTAATGCCCCAGTGTAGAGGCATGCTAGGACATTGAGGCAGGAGTGGGTAGGCAGGTGGGGGAGTACCCTAATAGAGGCAGGGGGAGGGGATGAGGGCGTGTGGAGAGGAAACTGGGAAGGGGAATAACATTTGAAATGTAAATAAATAAAATAACCAATGAAAACTGAAAAAAAAATAAAATTTCAAAATTACTCGATAAAACATAACCTTAAAATTAAAATCATCCCATAGTCACAATTCTGACCCATATTGTTCCTGTCTGCAAAAACTGCAGGGATGGAAATGGAGAGGAGCCTGAGGAAAAGAAGGTCCAGCAACAGGTCCAAAGTGGGATCCTACTCTAGGGGAGGCTCCAAGGTCTGACACTATTACTGAGGCTATAGTGCTCTCACAAAAAGGCACCTAGCATGAATGACCCCCTGAAGACCCAACAAGCAGCTAAAAGAGTCAGATGCAGATATTTGTACCCAACCAATGGACAGAAGCTGCTGACTCCTGTGGTTGAATTAGGGAAAGCCTGGAAGAAGCTAAGGAGGAGGGTGACCCTGTAGGAGGACCAGCAGTCTCAATTAACTTGGACCCCCGAGATGTCTCAGACACTGGATCACCAACTAGGCAACGTATATCAGCTGATATGAGGCCCCCAACACATATACAGCAAAGGACAGCTGGGTGGTCCGGGTTCAGTCAGAGAAGTTGCACCTAACCTTCAACAGAATGGAGGCCCTAGGGAATGTAGAGGTCTGGTTTTGTGTGGGGTGGGTGGAGGGGACATCCTCATGGAGATAAGGTCTGGAGAGGATATATGGGATGTGGAACAGTCGGAGGATGGACTGGGGGTGGGGGGTATAAAATCTGGAGTGCAAATAAATAAAAGACAAAACAATATAAAATAAAATATTAAAATCTTATATAATTTTTATATTTTTACAGCTCTTTATAACATAGTCAAAATATATTTTCCAAATTGGGTTTGCCACTTTACAGCCAGTACAGAATTAACAAGACAATCCATAATCTGGTCTCTTCTACTGTTTACTTGCTCATGTAATGTCTGTTCACTATATTATATAACCTGAAGATACATTTCATAGTTTTGAGCAGGAAAATGTTTAATAATTTTTCTAATAACTAGTATAGTAAGCAATATAATAAATTTAGAATTAGCAGTTATTATGAATTATATCAGTAGACTTCTAGTACTGACTTATTCTCTTACCTAGGCCAAATAATCTCAGAAACTAATTTCTCCATGACTTACACGGTGATGGTTGTGGAGTACTTCATACACTAAAGTTACCCTTATCCAAATATATTGTATAGGAAGGAAGACCTACATTAATTAAAGAGATGGAAGGAATGGTTTATCTTTGTCTTTCATTTCACTATACACCAGAAGTTTCACTAAACTAGGACCCGGGAATAGATAGTCTTGGAAAGTTAATTTTTCCTTTAAAATATTGTTAGGTACTTTTCACTGTTTGAAATATTAGAAAGGAATAGCTTACTTAATCAGATCTCTGAGGTTGGATTCACAAATTTATATTTAATATATTCAGTTTATCTTCAAAAGGATTAAGATACTTTAACTCAATAAGATTGAGTTTTTAAAGTATCTTTTTGTTAATTATCCGAGACTTCCATAAGACATTTTTTAATTGTACTCATCACTCTTCTCACTGGTTCTTAGATCCACCCTCCTTTCCTATTATTCAACCTCATATACTCTTTTTCCTAAGGAATCTATAGAGTCCATTTTGTCTACTGTAGTCTGGTCAACCTACCAGGGACCACATCCTTATAAAAAACTGGCTTCCCTTCCCTCAGAAACTGTCAACTTTCCAGAGTTCATCAGTTAGGGATGGGAAGTATAGAACTACTTCTTCCATTCTAGAATATTACCTGTCTTGATTAACGTATGTAGATAACCACAGATGCTGTCAGTTCAGGAGAGTAGCATTCCTATTATAATCAGAAGACACTGATTTGTTTCAATATCCTCTAACTTCTGGCTCTTACAATTTTTCACTTCTTTTTTCTGTGACGGTCCAAACCTTGGAGGGAAGTTCTATTGATATCCCATTTGTAGTTGAGTATATTTTAGTAACTTTTAGTCTTTTCAGTTTAATCAGTTGTGAATTTCTGCATTAACCACTATCCACTTCACAGAGAACCTTCTCTGACAAGGTTTAAGAGGTATGGATACAGAGATTAAAATTTTAGAGGGATGTTTGCTACTGTATTGTTTTAGCAGAATAGTTGGTTTACCACTGGGACTTTTGAATTCCCCAACCATGGGTTATTTTCCAGGCTTACAGTATCTGTCAAGTGATTTTTCTGTGGTCTAAGTGTTAGGTTTCAAGAATAAGAATTCCTATCTTTGAGAGTTCTATGAAATTCAATCCAGTTAAATTTGGATATTTCACAGCAATCAGTGACTTTAATTTTGTTGAGCTTTGAAAAAGCTGAAAGAAGAAATGTATAAAAATTTATTAATCAATAAAGTACATTGGAAAATGGTGTCAATTGCAATGAAAATGTCCTGCTTATTATTTCTACATTTTGCTTTGATCGATATACTAAAATTGCATATGCACTGTTTTGATGAAGTGCAGCAATAGTGATGGTTAGAGATGATCCATTATTATTATTTTCACCAAATGTTAGGTATCTTTACTTTGAAAATTTTGTGTGTGTATAAAGTACTTTGGCCTAGGGGTTTGTTCTTCTTTTTAGATTTACAATTTCAGGTAATCCGTGATAATATTAAACTCATAGTAACCAACTACATGTCCTTTCTGATAGAGGATACCAATGACTATAATTTTACATATATTTTTGCATGTAGATTTTAGGACTTTGTTCGTGACTTTAATTTCATTGCTCAAATTCAGATATGTGGAAGTACAAGAAATTGAAAGTTTCCATAAAAAAGGATAAATGGAGGACTTTATTAAACATTCTAGGACATTTTGAAGGAATCTAGATGATTTTACTTTTATTATGCATTATTGTATACTGAGCTTGTACTATTAGTAGCATCATAATGTTAATCAATAAAATGTTTTAGCACTTAAAATATTTAACAATAAGTAAATCTAGAGTGAATTGTTTGATATAATAATAGGAGAAAATTAAAGTAAGGTATGATGTCACTTGTCTATTATAGCCCTTGAGGAGTACAGGCAGAAAGATCAAAAGTTATGCTACATAGAGTAATATTACTTCAAAAATTTAGATTATATAAATCAAATATTTAGAATGCCAAGAATAACAATGAGCCTTTTATACCTGTAAGTTTTTTGTGTATTGATTCAATGAACCATGGTTTAAAAATATTTGGGAATGTGAAGTATCCATATTAAACATATACACCTTTCCAATTATTTTTTTTGCTAATAAAATAGCAGAATGTCTGTTTTGGGCATTGTTTTGTATGGTCTAAGTTATCCAGATATTATACAATGCACACCACTGGGTGTTTATGTATATTATATACAAAGGAAAATTAAAAGTTTTTTATTAGCATGTTTATTTATTTTTTTATTGGATATTTTTTTTATTTACATTTCAAATGTTATCCTCTTTCCCAGTTCCTCCTCACTGGAAACTCCCTATCCCATCCCTCTCCCCCTGCTTCTATGAGGGTGTTTCCCTACCCACCCACCACCCACTCCCTCCTCCTTGCCCTCGAATTCCCCTACACTGGAGCATCCATTGAGCCTTCACAGGACCAAGGGTCTTTCCTCCCATTAATGCCCTTCAAGGCCATCCCTTGTTACATATGCAGCTGGAACCATGGATCCCTCCATGTGTACTCCTTGGTTGGTGGTTTAGTCCCTGGGAGCCCTGAGGGGTCTGACTGGTTGATGTTGTTGTTCTTCCTGTGTGGTTGCAAACACCTTCAGCCCCTTCAGTCCTTTCTCTAACTCCTCCATTGGGGTTCCTGTGCTCAGTCCAATGGTTGGCTATGAGCATCTGCCTCTGCATATGTCTGGCTCTGGCAGAGCCTTTCAAGAGATAACCATATCAGGCTCCTGTAAGCATGCACTTCTTGGCATCCACAATAGTGTCTGGGTTTGGTGTCTGTATATGGGATGGATCCCCAGGTGGGGCAGTCTTTGGGAATGTTGTGTATCCATATTAAACATATAAACCTTTCCAATTATTATTATTATTTTGTTAATAGCAGAATATATCTTTTGGGCATGTTTTGTATTGTTTATTTTAAGTTATCCAGATATTATTTAATGTGCACCACAGGATGCTTATGTATATTATATACAAAGGCAAATGAAAAATTTTAAAGGATCTATGCATTCAAGGATTTTGATGTGTGGGTATTCTGGAATGAATTCCTTGTAGATGCTGAAACACTGCTAGATATGTGCTTTAATTTGTAGACCTTAAATATTTAGCACCTGTGCCAGTCTTATGCATTACTATAAAATATGTCTTTTATATTGAGCAAATAAAGAAATTTCAAATATTGAAGTGAAATCTCAATTTAAGTTATTTAATGAAAGAAAAATTGAATAATGCAGTTGTATATATTTAATACATAGAAATAGCCACAATCTTTTCAGAATTAAGTAATTTTTTAATCTATCTATGAGGCTTCTGTGGTAGAAATCTTAGTTTTGTATACAAGAGAAAGAGGGGTCATTGATTATAAGGAGAAAAATCCCCAAATCTAGTGATAGATTGCCTATTGGGTTAAGGAAGTATACAGTAATACTTATTTGATATTTAGTATATTCTATTTAAGAGAACATTTTTTCAAAAAGTGTTTAAACTGTAAAACATAATCAAATAGTTCTGCTCACAGTGAAGTCACAGAATAGAAAGATAGATTTAAAAGGGCTTATTTTCCTCCTGTGTCTTTGCCATAGAAAACCTAGATGTATGTTTGCATTTGTTATTTATTTATACACCATTTTACAGATCTTTGAAATAAGGGAGCAGTTGCTAGAAAATAAAAATAAAAAACAAAAATTGAAATGTATTAAATAAGAAGGTCATTAGAAGAAAAAATGGCAACATGAACACGGGTTCTCTTTTATTTTTGAGATGTATTTTTTATCAGATTTCTCCTTTTCATTTTTTCCTCCAAGCCCTCCCATGTACCCGATCCCTCTAGCCTTCAAATTCATGGGCCCTCTTTCCTACAATTTTTATTCCATACGAATTGTATAATAATATATATCCCCCAGTAAAACCTGGTGAATTCATATAATGTTACTTGTATGCATTTTTTTAAAGGCTGTTTGGTATGATTGGGTATGTATGTGTGCACATGTGTGTGCATGAATGTCACCCTTGTATGGATGATGTAAAAGAGTTCATTCTTACTCCAGAAATAATTATATAGACAGTGGTACGATTAATGGCTCCATGTTTAGAAAATAAGTAAAATGTTGATATTGGCTTACTTTCATCTTCTTGTTGGCCATATAAAAATAAAAAAAATCATAAGTCTCCCCCACCTCCAGAAAAGTGTTGGAATGCCCAATGGGATGGGAAAGAAAGCTTTTAAGAGAAAGGGAAAAATATAACATTGCTAATTCTTTTTTTTTTAAAAAATTGTTACGACCCGAGGCCATTTTCTTTATCAGAAACATGTAACTTGATTTCTTTTCCTTCAAATAATAGAGGAGAGCCCTAAACCATGTAACATGTTCACATCGTACACAGTAGGAATTAGAACAGAAACATAACATTTCCATATATTTAAAGCATTATCTACAAGTAGTTCAGGCTTTCTTATCTTCTTTGTGGTCTTCCCTTCTTGTGGTTTATTGTGTATAAACTATCTAAAATTTCTGCACAATTTAAGAGATATTTTTGTGAAATAAAATAAAGCCTTGAATAATTGGAAGCTAACTAACTAAAATTTTCAATTAACCAGTTTTATTTATTTATTTTTTGCTACACTCTCCTTTTAGAAGGAAGAGGCAAATGACAAGGAAACAAGCTGTTAACAGGTATTTATGTATTTATTTTTTAAAAATCAACTCCCTGGGAATGTCCTGGAGCCTTTACAGATACAGCCCAATTTCCATAATCTTGTTTTCTGTATTATACTTGTGAAGACAGGAAAGGGAAGCAATTAAAAATCTCAACATCAAACCTGTAATTTTGCTTAATCTTTAGTGATAAGAAAAAGTGAAATCTGGATGGCTTATTAGAACTGATCTATCCATGTGTAGTTTCTTGTCAATTGGGGTTTCCATGATTTTACTATTTCCTATTAGTGATCTTTTATATTTTTTAATTGGGATTGGATCATGGGATTGTACAGAAGAGTGATATCTTACAGACAAAGTGAGAGATGTCCTTCCTGTGACTGAAAGTGGAAGTTAGAGAAAAACTCACAAATGGATGGACATGGAGTGAGAGTCAGTGCCATAAAATTTATGGGTAACATTTATGTAAAATAATAGGAAGGTAAGTGAAGTGCCTACCTACATTTTGGCTGTGGAATTCTTAGGAAGGTACACTCACTTTTGCAGGGCAACATAGGTTATAAAGTGTGCTACAGCAATATTAGAAGATTACCTGAATTTTTCTATCAGGCATGGGAATATGTTTGTATGATTAACAGTTCTTTGGTACTTGAAATTTCATCTCATCTGATAAGACATTTAAAAACATTTAATTGACCATTTATCTGATATTTCCTAAAACAGCTATGACAGTTTCATTTAAGTTGATACCATCTATAGAATGTTACTCTGAGTCTCCCATATTTCAGGGTTTAATGTAGAATAACAATGACAAAGTATGTTTTGATATTGCCTGGCAGTATTGTCTCATCTTTACTTCCATGTGCAGTATTCAAGTGAAATCTCTTTGTTGATGAGGTTTCCTTCCTTCCTTGTTGGTTCCATGTTTTCTATATGTATTTTATAAGAGAAAGCATCATTGGACATTGAGGGGTATGTAGAAGACTCTGTGTAATGTGCCCTATATTTTCAATAAAGAAAATGAAAATCACTTTCATTATGTTTCTAATATCTGGAAAATTTTCTGTACTAAAGATTAGTTTTCAATGCCATGCACATGAAATAATTTCCATATGACCTGAAGCAGTGTGTGTACCTCCTTATGTGTTAAACTTTGTTTTTGACTATGACACCCATGTAGAGCAGACTAGTACATAATAGACTTTAAAAATGAATAATTTCAACTGAAAAAGTGGATTAAGTTTTGCATTTAGGTTCGTTCTCTGAAGGTTCTGACTTTATATTACTGGGGTAGGACTTAGGCATGAAATTAATTTTCATCTTTCTTTTCCCAGTAAAATGAATGCCAGTTATTCCAAAAATCTCTTAATTAAACTAATGATGATTTCTAACTATATCAATTTATTTCTGGATTCAAAAGGACCCCCTTTTGAATGTTTGTGATAAAATTTTACATTCACTGAAATCTGAGAAATATCTTGAATTGATTTTTGAAAGGGCATGTGTTGATTCAACCATATAAACAATAGAGAAACTAATAAGCTCAAAACTAAAATGCTTACGGAGATGCGGATGGGAATATAAATTAAAGACCATAAGCAATATGGAATAGTGAGGAGTAGGGTAACATAGAAAATATACAATTTTATTAATGGCAGTGGATACTATTTACCGCAGCAGATTGCCACCATGTAAGACTACATATAGGCTTTTATTGTTAAAGTATTAGTCCTTGAGAGGCTAGGTGTCTATAATTTTATGTGACATTTTCCAACTATTAAAAGGTCCTTACAAATTCAATTTTAAAAAGTGAAAAATTAGGATGTTGCCCATGGGTTTTGCTAGCTGTTCTCTAATTTTAAACTCTCAATTAATTCACTTATCAAAGAAATCACAGTTTTACACTATGTCCTAGTAGTGATGATAGAAATTTGATGTAAATAAGTGGAGTGTTTGTCATATTTTCAGTGTGATGGATATAGTCTTCATGATATTTTTACTTTATAAACATGGTCAATATAGTTTTTCTTCAAATATCTGAAAGATTAAAATGAAATTATAATTTCCTCATTTTCATGTTAATCAATTAAATGCACGTTTGCTTCAGCACTACCATTTTCAAAGGAGAATATTTAAGCACTGTTTTGTCACCTAATATAATCAAGGTTTCTATTTGAAGCCCATTTGTTTTTCTTTAATGGGAACAAAGACATGTGTATAACATATGCTATTTTATTGAAAATTAGCTTGCTTTTAAATAGATTCCTGATCCCTTCTAGTAAAGTAGCTTTGCTTTTACAAATAGTTGAAAAAAGAAATAAAAGAAATTTAAGTAGTTAACACAACAAAACTCTTGATTTGAACTCTTGGTTGGCATTGAAAGAGAAAAAACAAAAGTCAGTCCTTGGAGATTTTATTTGATGGTAACTGACTACTGTGAGGCTTTGCTTGTTTATCTGTCCTGCCCTAGACCTTAGCACATGATCCCACAGTGTGCTAGTGCTTTTGACATCATACAGTTCTTTCATTACTGGTTATCCAAACTCATATTTGTTTTAAAAGGAAGCAGTCTAATCCCATTCTTTCTAGAAAAAAAAAAGAGTTAAAAAAAAATCAAAATACCTTATTGGTATATCTACTTTACCAACCCTTATGATCTGTACCATAAATCCCCAATCAAGATATTAAATTAATATTATCACTTCTCAAGACTACTCTACAAAGCAGAAAGAAGAACAGAATGTGCAATTTGAAGTCATCAGTGCTTGAGATAACATCATTTTGATGATATAAATGAACATTTAGTATAGTCACATATGAAAGATAATCACTTTTTAACTGTATAAGATCAATATATAGGATAATATGCAAGCAATGCTTATTTATATTTGTATCAAACATCAGACTATTAGACTACACATAAGTTGTTGTGTGATAGGAATTAAAAATATTTAAACATATCAACTAGTTAACCAAATAAAATCATCAACTAATGTTTTATCAGATTTGACATAAACAACATAATTCAAAACAAAATTTTTATAACTAATGGATCTTTTTGTCATAGAATAATAATACTTAACACTTATCCAATGATCTAAAGTGATGTGTGTGTGTGTGTGTGTGTGTGTGTGTGTGTGTGTGTGTTAGTTCATCAGTTCATCTTAGATGGCTGGGAAGTAGGTGATATTAAAATCCTTATTTTATAGTGATGATGTCGAGGCCCGGAGAAGTATATATAACTTGTCTGAAAACATACCATCCATATTTTTTAGGTCCAGTATGTAAATGGTGTTGATTTTTAAAGTAAATATGCTTTTGGCCTATATTTTGTAACCTATGACTTTTGAAATTTGTTTAATTACAACTTTTTAGCTCTATGTATATCTATATGACTATACATATAGGCTCATAATTGTTACCCACAGAAAATAGTATCTCTATTTAGAAATCAGTTTTTGTGATATAAATTTAATTGTGTAAAATTAAGAAGAGTAATTATAATACAGTTCAAATAAAGCAGGAAAAATGAGAAATACTAATTGAGACCTGAAGTTTAGGAAAAACTCCATTTGTTAAGCATTAATGATATAACTATCAAGAATCTCCTTTCTATAGTTCATCAGCATCAAAGTTGTCCTAAAGTTTATATGTCACTGATTTTAATTTAAAACTATTATTGATATTTATGCATATACAATGTTCTGTGTGTAGTGGAGAATGTGAAGAAAGATTTCCTTGTTATAAGGGACGAGACAGTGGTACTATACCATTTTGAGACTATGTTCAGATTTTACCACTCTAAAACATATTACAAATGCTTAAATAGAGTGAAATGCCAACCATTATTCTATATGACTGTGTCTTCTTTTTTTCATGTTTATATTTGGAGAAGAAATTACTCAAATATTTTTATTCTGGCAGTGATTTTAAGAGAATTCAGGTTGACTGCTCAGTAAATTAATTCACTGTTTCTTTTTAGATAAGGTGGTAATTGGATTCTGCATTCTGGAAAGTCGTGATTAGGATTATCTGGATCTTTAACTTAAGAATTAGTGCAGAACTATCAAGGTTTCCTATATTCAGTGTCCTAGAAAAAAATCCATTTGAAAGTGTCTAATATGGTAAGAGGCCAAACTAGAAAAAGGAAACAGTTAAAATTGATTTTATTTAATTTACTAAAGTTGAAAATACATCAAATGTCCACAACCAGTAGCTATTCTCCCACAATTATATCCTCTTGTAGAACAAAGTGCCTATTATTTTAAATGACCTTATTGTCTAAATGTGACTAGAATTCCAGAGAATCCTTTTGAGGGTTTTTACTCATTTTGGTTTGATTGTGACCTAATTGAAGGGCTCAGATTTAAGAACGTTCACCCCGTTTTCAGTTAAAATCAATTCTCACAACCGTTATTGTTTTTTTTAGTATACCATTTGCACTAATTAAGTAAAGAGAACTTATGCCAGAGGAATCTCGACTCTTTTTCCTTAGCTATTTTTTTACACTACATGGTAGTTTAAAATAATTATCCAACTCTTAAATAGCAGTAGAACAATCCCTAAAAACATGACATATTTCAAAATTGTGAGGTGAGAGTCACATTGGTCAGACAATATTCAATGTTTCATTTATTAAATAGACAGTTCATTAATAGGCAGAAAAGAATTAAAATATATGTGTTCTTTCATTTAAAAATATTGTAGTTGCTCTTATTTGCTATAAAAACAGAAAACCAGAAAGTGTGTTGTGTTATATTTATCAAGTATACTTCCAAAAACAGTACAATATATTTGAGATATTGTTTCCTTATTTACCAAACCTATTGTATTCATTATGTGGCAATCACATTTTTAAGTCAAAAACTTTGACAAACATTTATTCTCTTCTTTACCAAAAAACTTCAAAAGCATGTATACTTCCATTTTAAACAGTAGCTTCAAAAATATTTCTGTTCTTTGCCACAGACAGTATTTAAACAGTAACACTTTAATATTAGTACAGAAAACATTGGATTTCTTTTCTTTTATTAAAAACTCACTCTAAATCTTGAACAAGTCATTTACAAGTTGTTTTCTTGGGATTACCTACATTCTTGTCCACTCTGACCTTGTAATTTTGCTCACAGTTAGAAATGTAATGCAGAGTGACTAAGATAATGTTGTTTACACAGACTTTAAGTGGAGTGACATTATAGTCAAGCAAGTGTCACATCACCCAAAGTGAAAGAAGACTTAATTACCATAATCCTGTGAATGCTAAAATTTCTTTGCCATGTGTAGCATAATAATGTAATGTTCTGCGTGGTATATTTAATAATGTGGAGGGAAAAGGCACATTAGGCCACAGACTGTGATTCTTTAAAAGTGAACAGAGTGGAATTATAGAAAGACAGTAGAATTTTGAAGTAGGATGATTGTCCTAATATTCAGGTGAAGTTTTTCTTTCTTTCAAACCTCGAGGAGTTGCCTAGTGATACGAAAATGAAAGGACTCCTAAAATATCCATAAATCTAGACACCAGTGAGTAGGGTGAATTTCCTGGAGGGTACAGGGTAGTGTTAACTAAATGACTAATACAGGATAAAGAGGAAAGGCAGATAACCACCTATTATTGTGCAATGGGGAACATAATCATTAATTTACAAAGAGAGTGGTGACATTTTCTAAAATTGTATAGCCCTATTCTTAAAAGTTTGTCAGTGTAACTAATTAGTTGCTAAAATGGATTTGATTCTAAGACTCAGTATGAATACATTTAGAAAGGCCGGGCATTGTCCATAAATTGGTATGGTGTGTAACACATCTTGATGAATGGTGTGAAATAGTGTTAAGAAATGGGACTATTATGCCAAAATGGCCGTTCATTGGTTTGTAGTCCTTGAAGGAATTATGTTCCATGGCAACGTGCTCTAAATCTTGCAGATAAACATGAAGTGTCCTAAAGATTTGTCCTGTTTTCTATCTTTGATAACACTCAGTTTTCAATACAAAGAATGCATTCTCTGTAATCTTTTTCTGTGAAACAAAACTATAAAATATGCCATTACTATAGATTATCACTTGGAGATAATTGCTCTTAACTAATTTATTGTTTACAATAAGGAAAATATAAAATCAATCGCAGTAAAATGTAAAGGTAAGGTTTAAAGGTCTTAGAAAGCTGATATATTACAAATGTATCTCTCAATCAAAAAATTCAAGGTTCTGACGGATTATTAATAATTCACCAATCATCATACTAGATTAGCTAATATGTACTATGTTCTAGAATTTGTAAAAAATACATGTAAAACCATAAATGCAAATATCATATTGAATCATGCCAATATCAGACTTGTTTTATAATTGAGAGAAATTGAAAAGGCCCTGAAACCTATAAAATATGATAATGTATCATATATAAATATATAGTTATTGTTTTATTTTTATCTAGATATTTTCAGTTTATTTGGGATTCCTTTTACTTAGGTTTAGCTAAACAGCATGTAACTGTAGTGAAACAGAGGGCCAACAATCTGAATTTTCATGATGCTTTAAAAACAATTTAATTTAAATTACAGTATTTGTTTTATTAATGTTTTTTGCAAGTTCCCACTCAGCTGCATATTGATTAATTTAACATGATATTTAAATAATTAATAACAGATACAATAACATTTTTATCATGAGATACCTGCTGATAAAGCATAGAGTATGCACAAAACATTATTGCAGAAGATATGGTACTGCTCATCTATAATGCCATTAATCAAGATGCTGAGACAGGAGGATTGTAACAAGTTCTAGTTCAGGATGCTATATAAAATGAGTATTGGCCAGCATAGGCTACATGATAAGACCCTGCCATAGACAAGTACAAATAAACAAGCCCCCAAAACATTATTTGTAGCGATGTAAGAAATTTTATTAAAATAGTCCACTTAAAATATTCTTCTTTCTTAATTTGTGATTGTTCAATTTTCTTGCTTCAAAAAATTTGTCAGCATGATTTTGGGGACTGAATTAGACAGCAATTAATATAGGGGTCAAATGATTTTTGATGAAGCAAGCTTGTCAGTATGGCCTCTCTCTCTCTCTCTCTCTCCTTCCCTCCCTCTCTCTCTGCATGTATACATATAGTCTCATGCATGTTAAGCATGAGGTCTACTGTGGAGCTATAACTCCATGTCATTTTTGTTTAAATTAAATATTATGATAGTTATAAATTTAGAGACAGCTTTCAATGATTTTACCCAGTTTCCTCACTCTCATTTCCTTCATTGCAAAGACCTTAGAATTAATGAATCAAATTGTGACACTAGTTTATTTATTCTTCTAGTTTATTAAAACTCCCTCATTATTTCCTTAGTGCTCTATTCTGTTTTCTAAGACATAGGAAACCATATTACATTCAGTTGGCTTGCCTCCCTACACTTCTTCTGATTGCAACTAATTTTTATTTTTAATGAACTTGACAGTTTTGCATAGTTTTGGTAAAATACTCTTGATTTTCCACATCAGGGTTTTCATGATGATTTTGTTTTTGTTTGTCTTCAGACAGGGTTTCTCTGTAGCAGCCCTGGCTGTCTTGGACCTTGCTTTATAGACCAAGCTGTCCTTGAACCCACATAGATTTGCCTGCCTCTGCCTCCTAAGTGCAGGGAATAAAGATGTGTGCTACCATAGCTAGACCACTTTTCTAGTAATTGATTTGGGGTTATGTGTTTGACAGAGGGACAAAGTAGATGTAAAATGCAACTTTTTTTATAGTTAACAAGTCAGATTTATGTATCAGTAAATTCTCGATTCATAAGATACCAATAAAATAATTTCAGAACCAATTGATAATAATAAAAGCTGCCTACCCAGATTAGAGAAAGTATCTAAATTATTCTAACCTTCATGATATCATAACTACCTGTGTCTATTTAAAGCCACGTTGGTTCAGGTTCTTCTTCCTGTCCATCTACCTCCAATTTGGCGCTCTCCCTCTCCCTAGACTCTCTCTGTCTCTACAACTCTTAGATCTTCCTCCCTTTTCCTTGTCCAATCACAGGGCTTCTGCTTTACTAATAATTTAATGTGATTGGACAGTGAAAATTCTGTCATATATAATCCTTTCTGTTTAAATAAAAAATATTTTCTTTCAAAATATAAATTGAGCACAACTATTATCATTTTGTAATTTATAAGGTATAAATAGACCTAATACCCAGTCCATCAATTTTGTCATTAAGATAGAACATTGTCATCTATCTTAAATAAAAGACTTATGATTCTATCTTGACTTATGTCCTGGCTTCAGAGAGAATGCCATCTGAAAACCATCCTCTCAAATTTGTTCTCTCAAAGTAAATATCCTGGGTTGGCTATGGGACTATAAGTAGTCTTCCAACCCCATCAGAAGTCTGAGAATGACCAACATATCTGAAGATATAAGAAGCCTAACACAGCTTCCAAAATTGAGATAAAGTGTAGAGACAGCTGCCTACCTATACAACCCCAGTAAGTCAGGAAGTTGGAGCATCAGTATGCCTTCAGCCTTCTGTCCCTGCATCATCTGACAGACCTTATAGAAATACGAAATTAAGGGTTAGCCTATTCTGTCTCAGCAGAACTAGGCTGTCCTAACCTGTAAATTTTGTCATTTCTCTGGACAGTATTATGTCTGTAGATGAAATGAGGCCATTATTGCCTAGTGGCTGTCTCACCACAACTGGAGCAACTCCATTGATGCTCAATTTCTTCTTTGTCTCCAAAAAAGGTAATGTTGTCAGGAGCAGAATTGTCTCAACAACAAGTGAATACATAACATTAAATGTCACACTCTGTGGATTTTTGACGTTTTTGAAAACCAACTATCTATGTAAAATAATCTGGATTGTTCTCCATTAACTACTCTCAGCTATTTCTAATTAAAATACCTGAAAATACCCTAGAGCCATGAATTTGCTATTTGACCCTTAACTAACAGGCATAATCTCTCAGATCAGTTTATAATAACAGTTAGAGAAGGACTGAGTCTAAGCCCTGTACTTTTAAAATTTTTGCATCAATAGAAGAAATTTATACCAATGAAACCCCTGGTTTTGCTTCAAAATAAATTCTGTACCAAAATAAAAGATCATGACTTCAACTTAGTAACAATTATAAAGATTTCTACCAATAGAGATTATGGCTATACAATCAATTCTAGTGACTTCCTCCCTGTTCCAATTATGACCATTTCTAAATTCCCTAGAAAGACAACCTATGATAACCATCTCCAGTCCCAAAGCCCAGGGAACTAGGATGATGACTCTTCATAACTTCTTCAAGCTGAATATGGACATTGACATATTTTTGAACAGGGGGTAGGGAAAATAGGGGAGTTGGTTGGCCTTAAGAAGGCCACATCAATGATTGATTTAGTCTCTGATGCCTGTGTTCTGACTAGATACACCTGGAAGTCCAATACATCAGGAGTTCAAGCAGGTCAGTTCAGTGTGTGGTTGATGAGATTCAACGAGGCTGTATATTCTGTAATATACAAATCTCAAAACAAAATTTTAGTATTATCAAGATAACATGTTTTTGTTTGATTCTTTGAAATCTAGTTCTGTGGGGGTCTACCTCTATCTAATCTGATCCATATTACTCTGGAAAGTGTATAGCAACTAAACACCTTTTCTAATAAACTCAAAGTTAGAACCATTCTCTCAAACCAGTGTATCTTTGAGCCAGAAATCAGAAAACCCAGAGGAATAATATAACCACAAAACTCGAAATCACACCCATTTTGAAAATTAAAACACTCCAAAACAAATGAAGTAAACTAAAATACTGTATGTGCCTATTATTTGGCCTTATCTATTTTGCCATGCAGGGAAATTCCCAAGATTCCTGTGGAGTCCACGTTAGACAGAATATGAGTATCAATTAAGGCGTAATACAGCAATCTTTATACCATATTACTCTTTGGCTCTCTGCCTAGAGCAACCATCTTGTTATACTATTTATCTGTTCAGCTCTCTGACTGGAGCCACAGACGTTTATTTTTATAATACCTGTTATAATAACTATCTGTGATCTCTCTACCTGGAGTCACAGATATAAATAATTAATACCTTATCAAAGCAGAAAATTATTAACACTGAACTCTCTACTCTGGAGTTAGTGACTAATTTTCCCTATCTTAGTTCCAAACCGTTGGTTAAATTCTCCATGTGATTCAGACAGAATCTGTATATCAATCTATCCTAAAAGCAAAAAATCTCAATTTCAAATTCATGGTTCAATCCTTCTGCCCTAGAAAGTAGGCAATTTCATTCTTTTTCTCTTTCAGATCAGCCTATAATTCCTCACAGAAGGGGACCTGAGGCTGCTAGCAATTTCTTTGTTTCAAAGTTTCTGCACAAAACCCATGTGCCTTATCAGTGCTACCCAGCTATTCTCAAATAAAATAAAATAAAATAAAATAAAACTCTAACTCTCAGGCTAATAAATTTAAATTTCTAGTGGATTCTTGCCCAACATGTTGGTTCTCCACCTATTGCTGGAAATATTAAAATGTCTGCTTGTTCCCACACTAAACCCAGAACCTACGAGCCACCTCAGTCTGGATGCTACTCTTTGATCTCTGTGTTCCCTGCTCTGGTTCCCTTGTCCCTGGAGCTGCTAGTTCTTTCTCTGCCATAAACCCCTGTAAATCAGCGGTCCCACATTCCAGTAACTAAATAGAATCACCAACCTCATGGTTAGATATCACAATACCCAGTAACCCGATAAAATCAAAACTCTTAAAGCTATAGTTAACAAGTCAGATTTATGTATCAGTAAATTCTCAATTCATAAGATGCCAATACAATAATTTTAGAACCAATTGATAATGATAAAAGGTACTCACTTAGATTAGACAAAATATCCCAATTATTCTAACCTTTCATGATACCATAACTACCTGTGGCTAGTTAAAGCCAAGCTGGTTCAGGTTCTTCTTTCTGTCTGTCTGCCTCTATCTTGGTTCTTTGTAAAATGCAATTTTTATAATATTGTCTTACTACTCCTGAGATTGACCTTGATCTCCTTGCTCAATAAGTGTTTGCCAAATTTCCTCACTTCAAAGTTACTTCTTTCTTTCTTTCTTTCTTTCTTTCTTTCTTTCTTTCTTTCTTTCTTTCTTTCATTCTTTTTTCATACATTATTTACATTTCAAATGTTTCCCCCTTTCCGGATCTCCCCTTTGGAACCTCCCTATCCCCTCCCCCTCCCCCTGCCTCTATGAGGGTATTCCCCCAACCACCCACCTACCCACTCTTGTCTTCCCTCCTTGGCATTCTCCTAAACTGCGGCATCTAACGCCCTCAGGCCCAAGGGCATCTCCATCCCCTGATGGATAACAAGACCCTCCTCTGCTGCATATGTGGACAGCACCATGGGTCCCTCCATGTGTATTCTTTGGTTGGTGATCCAATCTCTGGGAGCATAGGGAGGTCAGGCCAGTTGACACTGTTGCTCCCTCCCTGGGGCTGCAAACTCCCTCAGCTCCTTCAGTTCCTTCTCCAACTCCTCCATCTGGGACCTAATACTCAGTCCAATGGTTGCTGTGAAGCGAATCTTGGGCTAGAGAGTTACTTGTTTCTTATACTAGGAGATTTTCCATGTCTACCACCACCAGTTTCTCCAAAGTATGGTTTGATAAATTTTGATCTTCTCAATCCTGAGCAAGTATAGAAGATGGCTAAGAAAAAGGGTAAGAGCAATGGTGTTGGCTCCACTGTCCTCATTTCCAGCAACAAGATAGACTTTTAAGGATGCACACACTGTTATTCATAAATTTAAAAATGCACTGTAGTAATGTGTATAGTAATCTGCCACACATGCCTGTTAGCAACTTACTTACCTAAACTGATCTCAATAAACTACATTATTATCTAGTCATGAGTCATTATAGATTGGTTGTTTCTTCCGCTTTCGGAAGTCAAATGAAATTGAAAACTAGGGAATTTGTATAAAAATAAATAAATACATGTTTCTCTACTGCAGTTTTTGTAAGTCCATAATTTGTTTTACAAATTTTTCAGTTAGTATCAAATAAATAAAACATATAGGAACCTAATATTCAATGAACATTTTTTAAATGTATGGTATTTATATTGACCATTTTTAGAACTGTTTATTTAAATCTTTATTAAATCTTTATTAATTTTTTTTAATTTACATTCCTCCCCTTCCTGGACCCCCCTCCCTGAATTTTTCACCCCATCCACCTTCCCCACCCCACCTCTGAGAGGTTACTCCACTAGCTGCTCACCTACCCCCACCATCAATGAACATTTTTTCCTTTTTTTAGGGTCCTACCTCCTACCACCTGAGGTTGCCTGTTTCCATTCTTTCTGCTGGCCCTCAGGGCTTCAGTCCTGTTCTACCAAATTCCTAATTATGCTCCCTTTTTCCCTTCCCTGTCCCCTCTCCCACCCAGGTTCCTCCCTCCCTCTGTCCCCCAGGATTACTTTCACTCCCTCCCAAGTGGGATTGAAGCATCCTCACTTAGGCTCTTTGACTTGTTAAACTTGAGTTCTGTGGATTGTATCCTGGGTATTCTGTACTTTTTTTCCTAATATCCACTTATTAGTGAGTACAAATCATCATGTCCTTTTGGGTCTGAGTTACCTCACTCAGGATGATATTTTTTAGTTCCATCCATTTGCTTGCAAAACTCATGATGTCCTCATTCTGAATAGCTTAATAGTATTCCATTGTGTAAATGAACCACATTTTCTGTATTCGTTCTTTGTTTCAGGGACATCTGGGTTGTTTCCAGCTTCTGGTTATTACAAATAATTCAGCTATGAAACATGGTGAAGCACATGTCCTTGTTGTGTGGTGGAGCATCTTTTGGGTATATGCCCAGAAGAGGTAGAGCTGGGTCTTCAGGTAGATCTATTTCCAATTTTCTGAGGAACCTCTAGATTGATTTCCAGAGTGGTTGTACCAGCTTGCAATCCCACCAACAATGTAGGAGTGTTCCTCTTTCTCCCCATTCTCACCAACATCTGCAGTCACCTGAGTTTTTGATCTTAGCCATTCTGACTGGTATGAGGTGGAATCTCAGGTTTGTTTTGATTTGCATTTCCCTGATGACTGAGAACTTTGAACATTTCTTTAAGTGCTTCTCAGCCATTAAAGGTTCCTGTCCTATGAACTTTCTGTGTAGTTCTATACTCCATTTTTTGGTTGGGTTGTTTGGTGTTTTGGAGGTTAGCGTCTTGAGGTCTTTATAAATTTTGCATATTAGACCTCTATCAGATGTGGGGTTAGTGAGGATTTTTTTTCCCCAATATGTAGGCTGTCGGTTTGTCCTATTGACTATATCCTTTGCCTTATAGGGTCTTTCCAATTTCATCAGGTCCCATTTATCAATTCTTGATCTTAGAGTGTGAGTCACTAGAGTTCTATGTAGGTAACCAATTTGTCTTATTGACTATGTCCTTTGCCTTACACAAGCTTTCCAGTTTCATGAGGTCCCATTTATCAATTCTTGATGTTAGAGCGTGAGCCACTGGAGTTTTGTTTAGGAAATTCCCCCCTGTGACAATGAGTTCAAGAGTCTTTCCCAATTTCTCTTCTATTAGATTGAGTGTATCTGGTTTTATGTTGAGGTCCTTAACCCACTTGGACTTGAGCTTTGTATAAGGTGACAAATGTGGGTCTGTTTTCATTTTTATCCATACAGACTGCCAGTTAGACCAGCACCATTTATTCAAGATCCTTTCTTTTTTTCCATTGTATATTTTTGGCTTATTTGTAAAAGATCAAGGGTCCGTAAATGTGTGTTTTTATTTCTGGTTCTTCAGTTCTATTCCATTGATAAACCTTTCTGTCTCTGTACAAATACTATGCAGTTTTTATCACTATTTATAATCAATGAACATTTTTATATATACTTTTTATAGTGCTAATACTCATGAGTTTGTAATTAGAAATCATGTGCTCAATCCTTTACTTTGCCATTAACTGGTCCTATGATCAGAGGCAGGACACTTGACACCCATATGTCTCTACCCCATGTGAGAGACCTAATGTTAATTCTTGGATGGGGGTGTTGTGAAGAGACAAACAAGCAAACACAATAGTTTGTAAAAATCCTGTGAAAATAAATGTTCAGTGATTATTTTAGAACAGCCTTGCATGCGGTAATGATGTTTTGATTTTCTTAGTCCATTTCCAGAATTTAGTGTATTTCATGGTGTTAATATTCAATAATCAATAAATACTTATTGACTAATTGAATATATCATCACATTCTTTTCTTTTCATCCCCAAGTATCATATGGTAGCTTATGATAATTTAAAAGTTATTTTTGAAATCATATATCTAATTGTTAAAAGGTAGGAAGAAACATGTAGCCAAACTGGCTGTTGTTTATATGCAAAATGTATCTAGTTTTTTGTTTTTGTTTTTGTTTTTTTTTAACTCTAGCTTTTGTTTGCTGGGCTGTGCTTCTATTCAATGGCTGACTGCCTTCTGATTAGTTTCAATTGCTTTAAGCTGACCAGATTTTCCTTTGAAATAAGGGCACTGGAGCTTTCACCTCACCACTGTGGTGAAGTGAAATCCCTGCTGCAGAGTCACTGAGCTAGTGCTAGAAGAAGAGGAGCACCTGTGAGCACAGGCTGTCAGAAGGACCTTGGAGCCTTGGTATGTTGAGGGTACAGCTGCTAGGCTGAGAAGCAGTTGGATGCACTTTGCCATTCCTTCTGCAAACACAGGAGACCTGCTAAGGATCTCCACTTTCTTTTGATGTATAATGTGCATTGCTTAACAATATTTAAGAGAAGGGTCCATTTTGTACTACTGAAGACTAACTGCATCTGCGAGGGAAGCGGCATGGCAGACTTTGTTAAGTAAAAGTATTTTGATGTGAATAGTAGTGTGACCTCACAGCTTCTATTTTGTCTAAATATCCATTCAATAAGCTGTTCAGTAAGGATTCCCAGAAGGTAATGGGACTAGGTTGAAGCTTTTCTTTTCCAAAAATCAATTGGAGCATGGTTATTATATTAAAATTGGACATGTTTCCAGACTGCCTAAAAATGCTAGGGGAATATCTGAAATCTAGGAGGTACCCATCAAGCTCTGTATATTGTAAAACATTTAAGCAATTCTAGGCATTAGGGTTTGTGAGACAGTGGGCAAGATCAGTTTCGGGGTCTTTTCTTAAGATGTAATAATAATGATGCATACTTTGGTCCATCTGGTAAATTGTGAATTCTAAAATTCAGAAATAATGTTTGAGTTAAACAAAACTTTCTGTAGATTAATGTTGCCTGGTTTTTTCTAAAAGGAGTTGGTCAGAAATTTTCTTATGGCAGTTCAATCACGTTTATACTGTTGCTTTTGTTTACACTATGAAATAGTAAGGATTTCTCTTACCCCATTCTTGTTCTGTTCAAAATAAAGTGTAGGATTTAATAATTGTAAAATATATGTAGTGGGTGGGGAAAGGAGGAGAGTTTGATATTAGATTATATGCATTATGACTGAATACTTGTAGGTTTACTATTTTTCTCCCAGAATCCACTACTTTATGTTAAAATCTAGAATGCCCATTTAGAGTTATCAATTTGTGATTTTACTGTATTAGATATTTCAGCTTTTCTTCAAATATACAAGATTGTTATTTAATTGAAATGGATAGGTGCCATGAGAAGACTCTCATGTATTTTGCAGAAAATGAAGCTAATTTGCTATGTAGAATCTAATCAATTTCTTTTAAATGAGCAATTACAGTGAGCTTTAAACAGACTTTTCAACTTTAATCTGTAAATTACATCAAACACTCTTTTCTTGTATAAACATACTGAGTTTACCAAACTTTGACCAATAAATTCCACCACTGCAAAATAATTAGTGAAATTAAGTTGAAAATGTTGTAAACAAAGTTATTATTCATTCTGTACCAAACTACAAATGTGGGAGGATATTTTAAGTGATAAATTAAGCATGAACTGCTTGAATCTGTAAGCTGAACATGTTAGCAAATGGCTTGTGTTTGTAATTAGTATTTATGGCCACAGGAGAGTGCCTCTATTAAAAAGAGTGACAGAAAATTGATCAGTTTAGGTTGCCATAGAAACCAAAAGTAGTTCCATTGCTTGTGTTGTACTTAATCTATCATGTTATATATCTATGCTTAGAAATATTTTTATTAACTGAAAAAATAAACTATTCAATAATGCAAAAGAGGTTAGGCTACTGAAATGAATAACAAAGTCCAGATGAACATTTGACTACTTAATAACAAGCTTAAGTGTTCTATGGTTGTCATGACATTTCTTTTACAAAGAAAATGATGTCTTCCAAAAAAGTCTTAAAACTCGATGAAAATGCAAATCTCTTTATGACAGTATGTGGTTGTCACAATTATAATGAGAGACAATAATTGATGATTTATGAGATGATACCATGGCAACAAAGTCTTTCATCATTGGCACCCCTTGGTTACCCTTTTTTATTAGTTGCTTGTGAGTGCCTCTGAAAAGTTTTCACCATGATATACAAGAAGATCTAGTCAGATCTGAATGTTTTAGATATAATTTACAACACGGAGGAGGTGTTGACAATCAGAGAATGAACAACATAAAAGCTGAGAGTTTCTTATTAAGAAAAACTCCAATAAATTAATAAATATGTTTAGTAGCTGAAAATGGACAGACTTGACTCTGTTACTTAACATTTTAAGCATGTCTTTACTGCCTCACCTAAATTTGGAGAGCAAGCTGTTAGTCTTTTAAAATTACGTTGTCTGGTAATAACCTTTTGTAATACATGGGAGGAGAAGAGTTTTATTTGAATTCATATGAAATTACTTTTTTAAGCTTTACTTTAATATTTTTATTAATCTGGAATAAATGAATTATTGAATATTTTAGAATGGCTTTAGTATTTTGGTAGATTAGGAAATAATTTGTTTGGCTCTCTTAGAGGTGATTATGCATCATTATTAATCTGCAATACTCTGTTCCAGATTGTTTATCATACTGGAAAATTGTGAACTTTCCATATTAATTTTAATGACAGTTCATAAAAGTGAGATCTTTAATGAATTTATATTTAGGAACATTCCTGGATTATTTAACTACTTGTGTAATTGAAAGAAAACATTAGCCAAGGTTTTCAGTCATTTCCAGTGAAATATAATAAAGAGTAATAAAAAGTTGTAGAATTAACAGCAATTGGAGATAATATAATACACCAAAAGTGTCAGATTTAAAGCCAAGAATATAATGGAACCATACATATAAAAATAAATATAGATTTGTGTATGTTATTTTCATGAATATGTAAAATATTTTCAGACCTTATTGTTTTTATATGTCAAGAGTTTTACAGGGCAAAATTCTGTAATACACATATCCTTCACAAAGTTATAGAATCCAATAGTACAAAATAGGATTTTTGGTTATTGTTTTTATTTATATATTTGTTGCAAAGGCTGTACAAACCTACCCAGCTTGAGGTGACATGACTCTGTGAGGTTTGTGATTTTTATTCCCAAATAAAATGTAAGAAAATAGAGTGTACCCATGAACATAATAACTTATCCCACCTAATATGAAAATATAAGTTAATTCTGATTCTGAATATTTTCCTTGATGGTAGAGAAACCACATTAAAATATAATTTTCTTGAGGGGAAATATACTATCTATTATTTATTTTTTTCAACAAAGATTATAATCTTCAGTCTATACGTACATATAACTATATACTATAACTACAGATTCAATGTAATTTCCATCAAAATATGAACACAATTCTTTACAGACCTTGAAAAAGCAAATCTTAACTTCATGTAGAAAAATAAAATATCTATGATTGCTAAAAAAATCCTGTATAATAAAAGAACTTCTGAAGTTATCACTATCCCTGATTTCAAGATGCACTACAGGGCAATAGTAACTTTAAAATTGCATGATGTTGGCATAAAAACAGTCAGGTTGATCTAGGGAATCCAATCAAAGACCCACAAATAAACCCACACACTGGCAGACAACTGATTTTTGACAAAGAAGACAAATCCATACAATGGAAAAAAATAAAACATCTTCAACAAATGATGCTGGCCTAACTGGATGTCTGCATGTGGAAGAATGCAAATAGATCTATATTTATCATCCTGCACAAAACTCAAGTCCAAATGGATCAAAGACATTAACTTAAAACCAGATACACTAAAAGTAAAGATGAAAAAGAAGGAAATAAGTGTAAATTCTTTGGTACTGGAGACAACGTCCTGAACAGAACACCAACAGCTCGGGTACATAGAGCAACAATTAATAAATGGAACCTCATGAAACTTAAAACCTTCTATAAGGCAAAGGACACTATTAATAGGACAAATGGCATCACAAGAATTACAGGCAAAAACATTAACTCTCAAAGATCAACAATTATTTTGTGTCAGATTAGAACAGTTCTTCAGAGCAATTTGGGATAATTTGTTGGTTCATTTATTACTTTTATTCATCAAATGATACCCCCCTTCCTGGGTACCTATCCACGAACCCCCATCCCATCTGCCTGTCCCTCCTCACCTTTGCCTCTATGAAGCTGCTCCTCTACCCACTCACCCACTCACCCACTCCATCCTCACTGCTCTAGGATCCCCCTATGCTGGGTCATCAAGTGTCCCTCCCCTCCCATTGATGTCAGATAAGGCCATCCTCTGCTATATATGTATCTTGAGCCATGGATCCCTCCATGTATACTCTTTGGTTTATTCTCTGGGAGCTCTGGCTAGTCCATTTAGTTGATATTGTTCTTCCTATGGGGTTGCAAACCCCTTTAGCTCCTTCAGTCCTTCCCCTGGCTCTTCCATTGTGGTCTCCATGCTCAGTCCAATGGTTGCATGTGATTATATGCATCTGTATTGTTCAGGTGCTGGTAGAACCTCTCATGGAACAGCCATACCAGGCTCCTGTCAGCAAATGCTTCTTGGCATCAACAACAGTGTAGGGTTTGGTGTTTGCAGATGGGATGTATCCCTGGTGGGGCCATCTCTGGATAACCTTTTCATTAGTCTCTGTCCCATTTTTTTGTCTCTATCTTTCCTTTGGACAGGAACATTTCTGGGTTAATTTTGAGATGGGTGGGTGGCCCCATCCCTCAATTGGGTGCTGTGCCTATCTACTGGAGGTGGTCTCTACAGGTTCTCTCTCCCCTTTGTTGCATATTTCAGCTAAAGTCATCCCAGTTGGGTCCTAGGAGCCTTTAGCTTCTCTGGATTCTAGTACTTTGTAGTGGCTACACCCAGTTCCCCACCCCCATTCCTATATATTTCTATCTAATTTCTTGACTTTCTGTGCTTCTCTCCTGTCCCTTCCAATACCTAATCCTCCCACCTGTTTTTTCCCTCCCCCTCCTCTCTTCCTCCTAGGTCCTTCCCTCCCTCTACCTCCTGTGATTATTTTGTTCCTCTGTTTGTGTAGGATTGAAGCATCCACACTTTGGTGTTCCTTCTTCATAAGCTCCATATGTTTTGTGAGTTGTATTGCTTAGAATAGTTATACACTTACTCTTAGTTCTGTTTTACAATATATTTTGTTGTTCTCAAACCATTAGTTTCTAAAGATCTCTAAGGGAAAAGGAGAGTGAGGTGATTTTCATGCTTTTCTTACAGCTGAGGAAGCTTTGTAACTCACTAATAGCCCATCCGGGAATTCAATGCATACCATGTGTCAGGATGTATAATATTTCTTTCATTGCACTGCACAGTTGAGTGCTATGTAGCCATAGTGTGTTAGGTTTAAAAGTAATATAATTTGAAGTGTATACCAGGAAATAGTGATGGACTTTAAACCACACCCATTAGAAACGAGAAATGCTAGTGGTGTGGTTCTAGTACTGTAGAAAAAGTGATAGGGTTTCCTTCCCATCTTAAAGCCAGGAAAAAACTCAAACACAAATTGAATAAATAATTCTGATAATTATCATGGAAATATTATTGTTGTATGGGTGTTTGCTTTACACAAAGGATAGCAACTATGTCTTTTATCTAAAATTAGGGTAGATGCTTCAAACAGAAAGTAGTTACAATAACTCCACAAGATAAGAGAATTTTTGCATGTAAATTTAACTTGATTGTTTTAGCCCAAAATTTTTTATCAATATAATAATGTGATGTGCAAACAAAAAGGTAAAACTTGAGAATTAAGCCTTGAAATGAAATGTCATAGGAAAAAAAAATCCTTAGCTATCAGAGAAATGAAAATCAAAATAATTCTCATTTTCCATCATTTGCCCATCAGAATGGCTAAGATCAAAATCTCAAATGACAGTTTATGATGCCGAGAATTTGGAGCAAAGGGACTACTCCTCCATCGCTAGTGGGTGTGCAAACTTGTATGACCACTTTGGAAATCAATCTGGAGGTTTTCCAGAAAACTGGGATGTTTCTACCTCAAGACCTCATTATACAACTCTTGGGTATTTACATAAAAGATGGTCCACCACCTTGCTAACAAGGACACTTGCTTAACTAATAGCAGTTTTATTCACAATAGCCAGAAACTGGAAACAACCCAGATGTCCCTCAACCGAAGGAATTTTTTTTTTAAGTGGCATATTTACACAATAAAATACTACTCAGCTACTAAAAACATGTTTGCCTGAACATGAAATTTTCAGGCAAATGAATGAAACTAGAAAATATCATTCTGAGTGAGGTAACCCAGGCCCAAAAATACATGCATGAGATGTACTCACTTATAAGTGGATATTAGCCATGAAGTACAGGATAACTATGCTACAATCCACAGGCACAAAGAAGCTAAGTAACAAAAAGGACCCACTCAAAAGGAGAAATAAAACAGACATCAAGGAAGAAGAGGGAACTAGTGGGCGGAGGATGGAGAGAGAAACCAGAGTGGGGATCAGGTAAGGAGAGAGCAGGGGTGAGGGGTGAGATGGTTGAAAGAGAGAAAGGAAATTGGTTGGGGAAATCTCTGAAACAAGTCAGAAACCTGGTTTGGGGGAGGTCCTCCCTTGGAGGATATGGGGTGACCGTAGCTGAGATTCCTAGCAGCCAGGGATATGGAGCCTGAAATGACCATCTCCTGGAGCCATGCAGAACTTCCAGTGGAAGGAGGAAGACAACTACCCACCCATAAAACCTTCAGGGCCAAATTTGCCCAGCCTACAAAATATGCAGGAATAATGAGTAGCAGAAGTTGAGAAAAATGGCCAACCTATGAATGGCCCAACTTGAGACCCATCCCACTGGAGAGTATGAACCCCTGGCACTATAATGGTAACTCTGTATGCTGGAAGACAGGAGCCTAGCACAAATGTCATCTTAGAGGCTTCATTCAGCAGCTAATGGAAACAGATGCAGAGACCAACAGCCAATCATTAGGCAGAGCTCACGGAATTTTATGGAAGAGTCAGAGGAAAGATTGAGGGAGCCCAAGGAGTCAAGGAATAATAGTAAGACCTACAGAGCCAACTTACCTGGGCACATGGGGATTCAGGGAGACTGAACCGCCAACAAAAAAACACATGCATGGACTGTACCTAGGATCCCTACACATATGTAGCAGATGCAGCTTGGCATTATAGGTTAATATGGGTTCCCTACCCATATTGGAGTGGGGATTGTCTCTGACTTGGATTCTGTTGCCTGCCTTTGGGTCTCTTTTCCCTAGCTGGACTGCCTTGCTGAGATTCAGTGGAGAGGATGAACTCCTGGTGAGACTTGATGTGCTGGGACTGGCTGGTACTCAGGGGTACTCTTCTCTGAGAAGAGCACTGGGGAATGGGAGAAGAGGGTAGGAGGGTGGGACTGGGAGGAGAGGATTGAGGGGTCTGCAATTGGGATGTAGAGGGGAGAAAGAAAGAAGGAAAGAAGGAAAGGAAGGAAGGAAGGAAGGAAGAAGAAAGAAGAAAGAAAGAAAGAAACAAAGAGGAAGAGAGGGAGGAATTAAATGCACATTACTAATTTTAAAAAAGAAAATGCCAGAATTGAAAGTAAGAAGGTATCTTGCCCTTTCTCAATATTATCAGTACTGGCACCTGCAGTCCTAATTTTTTGTTTGGGGATGTTCTGTAGCACTATTGGCTGCCACTCATTGGATTTGAGTGGCACCACCACCACCAAACATACACTGAAAACAAAATCATCCCAGATGAGGACCACTGGCATAGGACCTGAAAACTTCGTTAAAATATATGAACTTCATTCTAAGAACAAGAAAGGTAAACATGGATAGCAATGTGAAGAAGGATTAAGACTCAAAGTCGGTCAAGAACACAGTCAGAGAAGCAAATACATTTAGTATGAAAAATTCTAGGAGTACCTCTCTTCCTAGGATTCATCTTTTTTTGACAATCTGTTCAGTTCTTGTACCACCACTAGTCTCATGCATCATATCTGTTTTGTTTTCCTAACTATCCCATGATCTTTTAGACCAAGAGGACAAATAGTGTTATTAATTTACTAATAATTAATTTGTTATTAATTATTGAAATTGGGTAATTTCAATATACCCAATATTGAAAAATACACATCGTTAGGTGTTCAAATAATAGTTGTAGAAAGACATGTGAATTAATGAGCAAGTAGGGATAAAGTAAAACTATTTTTCAACTATATAAAGTGATATTAAATAGAAATATATTAAATATCTCTGGTCCCTCAGCAGTTTAGCTTTGTCTATCCCTCCAGAATTCCCCAGGGACATGGATTAATTTCTGATACTAATAATGTGACTATAAGATTTGAACAGCTATTTATTGAGTAGAGATGATTTGTCAAATTCACCATACAAATATTATACCTATCTTATTTGTATGGCCTATACACATTCCATCCATTTTTCCAGGTTACATAGATTTAGTGTGTAGGACAATTGTTGAAGACACTGCTAAGAATCATTTATTAATTACTAAATATTTGGAGTAATGCATGAGTATGGTGGCACTAAACAATGATACACAAAAGATAACAGGAAATGTTGGAACAGGAGCAAAACTAGTAGTTTTCAGAGTTGACCTATAGCCTATTTCAAAATGATAGATTTGGTCTGTCCAAACAACAAACAACAACAATGCTTAAACAAAAGCAAGTGAAACTAGCTCTGAAGCAAACAGGTGAACAGTATGTAAGACAAAGCAGCACCCCAAAGGCATTCATAGTACACGGTCATTATTTAACCCCTGACAAAATAAACAATGCTGATAGAATGTGTTGCACGGCTATGATGTATGAACAGTGTCAATTCAGTAGGCTGATAACCTATAGCTTGACATTCTTATCTATAAATTTTGACAGAGACATCATTTTGTTATTGTTACTTTATTAACTTGTTTCTTTGATAGCAAAAGATAACCTTTCTACTATGTAATGGAGCACTACATTACTAAGTGAGAGATTTGGGGAAATATCAGTGAAGATCTGGTTTTACTAATGAAAGATCCTTCATACTTAGGTTTGTATTCAGTAGCTGTTTCTTAGTATGGGATGAAGTTTTCATATCAACAGCAGACAATAAACTGTCATATCATTAAATTCTTATGCCAAATAATCATGACAACTTCCCTTTTAAAAATAATACTTCACTTGAAAGTGAACTGTTTTTCCAAATTAAACATTGATGCTTAATAAATTAATATTTTGGTCTTGTTGACTATAATTGGAAAATAACAGCTGCTCCTGGTTGGAACCCAATATTTGCTTTTCTAATAGTTTCCCTTTCATTGTGAAAATACAGCAGGAATTTCACAAGCCTTCAAAAAAAAAAAAAAGACATGGGAAAGTAAATCAGTTCCATTTCAGTGTGTCTGGGAATTAAGAAACTAATGTTTTAGTGACAACTTTTCAAACAATTTGCTTTTACTTGGTGGATTGCTTTCCATTACCATGATTCTGGTCACTCATAATAGATTAATTCCCAGTGTCAACTTGAAATTCTTATCTCAGATCCTGAATTAAATGGTTTTGGCACTAGTAAGCCAATCTTGATTGTTCTTGTTTCATTCGTCATTTTTGGTTTTCCTTTCCCAAGGGACAATCTCTTTTATAATATTTCCTCTAAAGAACATCCCCACTATTCTGACCTCCACTATGTCCTTGTTCTGTTCTGTTTCTAAGGATCTCAAATTAATTGTCCAGTCCATTTTTTTGCCACACTTGCTGTGTGTGTCTATTCATATTAATCATGCAGTTTATTGTCAAACTCATGCTTCAGACATGAGAATGGTTTCACTAGCTATCCCGCATTTGGCTGCTGTATCAAGTGTTAGACTACAGGATGATTTTCTTGTGTAGATTTATTGCCAATGTGCCCTGAGCACCTGTGTCTTATAAACTAAAATAATATTAATGAAAAAGATTCTGGGACTTAAAAGCAGATTAGATCTTTTGGACTCTCATAGCTAGGATATTATCTTTCTTTTATACAGTGCAGGACTCACTTCTGGAGAAATGGTTAGATGTACTTGGTCAAGGTTGCCTACTTTCTTCACTGTTCCCTTTAGTGTGCATCAGAAACACAGCTCTAGCAGAAGCAACATTTTCTAATTTATTTTCTTTGATTAATTCCATTTTCCTTCATAATTTCCTGTAAGAAAAAGATAAATAAGCGTTTCATTCATATTCTACATCATCTCAATTTCAAATAAAACAAGGTTACCATTATAACAATTTTAAACAGTATTTTATTTATTTACATTTCAGTCATTGCCTCTTCTCAGTATCCCCTCCCACAGTTCCTCACCCCATTCCTCCTCTCCCTAATTTTTTAACATGTATTATCATCTTCCTTAGAGTTCTGGATTGCTCTAAGTTTTTCCTGAGGCCTTTCCTCATTCTCTCTTTTCCCTTTTCCCTGTTCTTATACTGACTCTTACTTTTAGATTGTCTCAAAATATCTTAAGCATATTTCCCTAAATATTCATGTAAGAAATGCAACATGTTATTTGAGTAGTTAGTTCTCTTCACTAAACTCCCTATGGGGGGAAAAAATGATGATGTACATTATCTCCTGTTAATGATTTCTAGTCAGAGGAAAATTACAGTATATTCTCTAATCCAGCAGAAGTACGAAGAAGTGAGAATGCTATATTTAGGAATACACACATACAAAAATACATACATACATACATACATACACACTCATATATGCATGTAATAACAATTAGCGAAGAAAGAAGTAAGAGACTATGAATTTGAAAGAGACTTGGGAGAGGTATTTGCGATTATTTGGAGGAAAGAAAGAAAAAGAAGAAATGTTGTAATTATATTATAATCTCAAAAATAAAATTGAAAACTAACAAAAATTAAAGGGTAAAAAAAGGAATGCTGTATCTAAGTCTGTGCAAAGAACCATGCATGTACTATGCACATGTAAAAGACATATGTTTAGAAATTCAATTAAATTGCATGTATTGAGAATTATAGTTTGTATCCAAAAAGAAAATCCAGAGGGATAGAGATAATGAGACTTTCATTTTTTGAATAAAAATGGTCAATATAACTTCTAAGAACTTATATTTATTTTGTAGTGTAGCATGAGTACAACTCAGTCATTCACTTCAATATTGTATAGCTGCGAGTCATTTGTCCTCTGGTTTACTACCTTCAGTGCCATCAATTGCTTTGTTGAATATATGCCTGTATTCAATATGTTCTTTCTTACAATTTTATATGGTATTTTTATTTTATTATTTTAAAATTTTCACACAATATAAGTTGATTATCTTTTCCCTCCCCTGTACTCCTCCCAGATTCTCTCTCCTACTCATCTGATACCATATTTTTAAGACTAGAATTATGCAAAGAATCTATCTATCTATCTATCTACATGTATACACGTATTTATTATAAAAGATATTTTATTTAATTTTTTAATTATCTTATTTAAATATAATTGTTATCATATTGAATTTATTAATAAATTTAGAGAGATATGTTCTTTACTAAGAGTGAGCATAGTAGATTTACTTAATCTTTACAAAGAATATTTTCTCACTGTCAGGCATTGTGTCAGAAAATGGAAATTCCTGAAAGTGTAGCTGTAGAGGGAAATTATGTAGGATTATATTATCATGAGATAGATTGTTTTTATAGGCAATCTCCTGATTCTTGAATTAAGAGTAGGTTATCATAAACTGCACAAATGATTACTAGCTTCAGTAGGTAGCATGTCTAGGAGAAAGGTCGCAGTCTTTGTCATAAGAGCAATCATTGCTCAATCCAAGTATTATTTCTTTGAGCTATTTTGACCTGGGACTACTGTCTGAAACTTTATGAACTAAATATTCTTAGCTGCAAAATTAAAATAAAATTATCTTGGAAGGCCATTTTAGAAATTAGAGACTGGACACATTTTTGTGCTCAGTGAATGGAAGACTCACCTGCAGTGAATATCCCCAGTGAGGGATTTTTCCTTTTGGCTTTAGGTCCCAATGGAGAAGAAAACCTGCTAAGGAATAAAGGAAACTGGCTGGTGAATCACATGTACCTCAGTGATGGGAAGGCATGCCAGCAAAGGCACAGTGCCAGTACCATATGCCAATTAAATAGGCAAGTGCACTTTCTCTGTGTCTGTATTTTATTATGCTCTAGGTCCCTGAATAAGATAGTTTTCTTTTGACCAGAAATAAACATCACTGATGACTTTATTGTCTTGTGATGCATAAATGAGTAGGCAGAGTGTTAATAAATTTTTTGTGACAGACGTAGACATGCACACTTTCTTTTACTTACAGAATTATAAATTAGCATCTTTACTGAGGCCTCCCTTAAAATATTCCATGGAGTTTATGTCTTGTCTAATAAAATCACAAGTACTGTACATGTATTTGTGCTTAAGCATTTTTCTTTTTGTAACAGAACACATTTACATGAGTAAAAAACAGAACCTGTCACATTTCCCAGCAGCTTATTTTTATGCTATAATTGTGTTAAAGAAAATTTACCCTCTGTGTAACCCTTAATCATATTCCCATGTACCTAAAGTGTATTGCTTAATGTCAGAAGTTAATAATAATAGTAATAATAATAATAATAACATGCCTCATTTACATTTATGTAAAATTGAAAGAACACAAGGAATTTTAAATGTTTAAAATTATTTGCTTCATTAATACATGAATTAATAAGGGTTTGTGCATATAAATTCTCTCACATTTTAATAATTTTGATCATATTTTACTTATTCTTTACCCAAAGAAAATGTTGAGAAATTTCAAAGATTAGTATATTGAATGCTGCTTTTTACTGGTTTTAAATAACATTTTATATAACAAATCAAACCCAAAGGAAAATGTAAATAATTACATATTATGAGGAGCTTTAGAAATTAATAGTATAAGGCTAATTTTCATGTACTTATGCAAGCATAAAACATCTTTCTGTTCTAGACTGTTCTTTTTATTTCTACTTATTATGCACAAAAGTACATAGTACTTTGCAATATATGCTTGTACTCAGATTTTTTTAGAATAATGGTAAATTATGAAGGTGAACTTTGTGGCACTTCTTATGAAGCTTTAAAATAAAGAAACTATTTTGTGGTTATGAGCAAATGCTTCCAATTTTGTACCAAACAAGCCTTTCTAAGTGTTTATAATACCAGTTCAGAGTTGTACACTGCTTCTTAATTTAACGTGAGCTTTGACTCATGTTATCTCATTGTGTTTCTCATGTGTATCTTATGCAGCCTTAGGAACTAGAGTCCCTTATGAATGGTTGGACAAGAATGCCAAGATTGTCTGGGTTAGTAATATTTTACCCCCATCTGGAAATAACACAAATAAAAAAGTGAAAGAGCATAAGACATGCCTGAGAATTTTTGTAAAATTAGATTATAGTAGAAGTAAAGAAATGGAATGAAGGTTTTTTTGTTTTGGTTTGTTTTTTGTTTTTTTTTGTTTGTTTTTTTTACATGATGAATAATAGAAGGATTTTTTTTTAACTTTCTGAATCTTTAGATTCTAAATCCCAATGATGGCTGTTATTATATTAAGGAGCAAGGTTTAAGTAGTGAAATTTTATTTGATTCACATAGCTTATAAATTAACTAAAATTACAATAAAACAACACTAATATCAACTTTTCTTGATAAATCTACTTTATATAAAATAATTCTAGGTTTGAAAAAGTTTTGGATGTCATTTTTGGAAGTAGAGAATTTTTAGATATGCAGAATACTTATTCATTGTTAGTTATAGCTGCTTTTATTAGCACCAAAACTTAGTTTATTGTATAGTATACATTTCAAAGTACTTACATTTCTACCATTGATATAACACCCATAAAATTAGCTTTGTAGTTTCATGGAGAGCAAAAATGAGACAATGCTCTCCTGGAAAGTAAAGACCATGGGATAAAATATAGCTGCAAGAATCATGTTTATGTCATTAATGTGCATGTATGAATGATGATAACAATTGAAAAAAATTTTACAATGTAAATGTAGTTCATTGTTTGGTGATACTAAAGGACATGTTATCCTTCTAATTAGATGTTTTAGAAGTTCCCGTAGGGCCAAAAGGAATTATATACAGAATGCACTAAGAAATAAGGAAACTAGGTCTTCTACAAGAAGCATATGCTTCATACTCAAGATCCTGTTCATTGTTGCTGTTGTTCCGAATCAATTGAAAATATATTTTAAAAACCTATTTTTTTCTATTTAGACTTAATCATTTACTGCCATGGTATAAACTGGCTAACATTTTAGCCATGAAATTTAATGATGTGAAAAATTATTTTTATCTCCCATTTGCACTTTATATACCTTAATTGTTAGAATTACTGCTAATTTTATATGTTGCTGGAAGTGACTTTATAGATGACCAAGACAAGCACCAATATCTTTCAGAGCTTTTATAGAGTCAGCTTGTGCTATCTCGTTTGCTTCACTTCTGATGTGCTGCTTCTCCTACTTAGTAGCACAACAAATGTGTAGCCATACCCATATTTTCTAGATGCTAGAGATTTGAAGTAAGGTTTGAACCCTTGTACAATAAGCACTCTTACCTGCTGATCCATTTCTCTAACTCCAATCATCAGGGTTTATCTTTGCTTTTGTTTAATATGTTTTAATTGAAATAGAATTATGTTAATTTCTTCACTCCCTCTCCTCCTTGCACTCCATCTGAGCTACCTTCTCTCAAACCTCTCATATACCTCCCCACTCTCATGATGATGACCTATTTTCTGTGATTATTTTTGTTGTATAAATATATAAGAATTATAGCCTATGCTATACACAACCTTTGTGGCCTGTTTTTTGTTGTTTGTGTGTATATGGTTTCAAGGCTAACCACTCTGTATTAACCAGTAAGGTAGCTCATCCCAGGGAAAGGATAATTCTCTTTCCCCATCAGTCATTGTTAGACTGTAGTTCTTTATGTATAGATGGGACCCTGTGAAAATTTTCTTCTTCTATGTTTTCATGCCTATCATTAGTGTCATTATTCTAGTCTTGTTTATGGAGCCATTTCATGGAGAGGCCCTTTTTTACCACACATGTCCTGGTATTCTAGCTCCAAAAATCTTTCTGTTCCATCTTTCTTAATGCTCCCTGAGACATGTAGAAAATGTGATGCAGATGTAGGCATTGATGCTGGGTTCCCCATGATCTCTTGTTCTTTTTTTGTTTTTTCTTTTATTGGGTATTTTCTTTATTTACATTTCAAATCTTACGCCCCTTCCCAGTTTCCCCTTCGGAAACTCCCTTCCCATCCTCCTCCCTTGCCTCTATTAGGATGCTCCCCCCACCCATTCCCATCTCCCCACCCTGGAATTTCCCTATACCTGGGCATTAAACCCCCACAGGACCAAGGGACACTGTTCCCACTGATGTCCAACAAGACCATCTTCTGCCACATACATGGCCAGAGTCATGGGTCCTTCCATGTGTACTCTTTGGTTGGTGGTCCAGTACCAGGGAGTTCCAGGGGTTCTGGCCAGTTGACACTGCTGTCTGCACTATGTCTAATTCTGGTTTTCTGTGATAATCTCCATTTGTTCTATAGAGATATTTCTCTGATGAAGAGTCATAGCTATACTTATTTGTGGATATAGGACATGATTTCAAATGTACTTAGAATTTATGAGGTTCTAGCAAAGTGACAGTTAAGTAGGCTCGTTTCTAAAGTCCATGACCTCACTACTTTTTGAAAGCTGACTAAGATTCAGTACAAAAAATGATTTCTTTTCTGTTGAGTGGGCCTTAAGTCCAATTTTATAGCCATTAGTTGCCACCATGAGAAGAAATTTTAAATAATTTATTATTATTATTTCCAATTGTATGTACATATTTGTGTCTGTGAGCTGTGCACATGTCCACAGAGGCCTGAGATATTAGATTCACCAGAGATATAAGTAGCTGTGAGCAACCTAGCATGGGTAGTGGGAATGGAAATCAGCATCTCTGCAAGAACAGAATGCATTTTTAGCTACTGAGCCATCTCTCTGCATGTAGAAATAATTTTAAAAAATGATTTGATTGTCAAAGGAAGTTTCAAAAGAACATCCACTAGAAAAATTTATGTGAATAATCTATACCAATCCTGAATTGTTTGGGTAAATAGAAGTATGCACTTGCCTCATTTCTAGATGCTTGTTTGCAGAATATGACGAAATTGTACTTTTTACTAGTCTGCCTCCAAACATTTCTATCAAAGAGTGAATATTTTTTTTTTTGTTCCTTGCACTCCAATTCATTATGCTTAACAGAATGTTTCTCTATAAAACCAACTTTCTTATTCTTTCCTTTATTCTTCACTTGGCCCATATAAAACAAAACAAGAATCCTCCTTAAGCCATAATACATTTTTCATTTTTCCATTTTCTGTTATATGGAAGATTGGATAATAGAAAAATTTTAAATGGGTTTTAAGTTACAGAGTAGACCCTAGATCTAATCAGAAACATTGGGCATGCCTTCACAGGTAGCCCGTTGTAGTATGCAAACATCTGCATGTTTGTATTTGATCTAAACGATCATATGCAGGCAGAGAAGCTGGAGGATGGCCAATGTCACACTCTATAACTTTCCACATAGTCTCTCAAGATAGCTTTCTTATTGAACCTAGAACTAGGCTATCAGACTATCATATAAACCACTGTGATCCTCTTATCTTTAGCAACTTGAAAAAGAGCAAAGGGGAAATTGAACAAATGTCTCAATTAGAAAGTAGTGCTCAAATAGATGTGATTACCACAATATTTGGCATAATGAATAGTCAACAATTTTAAGTAAATATGGTATGAAATTTTGAGTATGTGTATTAAATTGGGAATATGAAAGTACAAATATTATTAGTATAAGCAGTGATTGAAAGTAGTGATAGAAATAAAACTATTGATGAATCTGAGTGCCATATACAGAATGATTCAGATCATCCATTATAACACATGAAGAAATCATAAAAACAATAATAAATTAATACACCAATGTTATAACAAGCATAATATAAGCAGTTCTTATATATTCCTTTGAAACTTATGGTTCTGAATGATTATATTACTTTTTCATGACAACAGTAGTTGGCTAATTTACAATATAAATATGAATTATTTTATTAATTTTATAATGTATCTATTTTATGCCCTTCTGTAAATTTATTAATTTAGACTTGTAGCTTTGACTAGTCTATTTATGTTAAGCCTTAAAATATAACATTATGGTTAAGAAAGTGTTAAAGATGACCTTTTGATAGTATGAGTTCTATATGACCTCAGTGAAAAAGAAAATTTCTTCTTTCTGGGTGGCCAATATTGAAATTAGGAAGTTTTAAGTTCCAGAGAAAATTAATGTATAGATATAGATATATGTATATATTAATTTATATATATACATATATATTACTTTATATATACATATATGTAAATATGAAATTGTTTAGTTGTATGTACAACTCTTTGTCACATAACATGCTTTCAGAAAATCTACAGATTCTACAAACACAGCTGAAATGTTAAACAAGTATATCATAATATTGGAACACTGAAGAAACAGAAAAAAGCAGGTTTTAAAATTGTTATTTGTTTATAGGAATAAAAGGAATCCAGTGAATATTTACATTTTCCTATTTGTGCTGACATTTTTGAAAACAGATTGCAGAGTAAAATATTAAATTAATAGCATTAAATGAGCTTAGAATTCTCAATTATCCCTGGCACAAAGTGACAGTAATCCTTTCTGACAAAAAGAGGGTTACTACCACTGCTTAATCCTGTTTCAGAATTCTCTCTATTGTCTGTAATATATATCCATAAAGATGGGAAAGTTCAGAAATTCTAGACAGAAAAAAAATGTTGTTCACCTTAAGCTTGGAGGAGCACTCAAGTAAGCTAGATATTTACAGCAGATATCTTTGATCATAAACATGTTAGTTTCAGGGACCAGATTACTTTCACTACCATACTATACATTATAGAATTAAAGTGTTTGTCTTATTTATAGAATGGATTTTGTTACTTTTAAAAAACAATTTATTCATCATATATGTGTGGAGATCAAAGGACAACTTGTTGGAATTAGTTCTATCCTTGTACCATGTAAGTCCTGGGGATTGAACTCTGATTGTCAGGGTTGGTGGCATGTGCCTTTACTTGCTGAGCCATCTTGTGAGCCTTAGGTTGAAATTCTGCATAAGGAAGGTTGGTCTTGGCTCCAGACTCTGGGTTTATTAATTTAAAAAAAATCTCATTTATGAATTTTATTTAAATTTCAATTTATTTATGAAATTAACTTTGAAAAATTTAAAACTCTCAGATATATTTATTTGTTTTATTTTATGTATTTGTGTGTTTTGCCTGCACATATGTCTGTGTATGTGTGTGTTTCTAGTGCCCATGGAGGTCAGAAGAAGGAATCATATCTAGGAGTAGAGTTTGAGATTGTTATGAGCTGCCATGTGGAAATTGGAAATGGAATCCCAGGTCATCCGGAAAAGCAGGCAGTACTCTTTATTGAAGAGCCATCTTTCTAACTTATTATGTTTGAAATTTCTTCCACATGGAAATGATTCCTTGTTTATTTTCAAGAAAAAGTTGATATATGACACATTATATAGAATTCTCTAGACCAAAAAGATTAGATATAAAGAAGGAAGAGAAGCTGAGTCAATGTTAAGCACTAAAATCCTAGGATATAAAAACACATATATTTTCCTTTCATTGAGTTATAGATACCAACTGTCAATATAGAAATATCTCCTCACATGTGTTATTTCAGACATGTAGCTGTCATATTAACTCCTTAAATATTATTGTCCTTGTTTCACAGAAGAGAAGGAAAGGAAGACAGGAAAGGATCAGCAAGTTTTCTGAAGTATCATGTCCTTTTCAATCCATTTTTCAAAACTGAGCTTACTGGACTCAATCTATCAAAAATAATCCCTTTTATCTTTCTGCTACCTATAAATATTTAAATGTGATCCTTTGTGTTAGAACTATCTGCCTGTGTAGAAAAAATGTTCATTTGCTTGTGATATGGAGTATTCATTTATTTACTCTTTTCCTTTTATTGAAAATAGTTTTTTTCTCATACAGTACATACCCCCTCTACTGCTTCTGATTTGTTCCCACATGGTCTCCCCTCCAGATCCACTCCCTTTCTGTCTCTCATTAGAAAAGATCAGTCCTAAGAGATAATTACAGAACATAATGTAACAAAGTAAAATATAGTAAGATAAAACAAAATTTAGAGAATGGAAACCAAAAGATGGAAAAGAGTCTAAAGGAAGGAACAAGAATCAGCGTAACATTGGTCCACACACTCAGGAGTTCCATAGAAATTGTAAACCAAGTGAGTAAGCAGAAAGCAAGGAAGCAGTATATAATATGTTTATTTCTCTCACTTCTTGGCTATGGATGTGGCATAGCTACATGAGTTTCTGCTTTGATTTCTTGGAAATGATAGACTATAAACTGACTATATTGCTTGCTGTCAGAATATTTGATCATTTATTTTCCCACCCCCCCTCTCTTTCTCTATCCTTGATATCTGGCAATTGGTCTTTGTATTTGCTCCTATCTGCTATCTGCTATAGGATGAAGATTCTCTGTTGATGGGTGAGAAAGGCACCTCATCTATGAATGCAGTAGTTATTTTATCATTACTTTTTGGTTTTTTACTACTTTGATTTTTACTGTATAGTCATTACCCCCTTCCAGTGGTCCTCCCTCCCTCAGTTCCTCATCCCATTCCTCCTCCCACCTGTTTTAATTTTCATTTCTCTGATCACTAAAGACTGAACATTTCTTTAGGTACTTCTCAGCTATTGGAGATTCCTCTGTTGTGAATTCTCTCTTTAGTTCTGTACCCCATTTTTTAAATTGGGTTATTTGGATTTTTGGAGGTTAGCTTCTTGAGTTCTTTATATGCTTGTGATATTAGTCCTCTATCAGATGTGGGAATAGTGAGGATTTTTCCCAATATGTATTTTGCCAATTGGTCCTATTGACTATGTCCTTTGCTATACAGAAGATTTTCAGTTTCGTGAGGTCCCGTTTATCAATTATTGATCTTAGAGCCTGAGTTATTGGAGTTCTGTTTAGGAAACTCCTCTCTCCCCTTGACAATGAGTTCATCATTCCTTTTTTAAAAGACCAGTAGTAGCATTTGATTTTACCATTGGCCTCAGAGCTATCTAGTCTTTGGTTTTTGCTGACCTGAGCAGTATGAGATATATGTTCTATATTGTAGTGTGAGCCTTAAGTCTAATCAGACATTAGTTAATTCCTTCTACAAGCTTTGGTGCACAGTTGCCGTAGCATATTTTGCAGGCAGGACTTCATTGTAGATTAAAGGACTTCTGATTAGTTTGGTGTTTACATTTCTCTTTTGGTATCCTGCAGAGTACCTCTGGTACCAAAGACACTAAAACTTAGGGTTGAAGGTTCTACGTAGGCATCAGTTCAACCTCTCCTTTTTGTTTGTTTGTATGTTTGTTTTGTTTTTGATGAATTGTGTGGATGTTTGCTTCAGCAAATGGATCTTGTTATCAGGTTATTGGTAGCAACGTAGTCTATTGTCTCAGCAACAGCCTAGGATGTTTGGTAATTTCCATGGTATATATTATTTATTTATTTTGAATTTTATTGACTTATTTTTAAAACTTTATTTAATCTTATTTTATTCCTGAGAATTTTATTTTTTATTGGATATTTTATTTATTTACATTTCAAATGTTATCCCCTTCCCAGGTTTTCCCTCTAGAAACCCCCTATCATATCTCCACTCCCCCTACTTCTATGAGGGGGCTCTCCCACCCACCCACCCACTCCCACTTCACAGCCCTGGCATTCCCTTAGATGGGGGCATTGAATCCCCACAGGAACAAGGGCCTCTATTCCAATTAATACCAGACAAGGCCAGACTCTGCTACCTACATATGGAGTCGGAGCCATGGATCCCCCAATTTGTACTCTTTGGTTGGTGGTTTAGTCCTTGGGAGCTCTGGGGGCTCTGGTTGGTTGATATTGTTTTTCTTCCTGTGGGGTTGCAAATTCCTTCAGCTCCTTCAGTTCTTTCTCTAACTCCTCCATTGGGGTCCCCGTGCTGAGTCCAATGGTTAGCTGCGAGCATCTGCCTCTGTATTTGGTAGTCTCTGGAAGAGCCTCTCAGGAGACAGCTATATCAGGCTCCTGTCAGCAAGCACTTCTTGGCCTCTGTAACAGTGTTTGGGTTTGGTGTCTGTATATGGGATGGATCCCCAGGTGGGGCTGTCTATGCATGGCCTTTCCTTCAGTCTCTGCTCCACACTTTGCCCCCATATTTCCTATAGACAGGAGCAATTCTGGGTTACAAATTTGGAGATGAGTGGTTGGCCTCATCCCCTAACAGGGGACCTTGCCTAACATCTGGATATGGTCTCTACAGGTTCTCTCTTCATTTTGTAAGGCATTTCAGCTAATCTCATCCCCACTGGGTCCTGGGAGCCTCTTGCTTTCCTGGCATCTGGGACTTGCTGATAGCTAAACCCAGTTCCCCATCCTCCATTGCTACACACCTCTGTTCAAATTCCTGACCCTCTGTATATCATCCCCAACTCCTTCTGTACCTGATCCTGTCTCCATTTTCCCCCTTCCTTCCTCTCTTCCCCCAAAGGTCCTCCAGTACTCTACCTCCTTTGAGTATTTTGTTCCCCCTTCTAATAAGGATTGAAGCATCCACACTTTGGGTCTTCCTTCTTCTTGGGCTTCATATGGTCAATGCATTGTATCTTGTGTATTCTGAGCTTTGGGGCTAATATCCACGTATCAATGAGTGCATACCATATGTGTTCTTTTGTGACTCACTCAGGATGATATTTTGTGACCTCACTCAGGATGATATATCCTAGTTACAATCATTTGCCTAATAATTTCATTAAGTCATTGTTTTAAAAACTGAGTATAAATGCACCTCATTTTCTGTATCCATTCTTCTGTTGAAGGATATCTGGATTCTTTCCAGCTTCTGGCTATCATAAATAAGGTTACTGTGAACATAATGGAGCAAGTATCCTTGTTATATGTTGAAGCAACTTTTGGGTATATGCCCATGAGTGATATAGCTAGGTCCTCAGGTAATAATATGCCCAATTTTCTGAGGAACTGCCAGACTGATTTCCAGAGTGCTTGTACAAGTTTGCAATCCCACCAGCAATGGAGGAGTGTTCCTCTTTCTCCACATCCTCGCCAGTATCAGCTGTCTACCTGAGTTTTTGATCTTAGCCATTCTGACTGGTATAAGGTGGAATCTCAGGGTTCTTTTGATTTGCATTTCCCTGATGACTAAGGATGTTGAACATTTCTTTAGGTGCTTCTCGGCCATTGATGATTCCTCAGTTGAGAATTCTCTGTTTAGCTCTATACCCCATTTTTAATAGTGTTATTTGGTTCTCTGGTGTCTACCATCTTGCGTTCTTTCTATATATTGGATATTAACCCTCTATTGTATGGAGGATTAATAAAGATCTTTTCCTAGTCTGTGGGTTGATGTTTTCTCCTATTAACAGTGTCCTTTGCCTTACAGAAGCTTTACAATTTTATGAGGTCTTATTTGTTGATTCTTGATCTTAGAGCATAAGCCATTAGTGTTCTGTTCAGGAACTTTTCACCTATTCCCATGTGTTCAAGGTTTTCCCCATTTTGTCTTTTATTAATTTTAGTGTATCTGGTTTTGTGTGGAGGTCCTTGATCCACTTGGATTCTAGCTTTGTACACTATATTAAATAGGTATAGAGTCTTATCTATTTCTTGATTTTAGTGGGATTGCTTTATCTTTCTCTCCATTTCATTTGATGCTGGCTACTAGTTTGCTGTATATTGCTTTTACTGTGTTTAGGTATTTTATACCATGTATATTGAAAATATTTATTTTCTTTCCAAACTCCTTCTAAAATACACCCACTTCTCTACCCACTCAGTGTCATATCCTCTCTTTATTTTACTTTGTATAAGTTTGTGATGTCCAATTTATGCTGCCTGTAGATACTTGGATACATGACCTCCTACTAAATCATGGTTAACTTACCAGTAAGCTCCATTCTGTACATGGACAGTAAATATGCTGTAAGTGTCTTTCGAATGCATGACTGCCACTAGTGAAATAGCAAACTTTAATTCTAAGTTGTGAATTCGTAAGTTTCGTTTTCTTAAGCATTATCTAAAATTGCATTGCCAGAGTTGGTCCAATTGTTTAAGTATGCAAACTTGCCTGTATTACTATTATTTCTTTGACAATTTCACTGGTAGCTTCAGATTATCTAGTTTATATTTCTTAGGCTATTTGTAAATAAATAATGTCTTGGTACAAGTAAATGAATAGGAAATTCTCCATCTTTTAGTGATGATTTCCCATATTTACAAGGTGCTTTTTGTTTTCTTTCTTGTGCACACTAGACTATATGCAGAGCATTTAGAACCATCAGTATAGTAGACATAAAAAACATTAAAGGAAGTCAAACTCCATTTTATAAAGTATAAGACTATTGGATTTATCCATAATTTGAAAATTATTCATGAATTCAAAAACTAAAACACACATGTTAAAAATAAATTTACAAATACAAAGAAAGGCAAAGTTAAGGTGCTACATACCTGCAATTGCAGGACTCAGAAGTCTGAGGTATCAAAAACATGTTTATATAGTTTAGTCTAAACCATCCAGTCTTTCCTGTTAAAAAGACTAAGTATTTTCATACAGGTGAGTTACTTGACAAAATATCAGATGCTTTAAAAGATGTTAAGCTGTGGGCCAAAATCATAGTCACTAACAGACTCCACGTGATTCACTTCATTTGATTCTAGAAGTTACTTTCCCTGAATATTATATATCATTCATTAAACGTTATGGCTGCCCAAGAAATTCTGAATAATGACACATGGTTACATGCCAGTATGATTGGTGAAACTCTCCCAGGCCCTACCCCTTTGATAGAAAATGAGAGAGAGAGAGAGAGAGAGAGAGAGAGAGAGAATATTACTCTTCCCCAAATATTAGCTTCCTAATTAGTTATTTAATACCAAGTTGTGTGCTCTGAAACTTATACATGCCATCAATAATAAATGGATACAGCAGATTGTATTTATAAATTTCTAATATATATGTACACCCATACATGTGTATCTATGTGTCTATATATCTACATATCTATATATTTATGTATCTATCTGTCTAACATCTATCCATCGTTTATCTATCTATCTATATATCAGTCACACAATGAAAAGGGACATAAAACAATATATTTTATGAGACTGACTAATCATATGTAATTGAGAACTGATAGACATATCATATGTATATAAGTTCTATGATGAAAAACATTAAAACAAATATCAATTACTTTGGGACACCATTTCAATAGGGGTGGTCAATGTAGGGCTCTCTAATAAGATGGACATTGAACCTAAATGAAGTGGACAAATAGCCTAAATTGTAAGCATTAGTCAGAGGAAATAGCAAAGGTTAAAATTTGGAAGCTTTCTTCTTAATATTTAGTCTGGTGAGAGACCAAAAACTTTTGTCTATTGATATTTGTATACTGATTGGCAGATTTCACAATGGGGCTTATCCATATAGGACTATTTACAAATGGCATCTATGAAATACAAAAATTACATAGCTTAAATATAGTTCTTTTTTCTATTTTGTTTTTTTAATTTTTAATTTTATTATTTTTTGATACTTTATTTACATTTCAAATATTTCCCCCTTTCCAGATCTCCCCTTTGGAACCTCGCTATTCCCTCCCCTTCGCCCTGCCTCTATGGGGATATTCCCCCACCCACCCACCCACCCACCCAATCTCGTCTTCCCTCCTTGGCATTCTCCTATACTGGGGCATCTAACACCCTCAGGTCCAAAGGCTTCTTCTCCCACTGATGGCCAACAAGGCCCTCCTCTGCCATATATGTGGCCAGCACCATGGGTCCCTCCATGTGTATTCTTTGGTTGGTGATCCAGTTTCCAGGAGCATCTAGGAGTCAGGCCAGTTTCCACTGCTGCTCCCTCCATGGGGCTGCCACCTCCCTCAGCTCCTTCAGTCCCTTCTCCAACTCTTCCATCTGGGACCTCACACTCAGCCTCTTTTAGTGACTATTTTAGTTAACTCTCCCATATTCTGAGAAATGGGATTGACACATTTATTCATGGACTATCTTTGACAGTTTTGCCTTTTTTGAATCTAAATATAGGAATTATGTTTTTATTCCTTATTTTTAGAAAATTATTGTATTACTTTTTATATAATACAGCCTCATTTTAAAGAGTACATATTAACAAGAGCTCTAAGTCAAAGCTTATTCCTAAATTTGCCATTCCTGACAGGAATGATAGGCTTTAAAACTGGACTGGATTAAGAAACTCTTAGTAATGTGAAAATGGTAACACACAATCTGGAAATAAAGCTGCATCCTTAGTGTCAGTGCCTAATTAAATGTAATTCATGGAGATAATAGACTAAAGAAATAGAGCAACAGAAGATACTTGTCTTGAAGGAAGACTCTTTTTGATGCAAGCTAAAAAATGCCTTGTCTATTAAGGAAATATAATAGGTCATTTTAAAATTTCTGCTAGTGAATGTATTGTATGAAACAATAAAAGCATTTTGTTTGCTGTGAATACTCTGTTTATATAAATAAGACTCATAATAGGTTGTAGAATTTCTAATAGAAGGGCCAGATAGAATATAAATAGAAACTTTTATAAAGATTTCTTAACGATGAAGGTTTTACATATGTTAATGTATACTAGTAATAGCTTAAGATATTAAACTACATAAATGTAAAATCATCAACAGGGATGTTTTTAATAATAAACGACAAGTTTTAAGTTGTTTAACCATTTATAAAATAAATATTTTGTTTTCACAACAGAGATAAAAATAATAATTTGCTCATTTGTTCTTTTATAATGTATACTTTACACATTAAGAACTCCCATATAAAGCTTGAGCTGTAGCTAGGTAGCGATGTTTATTGACGCTCCATTAAAGCTCAGTGACAATCTGGGGCTTTTAAATATGGGTTGAAAGCAGTCTTGTTTTACATACTTTATTTTTTGTCTGAATCCCAGTGGAAAAAACCAAACAAATAATTAAACAAAACCCTCAATTTTAGACTTCGTTATGTACCTGGAGTCATTTTATTGGGTTCAACTCTTTAGAGATTTGAATTCATGGAGCTTCCTAAAAATTAGGGAAAATGCAAATGTGCTTTCTTTATGACTTAAACTCAGCTTGTAAGGGTCAAGTCTTTAATTTTCTTGACTATTATTTATCTTTCTTGAGATATTAGATCTACTAATATAACAATAATTGAAAACAGCACAAACAGCTCTGATAAATTTTCATGTCTTCATTTTGTTGTAAAGTACTTGCTATTTCTATTATTACATTATTTTTATTTCTCAAATTCTTTTTTAATTTAGGAAATCGTTACATGAAGCTCATTTTATTTAATTAATTTTACTTCCTGTATAATATTTATAAGCATATCTAGATACTCTGAAATGTGTTTCTATAATCAAAATGTTCATGAAGAGTTACTTTTGACATCCAGTTTTTCTTCCCTTATATTTTACTAATATACTTCTTAGCAACTTTTAACTTTCATAACAGAGTTTATTGCTAAAAATTAAAACCATTCAAACACTGAAATTTTCAGCCTGTTACCACTGGACAAAAACATGTTAAGCATAATTTTCTTTTCTTAAAGACAGAGTCCTAAATAAAGTACATTGTAATATTTAAAGAGCCAGTGTGATGATTTCATAGTTATAGAGTGCATGATGTCAGGATTAACAATCTGAGTTGAATCTCCAGAACCCACATGGTGAAAGACAGAATGAACTACTGAAAATTTTTCTAGGATATACAAAAGATGAACACACAAACACACACACACACACACACACACACATGGGGGGTAGAGACTAAATAAATATAATAATAACAACGGGACATTGATTTAATACATGTAATCAAAGGAGAAAATATTGTTAATATTTATTACCCCTACTCTCCACCTTCACACTTCTAAAGATGCTGTTTTGTGTGTAGTATAATCAAACACATGTTTCCTTTGAAGAACAGATGTAGTTTGATAGAGTCTAAGAAACGGGTGACAGAAAGTTTTTACTTTTTTTTAATCACATGTAAGCATTCAGAATACAAGGACTAAATGTGCATGAAGTACCTGTTGACATAAATACATTCGTCAGAATTATTTAGTTAGTATTTTATGATTGAATTCTGAATGCAGTTATTATTTTTAAAAGGGATCAATATGAAACCATTCAATTCAAAGTAAATTGATCTTGGAAAGGTGTCTCCTATTGTACTCCGCTCCAATGTTTGGAAAAAAATGTGATGTAAATACAAGCATGAAGAGTAAAGGATTTTTTTTTCTTTCTTTAGTCATGGCCTGAAAAGTTTAATGGTGTTTTAGAAGTGATATTACACTTCAAAAAAAAGGGTAATGCATCTTTAAAAGCTAAACTACATCTTCTTTACTTTTATCAAATTCTCTATAAATCTTTCATGACAGTTTATTTAACAAAGTGCCATTGAAACTGTATAGATGATTGATGTGACCCATGTAAGATCAACATGAAATGTTTGTAAATGTCAGCAAAATGTGACCATCTAAAAGCATATAAGGATTTTCTGTGAAAGTAGAAAACCAACAGAAAAATGTTTATCTTATTCTTTGCTTTCTGGTATGCAATTACAAATTCATAGAAGTAGTGTAGTATTTGATTTTCCTTGGAGCTCATGTCATCAGAGGACTAATTTACTTTTGACATTTACCCTCTCAAAGCTCTGCTTCATACCCATTGGAGAAGTTTTCTCTATCATCTATGTGAACATAATACAGGATTGGAATTTCTTAAAAAATGATATTTATGAAACCATTAGTAAAACCCTGAAAAGAGCTTTTATGTATAAATTGTAGGAGGTACCAACATGGAAAATGTCATTATAGAGCAGGTATCATCCAAATGTGTATGCAAAAAAACCTTTTTGATCTTTATAAATTTAAAAGCACTAATTTTGTAAAAGCAAATAAAATGGGAAAAGGGAAAGAAATAAGATAACACATAAATACTTTGTTAAGAATGTACTGGCATATTCTAGAGTCTGAATGTTTCTTTTTAAAATTTCTTTTTAATTGACTTTACTTTAGCATAAAATAAATATATTTAGTATAGAACATATTCTGTCCTTCAGGGTGATATTTTGGTATATGTTTGTGTTCATTGACTCTACAGCAGAATGTATAACGTGAAATCAATGCAGCTTATGAATGGACAATAAATAGTAAAAGTACAAATTTGAAACTTGAAAATCAGTAGGAATTCCTACTGAAATGAAAACATTTTTGTTGGAGGAGGGTACTTATACAAACATTATTCATCTAAATGTACACACTTCATTCTTACTTGAAAGGACCTTCAAGAATATACAAATAATTATATAATGCTAATATTTAGCAAATACTATTTTCCATCCCAATAGTTATATATAATCACTAACAAAGAATGTTTGAAATGGTGTCCTGATGTCTTATGGGTAGAAAATATTTGATAATTTTACAGCAAGGCCATAAATAACTAGAAAACTATGTTAAGGCTCCCAACGAAATAAGTTTGTCTTGGGAGTCATATTTAGCTTTGAGAAGGATATGATATGATGAAACAATTCAAGAAGCATCTTGGTACAAGCACATACTTCTTTTTATTTAAATATTTTTGCATCTCTAGTGTGGTATAGTGGATTGTTATATTCGAGTGATTTATCATCTGAGAGAGTTCCCATTTAATTTATAAGCTTGTACTTAAGTAAGTAAGAAGTTGCTATCATGAAGTTTGAGAAGATAATGAATTATAGGGACTTTGGTATAAATTTTCATTTTGAAGCAATTCAGTGGCAAATCTATATATGGCAGATACTCAATATAGTATCCCCTTTCCATATTATTATAGTTTTAAAAGATTTTATTTCAAAAATATGTGTATGTATGCTATCTGTGAGTACCATCAGAGTCCAGAAGAGGGTATCAACTTCCTGGTGTTGCTTTACTTGAATTCAGGGAACAGAACTCAGGTTCTCTGGAAGAGCAGCAAGTGCTGCTATCTGCTGAGTTATCCCCCCAGCTCCTTAGTTATTGTAGTTTAAGTAACATGTACCTTTCCATGTCTTTTATAAGATTTTATTTTCACATATATAATAATATTCAAAGAACCTTAGAGTCATTGTGACAATATAGTAATTAGGGAAAGATAAATCCTTGTGTGGCTTTTGAATATAATATGAGGAAGAGAAATAACTCATATTTCTGTGTCAATTTATTATGGAAAGTAAGTATAAATGTTTTAGGATAGGTGACAAATACAAATAGGTAGAGAGGTCACATAAAGATGAATAGCTTTCAGCTGCTGAAAATGAATCTTATAAGAAATAAGAAGGAACATCTCTTTATTAAAAGTATGAAAAGGAGGGAAGAAGGGAGGGGCTGTGTGAGGAGAGGACTGGAAGGAGAGGGGGGCTGTGATCTTGATGTAAGGTGAATAAATAAATTAATGCAAAAAGTTAATTATCAAAATTAAAGCAAAAAAGGCCGGCAGTGGTGGCGCACTCCTTTAATCGCAGCACTCAGGAGGCAGAGGCAGGTGGATTTCTTAGTTTGAGGCCAGTCTGGTCTACAGAGTGAGTTCCAGAACAGCCAGGGATACACAGAGAAAGCTTGTCTCAAAAAAAGAAAAAAAAAGAAAAAAAAAAGAAAATAATAGAATGGAACTCAGTACAGAACTGGCTCTTGGTTTTTGTTTTCAGCAAATCATTTATTTTAATTTTAATTTTTTATTAAATTATTTTATTTACTTACATTTGAAATGTTGGCCTCCTTCCAGGTTCCCCATAGCAGAATTCTTTACACCTCCCCTTTGCCTCTGAGAGGGTTCTTCCCTACCTGCAAATCCACCTACCCTCTTTACCCACCCACACACCTCCACCTCACTTTCCCCAGCATTCCCCTTCTCTGGGGCATCAAGTCTCTACAGGATTAGGTGCATCCTCTCCTACTAAAGCCAGACAAAGCTATATATGTGCTGGGAGAAAGGGTGCATGAACCAGCCCATGTATGTTCTTTGGTTGGTGGCTTAATTTCTGGGAGCTCCCAGGGATCCAGGTTAGTCAACACTGTTGGTCTTCCTATGGGGTCGCCATTTCCTTCAGTTCCTTCAATCCTTCCCCTAACTCCTCCATAAGGGGTCCCTGACCTCAGTCCTATGGTTGGGTGTAAGTATCTGCATCTGAGAAGTTGCTGGTAGAGCTTCTCAGAGAACAGCCATGCTAGGCTCTTGTCTGTAAGCACAACATAGAATCAATAATAGTGTCAGGCTTTGGTGACCACCCATGAGATGGATCCCCAGTTGGTCCAGTCACTGGATAGCCTTTCCTTTAGTCCCTGCTCCATTTTTGTCCCCATATTTCCTTTAAACAAGAACAATTCTGGATCAAAAAATTTGGTCATAAATTTTCAATATAGGTGGGTGTTTCCATCTCTTCCCTGTGGGCCCTGTCTATCTAGTGGAGGTGGTCTTTTCAAGTTCCATTTCCTCACCATTGGACACTTTGGCTAAGATCATCCCTTTTGAGTTCTGGGAGCCTCTCACATCCCAGGTCTTGGAACTTTCTAGAGGTTCCCCCATTCTCCCTGCAGCTGCATATTTCCATTCATTCTCCTGGCACTCTGGGCTCCTCTCTTGTCTGTCTCCCATACCTGATCCTGTCCGCCTTTTCCCTCCCCCTTTCCCACCATGTTCCTCCCTTCCTCAGCCTTGCATAATTATTTTCTACAAATCTTAATACTACAAAATGTTATTTAAAATTAGTTAGTTCATTTTGTTTGTAAGAAAGAACATGAGTGCTTTACTCTAGATTTTTCTTTTCTCTTTTAATTATGCATGGTTATTCATGTATGTCTGTATATATGTATATATGTATGTATGTATTTGCTTTACACTTTTCTATAACAGCTTTAAATTCAGAGAGAACAATTTTCACATTATTGGATAATGGCATTATTTTACAGTAATCAGAAGCAGAAATTCAGACTTTTTAGTGTATGTGGAATTAACTTTCATGTAAAGAAAAGAAGGGAGAACAGAAAGGGACATAGAAGCTCCCATTCAAAGAAAGAGAGAGAGAGAGCGAAAAGAAAGTTGAACTGTTTTTTTTCTTTAAGAACTCTAGGTATTCACAATCCTAAGCAGCAAACTTGTGTGATTTCTTTAGCCTACAATTCACGTGTGGTATTTAAATATTTGCTGTAGTCATGACAAGGGTGGTGGCATTCCTAAAATGTGATAATCTTAGCTACATACCATAGCTCACTTAGGTTAGAAACTTTGAAGTGTAGGTCTCCAAATCCAACATCACTCTCCACAATATTTAGAGTGTGGAAGAGATATGTCCTAAATGCTGTGGAATGTCAAGTTAATAGTTTTAATTTTATTGTATCCTACTATGAGTGTTAATGTTGTTTGTGTGTGTGTGTGTGTGTGTGTGTGTGTGTGTGTGTGTGTGTACTCATGCATTTGGGTTTGTGAATGTATATGTGGAGATGTGTTGGTCTTTAACTTCTACCCCGTTTGAAACAAAGTTTCTTTTTAGCTGTTGTGTACTCTAGGCTGGTTGGCTGGCAAGCTTTCAGGGATTCTATTCTGGACTTCATCTCTCAGAAAAAGTGGCAAGATTATAGATACTTGTGTTACTGTCTTAGCTTTTTATGTGTGTTCTGACAATTTGAATTCAGGTCCTCACAGTTGGCCAGCTGGAAACACTTTAAACACATTTACTCTCACAGTCCTCTTTTAAGGTATAAGACATAATAAAGCATCTTTTTTCTTACTTCAGAATATAGAACCCATCTCTTATACCTAATATAATGTTTGCTTTGGCATATTGCTTGGTCATATATATTTTTTTAGAATAGATGATTTGAAGACTTTGCAGATGGGATTTCTCACAAGAAACATTGCCTAAATGTTACTGATACCATGACCACAGAAATCAACCCTGGAGAGCTTGGCATACTAATTTTAGTTTGTTACTTTTCTACAAGATGGTTCCAGAGATTCATCACTATGCTGTGCTTATTTCCATAGGTGTGCTTTGTACACATATAATCCTGTAGGAAAGATTTGTAGTAGGCTTCATGGCTGAATGATGGGTGGGAGAAGAGGACTAGGCATTTTCACATTGATAGGCTTATCTGGTAAGCCTTCTTACAACTATTGTCATGTTGTTTTTATGTGTTTTGTAGACTTGTTTTAAAAGCTTTATAGGAAATTTCAGAGAATAATCTAAAAAGTATAACCATATAGCTGGTAAAAGTCATTTTAGACAATATTTTAATGTACAAAACTTTGGATAATGAAGCAGAAGAGAGCTTAAGTAAAACGCTGTGAAATATAAAAGCCACTGATTTTCATTCGGTGTTAGAGTATTGCCCTTCCTCTTCCCTGAACAGCACTCATCTTCCTTTAATTATACATGTGGTGCAGAAAGTTAGTTTTTACTTTACTCATGTAATCATTTTTTTGCTCTTATTTCTTGCTGTTCTGGATTCCATACGTGTCCTTCCATGTCTCATGCATTTATTTCATTCTAATTCTTTTTTTAAGGTGTTAGGAACTCTGTCATTTTGATATCAGTTGAAAAAGTGGGCACACTTCCAATCAATTTTGTAACTTCTTGCTAAAACTATATACTTGTTCTATTTTTATGAAGACATCCATAGAGAATTATCTTATCTGATGATTCCAAATGTGTTATTGGCAAAAGTTTATGTGCCATTAAAATCAGGGAAAGATCTCAGCATTTTAAAGACTTGTAGTCAAATGGTGAAAATGTCTATTAGTAAAATCAATATGGAAAACACTACGGGGGCTCCTCTAAACCTAACATATAATTCAGCAATTGTATATTGATGAATGGGAAAAATATGTAATAAATATGAACAGTATCCAGTAAGTATGAATAGTATACAGTCTTACAAAGAAGGAAAGTCTATCATTAACTATGAGGATTTTATGTTACATGAAATGAGCAAAGCATGAGAAGATAAATACCACATGATTTTCCTTTCATATTATTCAAGCAGTTGCATTTCTAGAAACAGAAGATAAAATGGTAGTTCCTAGTGGCTTTAGGAATACAGATAATTATTGTTCATAAGATACCAGAATTATTTTTAGAAAGAATTACACATATAAGACTTGCAAACACATTTGATACTTAAAAAAAAATTATTGGTTATTTTGTTTATTTACATTTCAAATGTTATCCCTTTCCCAGTTTCCCCTCCACAAACCCCTCATCACACCCCCTCCCCTACTTCAACAAGGGTGTTCCCTCACCCACAATCCCACTCCCATCCCACCACTCTAGCTTTCCTCTATGCTGGGACATCCATTTAGCCTTCCCAGGGCCAAGGGCCTCCTCTCCCTTTGATGTCTGACAAGGCAATCCTTTGCTACATATACAGCTGGAGCCATGGGTCCCTCCACATGTACTCTTTGGTTGGTGGTTTAGTCTCTGGGAGCACTGGGGATTCTGGTTGGTTGATATTGTTGTTCTTCCTGTGGGGTTGAAACCCTTTCAGATCCTTCAGTCCTTTCACTAAAGACTCCATTGGGGTCCCTTTGCTCAATCCTATGGTTGGCTGCAAGCATCTGCATCTGTATCTGTAAGTCTCTGGCTGAGCCTCTCAGGAGACATTCATATCAGGCTCCTGTCAGCAAGCACTTCTTGGCATCAGCAATAGTGTCTGGGTTTAGTGGCTGTATATGGATGGATCCCCAGGTGGGACAGTCTTTGGATGGTCTTTCCTTCAGTCTCTGCTCCACACTTTGTCCCATATTTCTTTTAGACAGGAGCAATTCTGGATTAAAATTTTGAGAAGAGTGCATGGTCCCTTCCCTCTACTGGGGGCTGTGTCTAACCTCTGGATGTGGTCTTCACAGGTTCTCTCTCCCTTTTGTTGGGTATTTCAGCTAATGTCATCCCTGTTGGGTCCTGGGAGCCTCTTGCTTCCCCTGTGTCTGGGACTTTCTGTTGGCTACCTTGTTTCCCATCTCCCATTGCTACAAGCCTCTTCCCACACCTGATCATGCCACCCTCTTTTCCTCTTCCTCTCCTTTCTTCCTCCCAAGTCCCTCCCACCCTCTACCTCCAGTGAGTATTTTGTTTCCTTTTCTAAGTAGGACCGAGGCATTCACACATTGGTCTTCCTTCTTCTTGACCTTCATATGGTCTGTAAGTTGCATCATGGTATTCCAAGCTTTTTTCTTAATATTCACTTATCAGAGAGTACATACCATGTGTTCTTACCACAGAACAGTATTTGAGATAATCATATATATTAAGTAACTTGGTTTGGACATATATAATATGTAAAATATATCAAAGGACTCTGTGGTGTATCATATCTTTACACAGTTTAACCTGTCACTATAAAAAGTTCAACAACAACTAAAAGCCACTTGTAATTTCATATTGACTAATGCATTAGATATCTAGAAGTCACTATTTTACTTATTCTGAATGGTTTGAGGAAGAAAAAGGAAGTATAAAGTGATAAAGAGTACTAGTTACAGGAAGACATATTTTAATATTCTCAATTTCTAATGTTGGTTCTCAATAAATCTCACAAAAAAGTCTAAGTTGAGGAGAAAAATTTATGCTTACTGGTAGAAAATTAAAGTGAACTATGTCAGTAAGTCATTGAACAATGATTAGAGATTTGCTGTGTCTTGCATTCTACTAGGCTATTCAGATAAGGAAATATAAACACATATTATATATGATGTGTTTATAAAGTTTATGAGTTCTTCTAGAACTACAATAAATGACTATCAACAGCAATTATTAGTAACTCAGTAAATATTATCCCTGACAAACTGAACCAAGAGCATTAGTTTTTACATTTTTCCTTTAACCTTGAGACTGGAAATTTAATACCTAAAAGTGCCTCTTTCTACCCTGACAGATGCTACCAGTCAGTTGCAGATATCATTGATATTCTGGTGTGGTACTGTTGATCTTATTTTGATTGAAACAGGGTTCTAGACAGCAAAATTGATGAGTGTTTATTTGGTGAGAGTGTTGCAAAGAAAAGTGATAAAGGACTTCATATTTAGGTTTTCCTGGGGCAAGAATTATGACCTTCGTTAAAGTTGTAATTTAGAAAATATTTAACATATCATGCTTCTTTTAGCACAACATAGATTATCAATCTAGTTATTTAAAGTTCTTTATTATCTACATTTATCAACATATCTTTTGTAATTTTCAATGTTTTTTTTTTCTAAGTAACATGATAGAGTTTCATTCAGAACAAGACATTTATCTTTCTTATTAGGTGAGGTCTTTCCTATCATAGAAACAGCAAGTTAGTTATGTTATGTAATGATGTCCTCATGTTTATAATGACAATTTACATGGGATATATTTTTTATATAAATCAATTTTAAGGAAGTTTAGTTAGATTATGGAAAATAAGTCAGAAATAAATTGAAAATTAATATGGTATGGAAGAATGCTATTCTTAAGGAAAAATATACAGCAGATGTTAAAGATAATTGATATTTTTTGCAATGCTATAATTTAGTCATTTTTAAAGTGCTTAGTTTTTATCTAAGTATTTAAAATAAATAAAATAGGCCAAAGCCTTAGCAAGCCCAAACCTTTCAAATGAAAGTAACCAGTTTTATATATATATGACTAGGAAAGTACAATGTCAAAATATCCTGTAACATGAGATTTATTTTTTAGTACATACATTTCTGATATAATATTTTATATTTTTAAAATGTGTTTAGCAGAAACATAAAACACTGACTGTTATTAATTTTCCTAGTGTGATATTCTATTTATAGTACCTTAGACATATGTTATTTATTTTTTGACTATTATATTAGTACTATAGTTAGATTATTCCCTTTTCTTCTTTCCTCTAACTTCTTCTGTGTCCACCTTGTTACTCAAATGTATGGTATCTTATTCTTTAATATATATATATATATATATATATATATATATATATATATATATATAATTGACTGAGTCTATTGTGTTGCTTATATGTGTTCAGGGATGATTTTTTGAAATTGGCTAACTTATTAGGGAACTCATTCCTAAAGAAGATAGAGTTTTCTCTCTCTTAGCAGATATTAATTGCCTATTAGTATTGTCATTTGGGGGGGTCCTGTTTAGTCCATCATATTGTTGAAAGTTTATTTCCTGTCATATATTGAAGACATCTCATAGCAGATATCCTGGTCTTCTGCAGCATATTACAATCCTTATGCCCTCTCTTCCATGATATTCTATGAGCCTTAGCTCTAGGGGTTGTATTATAGATGTATCAGTTAGGCCTGGAAACCCAACTCTCAGTTGTTTTCTGAATTTGACCAATTGTTATGTTCTGTAATGATTTTTCTGCTGCAGCAAAAAGAAGCTTCATGAGGATGTGTGAGAGTTACATTTATCTTTAGGTGATGTGGTAAGTATTTAGAAAGCAATTGAGGATTCTACTGGTTTAAGGAAGTGGCAGTAGTGGATTTCTCTTCTAGTGTCAATGACCTCATCATTCATTGTTAGTGGCCTAGTTTTATAGTGCCTCGTATGAAATACCTTCTGTTGAGCAGGAGTTCAGTCCAGTTACATGGCTATTGGTTATTCTCAGAATATAAGCACCACTACTGCACTTTTGTGGTATCTTAGCATTTAGTCTATTTTGTTGTTCACAGACACTGCAACACAGTAGAACTACAGATTGCCTTTCTCCTTTGGCATAGTTCTTGTGACACTGCTAGCTAGGATGCTTCAAGTTCAGATCTAAATAAATTATTCCATGGCTTCTGTCTGAAGTGTGTGCTGTTTTCACGAAGAGAAATTTCAGTTTCTAGGAGTCAGCCAACGGCAGTGGCAATACAGTTTTGAGGAGCTCTTGGAATTGCCTGAGTTTTTCCATGCATGACACTCTAGGCTTGTTCAATATCTATGGCTCTTGGAGGGAACATTGTCATACAAGTGGCACAAGTTCACACACACACACACACACACACACAATACATGTAATTTTAAATAAACATAAAATTTGGTTTCCCCATCCTTTTTCAAACATAGTGTTATTTATCTCTTCTCACTCCTCCTCTTGACTCCCCTGCCTTTTAGGTAACTCTTACCCTCATTTTTTTCCTGTTTTCCCCTTCATAGAAACCAGTGTCCCTAAGATTACAATGTCTCTCTCCTTGTCTTTTTATTTTTTCCTATATAGTATTTTTATAGGTTATTTTGAAATTTCACATCATGCACTCAGATCACACTCACTTGCAATTCCCCCCAGTCTGCACCTACCCTTCTGACCTTGCCTCTGAAAAACAGAGAGAAAACCACCACCAACAACAACAGTATCAATACTACCACCACCAACCACTACCAACAACAAAACAAGTACAATTTGTATAGTCTATACAATCACTTGAGCTTGAACAAACTTCCACTGGACAGTCCCTTAAAGAAAATTGAGTCCTTCCCCATCCTCACCCCTGCCAGAATACAGAACACTGCACTTCAACATCCATATCATATCTTTTAAATTAATCTTTCCATTTGTTTACATCTCAAATGATATCCCAATTCCAGGTTACCCCTGAACAACACCCCATCCCACATCCGCCCTGTCCTCTCTCCCCTTTGCCTCTGTGAAGGTGTTCCCTCGCCCATCCACCCTCTCCAACCCCACTGCTCCAGCATTCCCCTATGCTGGGGCATCAAGCCTCCACAAGACCAAGGGCCTCTCCTCCCATTGAGGTCAGGCAAGGCCATCCTCTGCTACATATGTATCTGGAGCCATGGATCCCTCCCTCGTTGTTGGTCTAGTTCCTGGGAGCACTGGGTGGTCTGGCCTGGCTATGTTGTTCTTCCAATTTGGTTGTAATTCCCCTCTGTTCCTCCAGTCCTTCCACCAGCTTTCCCACTGGGGTTCCTGAGCTCAGTCTGATGGCTGGCTCCAAGCACCCACATCTGCATTGGTCAGTTGCTGGCTGAACCTCCCAAGGAACAGTCACACCAAGTTCATGTCAGCAAGCACCTCTTGGCAACAGCAACAGCATAGGGTTTGGTGTCTCCAGACAGGATGGATTCCCAGGTAGGGCAGTTCCCGGATGGCCCTTCCTTCAGTCTCTGTTCCATTTTTTTTGTCAGTGTTCTTCCTTTGGACACGAACATTTCTGGGTTAAAAACTTAGATGGGTGAGTAGCCACATCCCTTGACCAGGGGCTGTATCTATATACTAGTGGTAGTTCTATTTTTCCCTTCTATGCACATTTTGGCTAAAGTCATCCCCATTGGGTCAGAGTTCTCTTCAATAGCTTTCTGCCTAAGCTGTTATTTTTGTTATGCAATGGGTTGGTGTAGAAGTAGGGGTTGACAGGGAAGCGTGTTTTATGTCTCTCTTTATCTCTGTCATTTAATTTCACATTTAATTATTCTTAATTTTGTTTGTGTTTGTATGTATAACATATCTATGAACCTCCCCAAAGAAGCCAGAAGAGGAGTCTGTCTTCCCTGAAATTAGAGTTATAACTGGTTGTCATCCACACAGTGTGGATATTAGGAATTGAAGTCCAAGTTCTCTGCGAGAGCAGAACCTCTCTTAACTGCTGAGTCACAACTCCAGTCCCTATAATAGCTCTTCATTCTTAACAGTAATGTTTATAAAAATAATAATTTGGTTATAGCTTCTAAACAATGTTATATTTGCATTCTCTTACTTTCATTTATCAACACATATTAGATAATTTTCAGTATGAATTATACTTTGTTTTTCAAACTAAAAATTATTTCTTTCTTCTTAAAAATTAGCTGGGTTCCACATATGATGGAAAACATGAAGTTTTTTTTTTTAAGATTGTATGAATGAGTTAAGTATTATATATCCTAAGTCTATCCCTCATATATAATCTATTTTATACACACACATATATAAAGAATTGAATGTGTAAGGGATATATATATATATATATATAAACAATTGCACATGTGGGTGCAGCATAGCACATAGAAACAGTGAGTGAAAATAATGGGTAAGCATCAAGGAATGAGGTGGGACTGAATGCAGGAAATTAACACAGTCTTTGAAAGAGGAATAGAAAGATGATTATTTTTTTTAGTTATGACCCAGTCATGAATGTGTGGAGGTTTTGCTGGTGGATGAATAAATAAAAATATATTTGATAGTGAAATTTGACCAATTTTAGGTAAAGCTCCATGTCTTCAGGGTGGGCTGTTATAACTGTATCGAAGATCACTGAAACACATAGACGTTGGGTCAGATTAGATTTAGTCTATGATGCTTTTTTATTTGCAAATGTTTTATAATAAAACTTAAAATTTCAAAAGCAGAAATTTTGATTTTTAGCACAGTAAACATAAAAGTATGATCTGTTCTTTTAATAATTTTTCAAGTTATTTAACATTGGTGATGAATCTTCTGAAGGGAAAAAAGTCATTAGGGATTTATTTACTAGGAAGTTTAGTTAGGGATAAATATAAGGAATCTATTTATAATTTGAGGACTATAGTTAATAAAACTGTATGGTGTTTTTCAGAATTATTTTGAGGGTAGAAATTAAACCTTCTGACCACAAAATGACAATTAGAGGATATATGTATTGACTACATCAATTTTATAAAAAATATTGTTATCTCTGTAGTTTTGCTAATGTTTAGCTCACAGAATCTCATGGTATTTGGCATATGAAAGTGTGTATATGTGTGTGTATATACTTTATAGTAAACAAATTGAGTAAATTATGGAAAATGGTAGCTAATAATAAAATATAATTTTTATTACTCTTTAATCTTTTTTTAACAGTCCAGTCATTATCCCCCTTCCAGTTCATCTTCCCACAGTTCCTCATCCCATTTCTCCTCCCCCGTCTCCAAGAGGATGTCCCCCTTACAAACAGACCTCCCCAATCCTTGGGGCCCCATGTCTCTCTAGGGTTAGGTGCATCTTCTCTCACTGAGGCCAGAGCAGGCAGTTGTCTGCTGTATATGTGTTAGCATATCAGCTAGTGTATGTTGCCTGGTTGGTGGCTGAGTGTTTGAGAGATCTCAGTGGTTCAGGTTAGTTGAGACTGCTGGTCTTCCTATGGGGTTGTCCTCCTCCTCAGCTTCTTCCAGCCTTTCCCTAATTCAACCACAGGGGTCCCCAGCTTCTGTCTATTGGTTAGGTGTAAGTGTTAGTATTCTGTCTAAACTCCACCCCACAGTTACCTGGCAACAGCCAGGTAGGCCTAACCCACTACAAATGGGGCTGCTTGCCCCCTCCTCTCTCTTGCCTCTCTCTCTTTCCTTCTTGCCTCTTGCTCTCTTGCCCCCTCTCTTCCTATTCTCTCCATGTGGTCATGGCAGGCCTCTACTTCTCTACTCTGTCCCTCTCTCTGCCTTTCTCTGCCTCTTCTACCCTCCTAACTCCCCTCCCCATGCCCTGAATAAACTCTATTCTATTCAATACCATCATGTGACTGGTCTCTCAGGGGGAAGCGAGGCCTCCCCCTTCCCACACACCTCACCACACACCCATAAAACATATATATCTTTTTATATTTTTATAAACACATTAGTAAGTACCTGCATCTGACTCTTTTACCTGCTTGTTGGGGCCCTCAGAGGACCACCATGCTAGGCTCTTGTTTATAAGCACACCATAGCATCAGTAACAGTGTCAGGCCTTGGAGCCTCCCTTTGAAATGGATCCCAATTTGCGCAGGTCACTGCACATCCTTTCCCTCGGTCTCTTCTCCATTTTTGTTCTTGAAGTTCTTTCAAACAAGAACAATTCTGGGTCAGAGGTTTTAATCTGTGGGATGGCACCCCATCCCTTCACTTGGTGCCTTGTCTTTCTACCAGAGGTGGACTCTACAAATTCTCTCTCCCCACTATTGGGCATTTCATCTAAGGTCCCTCCCATTGAGTCCTGAGCATCTCTCAACTCCCAGCTCTCTGGTACATTCTAAGGGATCTCCCCCTCCTACCTCCCAAGGTTGCCTGTTTCCATTCTTTCTGCTAACCCTCGGGGCTTCAGTCCTGTTTTCCACGGCCCTCTAATACTTGACCATGTTCCCCTTTTCCTTTCCCTGTCCCCTCTCCCACCTAGGTCCCTGTCTCCCTCTGTCCCCCCTCCCATGATTGCATTTTTCTCTTCCAAGTGGGATTGAGGCATCCTCACTTGGGCCTTTTGGCTTGTTAACCTTTTTGATTTCTGTGGATTGTATCCTGGGTATTCTGTACTTTATGGCTAAAGTTCACTTATTAGTGAGTACATACCTTGCATGTCTTTTTGTGTCTGAGTTACCCCACTCAGGATGATATTTTCTAGTTCCGTACATTTGCCTACAAAACTCATGATGTGAAATATAATTTTTGTTTCACATAAAAGAGTATGACAGTGTTGTTGGCATTTTTTCTAATTTAAATATTAGGTAATTATTACAAAATATCTATTTCTGTATAAACAAAACCTACTGAATCAATGTATTGTAGCTCATATGTATATGCACTTAGGAATGACAATTTTAGTGTAGATTGAATCTGTAGAGCCTGACTCCTTTTAGGAGCCTTCCTTTTCTGTGGCACTTCATCTAGGAATGGGACTGAAAGGGAGTAAGGATACAGGAGAGGAGTTAGATAAGGGAGAGTCTGGAGTAGAAATGATGTAAATGAAATACTCTTACAGGAAAATCTCTAAAAATAATAAAATATATTTTGAAAATAATTACAATGACACAGAGGGAGATGAGCATAACTCTCATTTAGAGAATGTATTCATTTATTCAATTAATGTATTCATGTATTCAATTATTGCATTTTTTATCCTACTCAGTTTCATATATGTGATTAGTGTCATCTTCTTTGCTTTCTTCAGGTTAAATATTTATCTTTGACTATGCAATTCATTTTAGATAATTTGTAATATCATTGGTCTATGTTTATCGTCTAATTTGACTGAGATCTAATGAGAAATAGTAGATCTTTATGTTCCTCAATACTCTATCATTCTACTTCTGAATACTGAGTGTATAAGCTTAAAAATGAGAGCATATATAGAAATATATATGTATGTAAAAATAATTGATTAACGACTAAATACTCAATTTTTCAAAAAGTTTGGATAGTTTCTTGATATGAAATGTTAAAATAATGATAGAAAATTTTAGGAAGGTATTGAATATTAATGGATAAATACCCTTGATTCTCTTAGACTGTATTCCAACAAGTAGTTGGTTTGGAATTATATGTGAAGCACTTTGGTAATTGCTGAGGTATCAGACAATAGATTAGTTTGTTATTTCATTTGGATTCCTTCTTATTTTTTATGTTATATGTAATCTTTAATAAGTAGTACTTCTTTTCCTTTGCAATGACTATAGTGATCTCTCTTTATAGTACTAACAAGGGCTAACATAATAGAAGTTTAATGTAGGGAAAGTGCTTCTGCTTATAGAAATGCTACTTTATACATGAACATTTACATAAATCTCAATCATTTTATGAAGCTGAGTCCCACTGATTTCCTATAGCTTATTTACACATGAAAAACTATCATTTGTATATGTGTTTAAACTTATGTATACCATGCCATTAATCAATTTGGAAAGATGGAGATAATGTTTCCAGTTTAACCACTTTATTAAGTTGAAGCTTATCAATACCTTTTTGTGTTTACTATAACTTTACAACTGGCCATAAATGAGAGACAAGCAATTGAATTTCCATCCCTGTGTATTTGTTGTAACATTAAGTAAAATGCTCATCTTTGTCAAGCAGAGTGAGTAAAATTAAGTCTATTATAGTACAGTCCCATTTTTAAAAAGCATGTTTGTAACTCTGTGATATGCTACAGAAAGATCATATGGAAGTGGTTTCCTCCAAGTACTAGTGAGTATGGTTTTGTGTATTGCAGTGTGCCTACTGGCACCATTGGAAGTTCAGCACCCTGGGAAAGGCAATGCTTTCAAACACAAATAATTGATGAATTGTATGTAATATGCAAATGTGAATGCATAAATCTCCTGAATGACAGCTTAATTTATGTGAGCTTTTAAGAATGTGGGATTAGATTTTAATTAAATATCTTCAAAGGCACCCTGACTTATTCTGTTTTTGGCTTCTGTCTTTAGAAAGTAGCATGTGAAGGTTTAAATCATAATTTTATATGCACTATCCATATTTTTCCTATAAACTGGCCATTGTTTTATAGGAAAATAAAGGTATTTAAAGAAAAAGACATTTGTATTTTATTATGTAAACAATGCTCTTTAATTACAATTGTTGAAGCTTGTCATATATGATAGATGGATATAGGAAAAATTATGTAGTTTGAAAATAGATTACTTTCATTTTATGTATCATTTTTCATTTTTAGCAATTACTCTAACTTTTAGTATGTCAAATTAAATAATGGTAATTCCTCTAACTGTTTCTTAGTACACATTCTTAGTATGTTAATCCTGCATTCAATTTTCAAATTATTACTTTGCTATGAATTCAAATAGTCTCTGGAGATAGAGCTGTTTCCCCTGGTTTTTCCCTTAGATGTATAGTGTGAATATATGGAGCTCACTCTGTATATAACTGTATCTCAAACTTCAAAGTATGTAGATAAGAATAAAAAATTTCAAGTTTAGGTATTTGAAATTTATAGCTACTCTCCTAATAATCCTATGTAATCAGATAGTAGATTTAAAGTAAATGAATTTTAACTGACTATATAAAATATGATATATATATGGCTTATTATTTTTAAAACATCATTTGCCCTCCCTATAGTACATGTTATTCATATTTCCTATAAGTATAAATATGAAAAGGTAATTTATTATTATGAGTAATGCCTAGCTTTTGTTTTCCCTCCATAATTGTTTGCTTTTGTTCCAGGCTATTAATGTTGACCTCAAAAAATAACTATGTATATCTTTTTTCTTGAATATGTTTCTCCTGTGATATATTATTATAGTGGTTCTCTACATGAATTCAGGATTCATCTTTGACCCACTTCCCCAACATCCACACTCTCTAACTACTTACTATGTGACTTCACACAAACTATTTAAATGTGCCAATTTCTGGATTATCAGAATTATGTGATTTAGTATGAAGTGCTATGTAAAGTACCTTTTTCTTGCACCACATTGTTATCATTCATCTCTGTTGTATGTGTCTGTTAAGTGATTTTTCCTGGGAAAAAAATTAATAAAGATCTGTTTTTCCCATATAAGAGACCTATGGCAGGCCAGAGAAACAACTCTACTGAAGCCTAGTGTTTATTAATAGTATTTACAGAAGCATGTGGGACCCCAAAACAGGTGAATCACTGAAATATCTACTTTAGCATGGATGATCTGTCATCAAATCTGTATCACTGGAGCTTCCTGCACAAGTTTCAGGAAGCTCAGCTGGTCAGAGTGTTTCTTCTCAGAAAGTATTAGTCTATAGGTGTATGCATAGGGACCTTGCCAGTCTTGTAAGTTTCAGGAACTTCTTGAGCTTTGTTCGTTTTATTTACTTTCTGAATCTTATAATCACCCCTCCATGAGAATTCCCAGTGGCTTACAATACCAAATGTGAGTTCTCCAATGTAGAGTGGGCCACTATTGCACAAGTGTGCAGATCTTGCCTGCCAAATTAATATTATAGCATGCATGTACCACAGCCAAGGAGGACTATTAATGATAATTTTTCCCTAGCAACTCACATGAGATCACACTAGCAAATAAACCCAACCAATAAGGATGGAGTTTCCAGTTCATCTCAGCTTATAGCCAAAGTGTTCAGTGTTTTCAGCAAAAGGGAGCATGCAGGCACCAGCAGTGACAATAACCTTTATGATTCATATGTCAGACTTTTAAGGTCTATCTGGCTGGGGTAGCTAACTTTTTTTTTGTCAACTTGACATTAACTTATATTATCTGGGAAGAGGGAACCCTTGATTACAAAAATATCTTCATAAAATTGTCCAGTAGGCAAGTCTGTGGGGGCAATTTCTTTATTGATAATTTATGTGGGAGGTCTCAGCCTACTATAAATATTTCCAGCTCTGAGCAGGTGGTACTGAGTTCTATAGTAATGACAGCTGATCAAGCCAGGTGGGAAAGAGGCTGATAATCCACACTCTTCCCTGGCCTCTGCTTCAGTTCCTGCCTCCAGGTTTCTGTCTTGAGTTCTGTCCTTAAGTTTTCTAGATGATGGCCTATATGCTGTAAACAGAAATAAACATTTTTCTCCCTAAGTTTCTTTTGGTCATGTTTTTATTACAGTGATAGAAAACTAACCATAATACTGGTCAACATCTTGGAGGAAAGTAGTCTAGCCCTGGCAGTGAGACTTTCATTCAATGACTTTACAGCTTCTGGCAATCTCCCTTTCTACCTGTACATGGTACCTCCTGTTTTTAAATTTTAAAGTTTTACATTTTAATTTTATTCACAATAACACATTCTTTCTTTCAATTAATGCAACACAAGTAGGTATGTAAGGTAGATGGAATTTCCTAGAACTCAGTTGCATTTAGCCTGCATTGTTAAATATGTGACTCTGACACTGTTGATTTTCCATGGGTGTCCATATATAAAACACAGAATTGGGTGAGACACTGGATGGTGACTTCAACTGTCAGTCATTTGCATAGAAATGCTTATAATATCCAGTGGCAGTGTCCTTAGTAATTTTCAAAACTGTGTTGGCTCCCACAGGGGTAGATTTTGTATGACCTCAAGAAACTGCTTCTAAGGGTTCAGAGGAAAGATGGTTTAACATGTTTTAACAATCATATCTGCTCCTTGGTTTTCCAAAAGGACCCACTGGACTTAGCATGCCACATGGAAGACTTTCATGGGTTCAGAAATCCATTGAAAAATGATATGTATTTCCTCCCACATCTGTTGCCTCCAGGGTAGCCAACCCAAGACATGCTAGTTCCTCTTTTCTCACTAAGCCATGTGTAAAGTCAAGTAACTAAATACAGACCAGTTGTCAGTACATATTGTCACAAGCGAAGACTCATGCATTATTAATTCAAAATACTTTTTTCTTCTCTTTTTTCTATTTTAACCACATGGGCACCCTATTAGAGGAGCTTGGGTGGTTCTTACCTAGGAACATTTCCTTCTTGCATGATATTGGAAGCAGTAAAGTCTTCCACTCCTTCATTTAGCCCTTTGGTGACTCATTTGTCTTGCTTCAAAGCCTCCCAAAGACACAAGTATAGCATTTGGATTACCATCAGTTTTTTCCTCTCTTAGAACTTAAGCTGAATACAAATCTTGCCATATTTGCTTTTGAGTAACATTCACACAGCCTGTTATCTGCTTTATTTCCCTAATCTCTTATTGAGTTAGTTGGTATCTTACAATCTTAATTTATAATTTTATATCAAAGCTTCTATTATTTCATACAAATTGTGTCCCATTATAGGACTCAACAAAGTCGTTAAAGCTCCATACAGGTTCTTAGGCACCTGCTAAATTAACATTTTGTCTTAACTCTCCGGTGAACCAAGTTCTATGTATGACCTTGTGAACTGGGCATCTAATATTGGCCACTCTCACACCTCTTTTCCTCTGTGATACCTAGCCTTCCTATACTGTCTTCTATTCCCTGATACTCATGGAGATTTTAAATGGAGATAACCAGGTGTTCCTAATGGCTCTTAATTCAACTTATATTGCCTCAAGTTACATAGTCTTAATCTCAAGGAGGGAAGGTTACTTACATTGCTTAGTTTGTCTACTTCTACAGTACTCTGATCCCACTCCCACATAGTTACAAGCCAGGCTGAGAGGTTCTTTCTTTGCTTGTTTTAATGTCTTCCCCAATGCAAGCTGTTCCAATGTTGAATATTGTCTGACTGTCATATTTTATTGTGCTTACCCATTGTTAAGACCTCTATCTATATGCTCAAATATAGATTTTTCCACATGTACTGAATTAAACAACAGAACTGAGGAATATATTCTATCCTCTTTACTACAATCTCTTTGTACTCAATATCTAATTTTTTTCTCTTGGGTTCCAAGATTTTACATACCAGGAAGGTCCCACTGATCTAATTTGCACACTTTTTCCCCTGCTCTTTGCATCCTACAAGCTGTAAAATGTTCTAAGTCAGTATGTCTATCACATCTTCCCTCCTTCCTCATTTTTCATATCAATACACGGGATAATATATAGACTAGCATCCACATGCAATTTTTGGCATTGTAAGTATTTCCTTATATGGTCAAGTTCTTTCTGAGATGACATCAGAGACTCAGTTGCATGTTTTCTGGCTCATGGCAAAGACCTTGCAACTAATGTCACAGCCCACTTATGATCCTATGATATGTTTTGCTTTAAGGGAATGGAATATATTATCTAGTGCATCAGTATCATTGGGAGTCTTCTCCATCGTATTAGTGGCATCACCATCAAGGAGGTATAGTACATCAACTCATACGTAGTAGGTGAAGATAAATGGTCACCCTGGAATTCCCCTAAGGATGCTACATTACCAGATGAATCAGCTATGGTTCCGTGTCCCATAACTCAATGCAGAGAGCATGCATCAGTCACTTAAGACATGAAGTGCATTGTCCCATATCACATTGAAAAGGTATCCACATAGAGATTGCTCCTATGATCTTGCCACCCTCACAAAACCATCAAAAGTTACAGGTTTCAGTGCCCATTGTAGTAACAACGTGATGCATCCATTCATCTCCAATTCGTCTTTGAATCTTTAGATCCCTGTTTGGGAATTAAAAAAAAAAAACCTACTAGGGATAGATAAACAAAGTCTATAAATTCAAAGTAAAACACTGACAACAGACCAAAAAAAAAAAAACTCTGTCAAGTCTAGCTTTATCAACTACTGGATTTATTGGTGTTATTTACGGGTGACTGAGAGGCATAGGAAAACATACTCTGCAATGAATACTATGAAAACTGTGTCCCTTGAGCTCACTGCATGAATTGCAGGAAGCTTCTTTGATGAGAAACTCATCTGCCTAGCAATTATTTCTACATTTAAGGTAGTAGTTAATAATCTTGTAAGTTTCAGCAGCTTGCTGAGTCTTGTGAGTTTTCTTTGGACTCTGCTTCTCATAAGCCTTGCTTCCACTCTTGAGGAAGAAATGTTTGAATCTTGAAACAAGAAATAGCTACAGGTTACTATCACAGCCTCAGTTTTGTTTAAAGGCCTGGTTCCCTACTTACTGAGAATAATTTCATTTCCATCTGTATAGTTTTGTGTATGTCTATAAAACAAACTCATGACAGGTTACTTTGTACGTTATTGGTCCGTTATTTATTTATTTATTTTACTTCACATTTGAAGAAGTGAAATGTATCATTTATGTACTAAGTTTCTTTCAAGTATGTTGATTTAAAAATTATTCTTAGTGTTGAATCCTTATCTCTCTTTTCTGATTTATCCTTGTCTAGGCTTGCTAAATTATATAGATGAAGGACAGTTTTCCAATTGAGATAGCAATTAAAAAAAAAAAACCCTCCTTTTTAAATCTGTGTTTATGCTGGTTGTTGTAGTTGGGATTGTTTGCTCCATTCTGAGGAGATACTTTTCTGTTCATTAGAAATTAAATAAGATAATTTCTTTCCTGTCAAACAAATTAAGAAGATAGAGTTGATAGAGTAAAACAAAAGAGGACTGCAATCCTGGATGTGCTGGCTAACTTTCAGAAAGTGAACTTCTCTCATGCTTATTTTCTCATTTTAAAGAATGGATCATAATAATCATCTTAAGGAACTATTTATAGAACTAAAGGATGATTATGTAAACCTGACATTGTGTTTGATATATAGTAAGTGTTAATCTACCCCTATATTTCCTTCTCTTTAATCATGCAGCAGCAACCATAAAAGCCGTAATAATGGACTATACAATGGAATTAAAGCCCATCCTTAATTGAGATCTGAAATGGAAGAAACAATGAAAGTTTTTTCCAGAAGCAGTGTGGGACTAAGTTTCCTAATTTCTTCTCTGAATAGACCAGGATATATAGATATCTAATTTTAACATATAATATTATTTTAAAAGGAAATGAAAAGAACTGAAATCAGGATACATCTGGTTTTATTTCACAAACATAGAAAGTGGCTGAACATAAACTCTCAGGTTGTTCCAGCTTTGATAGCAGAATTCAAATTCTATTTAACTGGATACATTGGATTAGTCATTTTAAATGTAATGATTTTTAGCTATGGAAAATATAATTCTGACAACAGCCTTTTTCTCTTCAAAATGGGGAAGCAAGTATACTGTATTAAATGCTATAACAGAAACTGTAGTAGACTCTATGGTGAAATCAGTAAGCCCCACACAGCAATGGACATGAAGTCTCAAAATGGAGAGGAACTCATACAGAGCAATTAGCTCAATATTTATCAAAATGTACATTAATATAAATATTTGTTAATTGTATTCATTTTAAAATTAACCCTTTTATAGATAGCATTCACATACTCAAAATATTTTGGCTTCAATAATTTCTATATATTTTAAAAATTGTACATTTTTATATCCATTTTAGTGATACTTAATGAAAATTAATTCAATGACCACTAATAAACTCCATCATAATTATATCACACTTATCAATAGTATATATACCAGAAAATTACATTATTTATTTATAAAGGCAAAAGAAACAAAACAAAACTTTCTCCATGGAATAAGTAATTATAAATGAAGTAAAGCTTAAAAGAATTTAATTTTTAAAATTTATTTTTTCCTATTCACATTTATTGATTTTTTTTCTAAACAAAATAAGTGCTTTTAAAATATTTTTTTTCAAATTTCCATTGACAAAGTTAGTAAACTGTCCAATATACTTTATGGAAAAATGTAGTGAGAATCATGATTAGCAAATGATAGTACTGCATTAAATGGGATAATAAACAGTATACATAAGATGTTTTGAAGATTAGGGTTAATATAGTTAACAACAATGAATTGTGTGTTTAAAAGTTTCTTAGTTTTCGAGGTAAGGTATCAATTAGCTTGTTTAAAACATTCTACAATACAAACAAGTAACAAAACTTGTTGTATCCCACAAATTTAGGCAATTTCTATATGTCAAACTCAAGGAAATATGTCAAACTCAAGGAAATAAATCAATAGATGTGCATGATAGATTACATCACTTCACCAGTTACATTTTAGCCTAAACTAATTTTGCTCTCACACTTCAGTTTTCTTCAAATAGACTTTCTTATCTTCTAAATTTCAAATGCACCTTGCTTGTACTTTGAATTTTGAAAACTACATTTTTGACAGAACAAAGCTGCTTTTGTTGATGGAATTTGCAAGACTCTCTAAGCCTGTTCTTTAAAATTATTTTGAATTTTTACTTACCATGAAGCCTTAAAGGAAATAGACTAGAAAATTACTATAATATAACTTGTTTGGACAACAAGATTATTTACCATCATTAATGTTTGTTTAAGAAAAAGCTGTGAAGTCACAGTGCACTTTAGAGTGAACACTAACCTTGTCTTCCAAGGTTTAGTACCAAAAGCATCCACTTGTGTTTTTATTCATTTTGAAATATGCTTCATGGCTATACATTTTAATTTGTGATCAGACTATACTTTGCATGTTGCAAAATGGAGACAGGGTTGTTTTTGTTCTTTCCTTCCATTTTAGAAGAAATATCAATTATAGTTATTTCTTATTTGCCTTTTGGGACACTTCATAAGTAATTATAGGGAAAATGTGTTATGTGTCACTGCAAAAATAAAGCAAGTACAGGATAATTTCATACAGTGTCACAATGAAGCCAAGAGAATAATTTCTGCTACTGGTCTTTTTACTGAATGCTACTGGAGATTTTAGAACTGTATAAAGTCATTGCTCTTGTAACCTCGAATCAAGTTAGTAGGTAGCACTTAAAAATAGCAACATGATAGTCAGGTAGTCTGACTGGATCTGGATAACAGTGCCAAAATATTCAGCTTTGGGTAGTAGAAACAGACACTATTCTAGTTTGTTCTATTTGAATAGAGTCAGGCCAAACAGATAGCTTAGTCTTATTGAGTTATCTAGATTTCATCAAGCTATGTTCTGATTAGATTACTGTTTAGTAATTCACAGTTCTCTATGGTTTAAAAGTTAGCCTCTTTAATTCAGAATGCCTAGATTATGACATGGGAAGTTGTCATTTTATTTTAAAAGCTTAACAGGAAATTCTGCTGTGTGAGTTGAGGATTTCCCAGTTACTCTTTTCTGTAAAGCAATCTGTCTTTATTTCCCACAATCTGCAGGTTGAAACTAGCTTCCCAGTGTGAGATCACTAATTGAGTGGTGATATGTTGTAAATTTCAGAAGTCTATGCTTCAAAACTTTTGAAAAGAATATTTTAGTTCTTCTCTTAAGTCATCTCCTTTCAATGGATGCATGTATGGATTCATCAGTACCATTTTCTGTGACTGGATTTAGTAGACCACTAGCCAAAAACATGAAAAATTACCTAGCTATCTGAAATAAGCTCCTAGGTAAAGCAAAGTGAGTTTCTTTATATCATGCACCCAGAACTCAGAATTCTTTAGATTAATTGCACATTAAAATTAAACTATAGTCTGTAAGCATAAAGCCAGTATCTCTTCTTGCTACTTGCTGTATATAGTGCTTTTTAATATAGATGCTTTAGTTGCACAAACAAAGCCATTTCTTGTAAGACATTTCTTAATACAGTAGCCGAGTTTCTTAGTTATGTTTAGATGTAGCATATTTACTATCTCAGGAAGTTGAATCTACTTATTTAAGGCAGTTTGCAGATGAAAAGAACCCCCAGTACTTTTATATATCACCATCCATGCACACTGATGTTAATAATACTGACCATCATCAATATTGAAATAAAATTTAAAAATATTTGATTCAACAAAATATTTGCTTCTGTATGAAAAAGAAATTAACTTTTATTTTGGCAGCAAGCATTTCCAAAGGAAGCAAATGTTTAATCACTGTGGCCAAAATAAATGTTTTCTTTTAGGCTCGTAAGGCAGCCAAATGTTTTCCTAGCATTTTTAAAATGTTTCCACCCTTTATTTTTACACAGAAAGTCTCTATCCTTCCCACCTATCACACTATGGAAATATTTTGTGAATGTATTTGACCATTAAAACAGCAAGAAGGTTTTGAAAATGTTGCCTTTATAAGTGGTGAAAGGATACTCTCAATGTTAAAGAAACAGAAAACAAAAAATTAGTCTCCACAGTGCAATTTGAAGAAAACTATAAGCAACAGAACTAAGTCCTATTCTTGATTTGTAGATGATATTTTAAATGGTAATTTTACTTTTAAAAATGTTTTTATTGCATTAATGAATAAAATGTAGTTGTACTAAATGTCATATAATCTTTACTTTGTATTTTCTTTTCATATAATAATACTTATATAATGAATACATGACATTTAACTTCAAAATATCTTCCTCTCCCTATACACATACATAAATACACACATATACAGACATTCTCTCCTCTCTCTCTCTCTCTTTCTCTCTCTCTCTCTCTCTCTCTCTCTCTCTCTCTCTCTCTCTCTCACACACACACACACACACACACACACACATTGATGTACAGTCAAAACATACACAAACAGTTGATGTTGGATTTTGTTTTGGAACTTGATCTTCCTATGTAGTACAGAGCAGCCTAAAACTTCCTGCAGTACTTTTGCTTTAAACTCCTGCATATGGGAATTTTCGATTGACTGAGACATAGCACCCTGTACTCTATGTACTTTAACTTCTCATTGTGGTAAGAACACTGGTGGTGTATGTGATTTATGTCTGATGCCTGACTATATGTACAACCCTGTGTTTGTATCCAAGGAGTCTGTTGGATGTCTTTACAGTACTTCATTCCTTAGGACAGGGATTTTCCTTGAATCTGAAACTTGCCATTTTGCCTAGGTTGGCTAATTTAAAGTTCCCATGTTGCACCTGTCTCTGTCTCTCAATATTGGAGTTAAAAGCATACAACTGGCTTTTCATATGTTACAGGAACACAACTGGCTTTTTATGTGGTGATGATATCTTGTGATTGCAGAGGGATTCTAATACCCCACTCCTCATGAAATTTTAAATAGGTATTATGCTAACCATATATATCCACAGAACTTAATTTATCTAACTGGAACTATTTCTCATTAAATAACTTTCCATTTCCTCTTATCCATAGCCCTTGAAAATCGCCATTCTATTTGGTGATTATTTCTTTGGTCATTTTGATAACACATGTAAGCTAAATAATGGAGTAAATTTTTATAACGTGCTTAATGTTCATCCAAATTGTTTTTATTATACATCAAAACCAACTCATATCATATTTTTGGTTTTATTAATGACACAATTTCTTATTCATGCTTTGTTATAAAATGAAGTGAAGCACACAAATGAAACAAAGAACTTTCTAAAATTGGGGTAGGACTTGTCAGCAATATGAACTTCCCAACACTTGTATATGGATCCAAACGTTTTTTATTACAGCACAATTACCTCTAAAATTTGGGTGAAGAAGTCTTCCATGCTTCAGTTTTCCATATTACATATGGAGCAGAGGGTGACCTTGCATGACAGTAGTGGGGGCGGGGGGTTGGTCCTGTGCAGGTTTGACGCTCCAGTGTAGGGGGATGCTGGATAGGAGGGGTGGGAGAGCACACTCATAGAGTCAATGGGAGGTTTGTGGAGGGGTAACTGGGAAGTGGGATATCATATGAGATGTAAACAAATGGAATGATTAATAAAAAAAAAGAAAGTAAGTAAATCTGGTACTACCAAAGGGGGGGGTGAAATATATTGGAATGACTGAGTTGTATTTAAGGATGCAGAATAAATCAAATATAAATACCAATTTATACATGAGTAATATTCTTCTCCTATACTTTCATTTATTGTTTCTAATAGTCAGTGTTTGGCTTTCTAAGGAGTTTTACCCACACTGCCTTGATAAGATGTTGCAATAGACTGTGAAGACCATTATGAACCATACCACAGGCAAGAAAAACCTGAAACAATGAAGAGTTTCAGTTTAACTTCTCTATGATTATTTACAATGCTACTAACAATTGTTGCAATATTATTAATCACCAATATTAAAGATGTCATGCTAGGTTATTATGTTTACCTCATTATCTCTCACTTTCACCCTCATGATTAATACTTGTATGCATCTATATTTGCATATTTATTCCTTTATAATTTAAATGACAGTACTTCCAGTTTGTTGATTAGAAATCTGAAATCTAGAATTTAAATGATTTCTATAGTAAAAAAGTTGATATATCTTGCATGGTGATAGATTCAAAGCTTTATCTACTCTATACTAAAAATGTGCAACTACTATGCATTATTTTTTTCTTAAAATTTTATATAAAGTTAAACCTTTTGTTTGTTTGTTTGTATTTTTTTTTCAAGACAGGGTTTCTTTGTGTAGCCCTGGCTGTCCTGGAACTCACTCTTTAGACAAGGCTGGCCTTGAACTCAGAAACCCGCTTGCCTCTGCCTCCTGAGTGCTGGGATTAAAGGCGTGCGCCTGCAAAGTTAAACCCTTTATGTTAGTAATACAGTAGATTAGTCAGGAGTATGAACTGACCATTTCTTCAGTTCCTAGATGTCACTTAGACTGTACAATGGGAGTAAGATAGAAGCAATCTTGATTACTTTGATAAATGAGTCATCCAAAATTAGGCCTTAAGTCTCATAACCATTTTAAGAGATTACTTAGAAAGTCAAAAGGTTCAGGCAATATACATATGTGGCCTAACTGGAGAGTTCAGGATCTGTTTGATTTGGGTGTGATTGTTGATCTCTGACTACTTAGAATACACTGAAACTTTTGTGGCTATTAGTGAACATATAAGAAATGGTCAGGAAAATAAACCTAAGATAATTCACATACATGAAATAGACTCTAAGCCGTAGCAATCAGTTGCAAGAAAAAGGCATTTGTTTGAATTTTAATTTGATTATGAGCACCACTCTAGATTTTTAATTTATTTTGAATTAGAAGATTTCTTTTCTGAGGAAATTTTATAAGAAATAAATTATTATGAACAGTTTATAGGACAAGAATTATTTATTCTCACATGTTTTCCTTTATTTTGAGATTACAATGTAATTACAATATTTCTCTCTTCCTTCTCATCTTTCTAAATGTCCCACATACTTTTTTGCTTTCTTTCAAATTTGTACCCCTTTTCTTCATTAATTCCTGTTAAACACACACACACACACACACACACACACACACACACACATTCCTAAATATAGCCTGCTCATTCTCTCATTCTGTATAATATTACCTGTATGTACATTTTTAGCACGGATTATTCGGATTATTTGGTATTGGATAACCAATTGGCATGCTTTTCCTTATGGGAGACTTTCTTCCACTGTCCTTAACTGTCTGTAGATTTTTTTGTGTAGGGTTGAGGCTCAGGAAACATTGAGGCAAGACAGAGAGGGATAAACGATTGTGATAGTTCAAATTCTTTGTAATCATCAATGGGTGATGTAAATACATAAAAGGAATTTGAAATAAAGTTAGGAAAATGAAACAAAATTCTTATTTTGTTTTTTTATTCTTCTCTCATACATTGTATCTTGACTGCAACTGCAGTTTCCCCTTCTTACACTCCTGTCCCCCTGACCTCTCCTCTACCTCAGATTCACTCCTCCTATGTTTCCTTCAACAAACAAACAAAAAAATAGAAAAAAAAAAGAAGAAGAGGAGAAGGACAAGGAGTATGAGGAAGAGGAGAGGGAGGAAGAAGAAAAAGAGGGCAGCAGCCTCCTCTCAGGAATATCCACCTGACATGACCTAACAAAATACAAGACTAGGTACAAACCTTGAGTAGTAATTCAAATATGTAAAATAAGATTATAATAAATATCACATTGCAGGTGAGTGGAGCAGGCAAGTATAACTTGTTACTTCAGAACTGTTGCAACATGGGAATTCCTTTTACTGAAAATAAAGTCAGATCTCATAGAGGCATTTTCTGAATTAAGATTCTCTTTATTTCAGATAACTTTAGGTTGAATATCAAGGTGACCTAAGACCTGACAGCATAGTTGGTAAAGGTGTTTGCCTGTGAGAGCACAAGAACTTCACTTTGAATCTCAGAACTCACATTCAAATGCTGGAGACAATAGTAGTGTCTTAATCACTAGGAATGTTAAGGCAGAAGTTTCCTTGGACCTCACAACCAGTCAGTGTAGTCTACTTGGCAAGTTCTAGGTCAATGTGATATTCTTTCTAAAAAAAAAAAATGGTACGTGGAACTTCTGGACTACACACACAGACACAAACACACAAAACCCCCACAGAAATGAACATGTAGCCACACTTATATGGGCACACACACATATTAGTAAATAAATCTAATTTTATATATATATATATATATATATATATATATATATATATATATATATAAATCACATCCACACAAGTGTATGAACACATAAAAAATAATAAAATGAGACATGTCTTGGTCATATGAAATATTAACTGCCATCATTGTGCATTAATTATAAATGTGTACGCAGACAGTTTATTTCATCTGAATATTTATATTTGGATGCTAAAAAAGAAATTTTGGATCCAAAACAGCCATTTTTAAGTGGAAGTCAAGAATATAATTGCATACCATGTAAGTCATTTAGTGTGGGATTCATTGACATTTGTGGATATTTAAAATTCTGAGAATGAAAATTTATCATACTTTACTTTAGAAAGTAAATTTGAGAAAGAATCTGAAATGACAAGTTACAACTAAAGTCTTCATAAACCATTTCAAGTCATTACCTATCCCAATAAACAGAAGACAGGAGTAATTGACCCCCATGTAGGCAAATAAGTCAACTATGATATTACCAAATATCTTATAAGTGACCTGACAGGTGGTTCACCATGTGAGGTTACTTGGCACCATCCTTGATGACTTGAGTTCAATCTTTGATGAAAGGAGAGAACCCGCTTCAGCAAGTGCACAACATGGCACAGGCAATATCTCCCACTTAATAATAAATATGTTTTAAAAACATAAAATTATATCATTTAGGCTAACATCTTCAGGTTAACAAATATAGTTGTCCACGGAAGTTAGATACCTTCTGAAAGATTATTGAGATAATATTTCCAAATTGGCTATAAAAATCTCATGTCTGTATGATTATTTTTATAACTCCTAAATGTTTAGGTAAACTGTTTTCCATATATTTTGCTATATAGACATTTTTTATAGATAAATTATGTTAAAATATGATGCTTTGTAATTTATCAGTAAACTTTTCATTGCAATATTTTTATTATAATTACATAAAAATATAGAATAGTGAACTCCAAATAAGTACTAGCTTTTAGAAAACAGGACTCGATGATTTGCTGGTGATAGTAAGTATTTGATAATGGATGGGGATGGCATGTAGCCCTGATATATAATGCTGCTGATTTCCATGGTATAAATACTTCAGCTATATCTAATTTCAAGATACCACTAAAAGGTTCTTAATATTTACATTGGGAAGTGATACATACAATTAGTGGTTGCAGATAGATATAAACCAACTCAAGAATGTTACTTATTCACAACATAAATGATGCATAACCAGCTAAAGTGATGAGAATAAGGACTGGATGCTCTGCTCTCCAAAGGAGGTCTATATCACTCTAGCCAAAGCTCAAGGAATATCATAGAAGAAGTGGAAAGAATCAAAGAGCTGGAAGATGAGAGAAATGCTGTTTTCTCATCAAGACAAGACTAATGCATACATTAAACTATGGCAGCCATGATTACCTCCACAAAATAAGGTTAGACCAAGTCCAAGCTTATATGGAGTAGATGATGTTCAGGCCTCATTCTCACAGAGGAGCTTTTAACAGTGGATAGTTACTAGGGAAAGGAGAATCCCCCTTCCCTTTTTTTTTTTAGAAGATGAGGCCAAATGTAGCTTTCCCATGCTCCAGTTGATGGTTCCATACTGATTCATACATAGGCAGCATTTATTGGACTTAGTGAGCTATCCAAACCAACAAAAAATTTAAGGCCTGGCAGTGGTGGCGCACGCCTTTAATCCCAGCACTCGGGAGGCAGAGGCAGGCGGATTTCTGAGATCGAGGCCAGCCTGGTCTACAGAGTGAGTTCCAGGACAGCCAGGGCTATACAGAGAAACCCTGTCCCGAAAAACCAAAAAACAAAGCAAAAAAAAAAAAAACAAAAAACCAACTTTAAGAAGTTGGGATGGGGATAAATAAGGTATAGAAGTGTCTGAAACCCCTGAGGACCAGAAGAGAGAATGCAAACAGGCAACGTTGGGAGGTAGGAGGTTGGGTGACCTTCCAGATTGTACCAGAGACCTGGGAGGTGAGAGACTCTCAGGACACAAAGAGCGAGACCTTAGCTGAAATGCTCTACATTGGGGAGAGGAAACTTGTAGAGCCCATCTCCAGCAGAAAGACAGGGCATGAAGTCGGGGATGGGGTTGCCATCCCACAGTCAAAACTCTGACCCATAATTGTTTCTATCTGAAAAAACTGCAGGGATGGAAATGGAGAGGAGCCCAAGGAAAAGAAGGTCCAGCAACAGGCCCAAATGGGGATCCAGCTCAAGGGGTGGCCGCAAGGCCTGACACTATTACTGAGGCTATGGAGCACTCACAAAAAGGGGCCTATCCTGACTGCCCTCCAAAAAACCCAACAAGCAGCTGATGCAGATATTTGCACCCAACTAATGGACAGAAGCTGCTGACCCCTGTTGTTGAATTAGGGGAAAGAGGGAAGAAGCTGAGGAGGAGGGCAGCCCTGTAGGAGGACTAGCAGTCCCAAATAACCTGGACCCCTGAGAGCTTTCAAACACTGTATCATCAACCAGGCAGCATACACAGGCCCCCAACACATATACAGCATAGGACTGCAGGGTCTGGGTTTAGTCAGAGAAGATGCACCTAACTCTCAAGAGACTGGAGGCCCCAGGGAGTTTAGAGGTCTTGTGGGATGGGGGAGGGGTGGAGACATCCTCATGGAGACAAGGTGGCAAGGAAGAGGTATGGTATGTGGAACAGTTGGAGGGTGGACCAGGAGAGGAATCAAATCTGGAGTTTAAAATAAATAAATAAATAAATAAATACTCATATTTCATTGTACACCCTTGTAGTTCTCAAAAATAAAGGAATATATGTGTGTGCTTGTGTGTATGTAACTATTTTCTTCAAGCACTAAAACGGCTACTTTGAATTTTAGTTGTTTATTCCAAGAAGTACTATAGTTTTACGTTAGTTAGTAGGAAAATAATCAAGACAAAAGAGAAGGAACTTCATAGCAATACATGTAGCAAGCCTGTGATAAAATCCCTATGCCTTTGACTTTGATCATAGGTCCTAAGTAGTACAGCACATCTTCTAAATGAATGTATTTTACCCACATTCTACACTTATAGTTACTCCTTCAAGAAATAAAACTGTACAAAACAATGCTGTTTTAGGCAGAATTTTTGGAAAATAAACCATAGTCTTCCAGCATAATGTTTCAGAGGACAGAAGACGGAAACATCTTGTATTCATTGCAATTTATCTGGAACACAACTTACTTAGACTTTTTGTGGTACTCTTAGTCAGAGGTAATTAACCACCAATTTTAGAGCACCAACAATTGCACAATGTTAATGTTTAATTAGCGAAAGGGAAGCACCTGTAGTGTGGAGGAAGAGGCTCCAAGATTAGACTATACACATTCAGGTTACAACAAAAGACCAATTAAATGAACATACTTACCTTTGGGGAAAATATAGTTACTAAGTTATTAGATAGCATCAATTTATGGGAAATAAAATTAGTAAGCACCCTTTTGCATACATCATTCATTATTGGCTTTTTACCAATAAGTACCAATAATAAGTGTTTGGTAGCTTTCCTGTCCATTTAGTACAAAGGGAGGCTAGTTTTTCTTGGGACAATTAAATATATCTATGACAGATTTAGCTGGATACATCATCCTTTCTACTTGACATGTTGCCTTTCAAAAAAAAAAAAAAAAACCTCTGGCCCACATTTTTAGTTTTTTCACATTTCCGAGTTCATCTGGGGAAGACTATTCTGAACGCTTTCTCACAACAGGAACTTTCCTGCCATTTGAACATTTATAATTATCGCTCTGTGAAAAGAGAAGAAGATCTAAAATGATTGTTCTTGGCAGTGGGCCTAAGGTGAAACTCTGTTGTATTTAATGTGTAAATTATAATGTGTGCGAATGTGAGGAGGGATTTTGTGAAATGCTCATTTAACCACAGAATTTAAAGGAAGCTGTCAGAGAGTTTGTACTCTTTAGCAGTGAATAATCACTGAAAAGCACCTCATAATATGTTATATACAAAGGGTAAATGAGTAGTTCAGGTTAAATTCAACCAATAACTTTCTGGAAGACAGGGAGATAAAGGGAACAGTAGCTTGTCAGCAAGAATTTACCAAAAAGCAAGCCCTTTCCTTTCTGACTGGTTTTTTTCTTTTTTGGAAGCTATTTGAAATAAATAATTTTCACGTATCTTAATGTAAATTGAGAACTGTCTTGCTCATCAAAGGCCTTATTTCCCCTTTTTTTCAAGCTGAATTTATTTAAGGTTTTCCTAAACAAATGCATGTGTAGTAGAATCCTAGCTTCTAACTAGGAAACTAAAAGAAAAGATTTTTAAATTTTTGCATCTTGTCAATTAAAAATAAATGTTCCTTTCCTAAATTTAGATTGTAAAAATATTCAGTGCGCTCCTCTACTGTTGTACTGATTAATAACATTGCCACCTGTTTATTCTGCTCTTTTAAGCTAGTTAGGGGACTGTACTTAGCAGCCATTAAATTTGGCTTTTATTGTACATCTAAAACTCCAAAATGGGAGAAGGCTATTCAGTTAAGAGCGCTGGCTGCTCTTCCAGAGGATCCAGGCTTTGATTCCCAGCACCCACATGGCAGCTCATAAACATCTGTAACTGGAATAACAGGGGATATGATACATTCTTCTGGCCTCTGTGGGTACCGTATGCATGTAATACACAATCATGCATACAGGCAATACACCCATACACTTAAAATAAGATAAATCTTAAAAAATAAACATCAAAAGGGAATTCACAAAAGTGCTTCAACTAGAACAGAACTAAGTATTCTGGGGGAGGGGATTCAGTATTTTTCTTACCCTCCCTCCCTTACTCCCTCTTCCTTACCTCAGCCTCTCCCTCCATTCCTCCATTCTCTCGTTTCCTGGTAAGGTTTCCTTTCTTCTAGGCAATAATTTGGGTAAAGACACATAGTACTTACACAATAAGCAATGCTTACATAGAAAGATACACCATCAACAATAAATTTGTCCTTCATATAAGTAGCTTTACTGATACATATGTAGGGTATGACAAGCTACTTACTTTACTAAGATGATGATATGAATTAATTTTAAATTTAAGAAAAGCCCAGGTAGTCCTTAAGATGGAAATTGATAGTGTGAAGATCTTTCTTGAGGTGGAGGAGTTATTTCATCATCCATCTTACTGATGATGTTCAATTGTCAAAATTTTTATTAATGTTAGTTTTTCCCATGGTTTTGATGTTAAAGAATTTTATCTTCTCAAATAAACACATGTAATAGGTTTTAAATTCTTAGAATAGGTTTTAAGCCATGGATTGAAATTGTTTACTTTGGGTATGTGGGTTGAATTTGTTTCATGATATAAATAGGACATATTTCTATCTTCTCTCACATTAGAGGGTGGTATTTTAAATTATATCCATGATTGTATCACATGCTATGTCAAAAATAGTATTTTCTCCTAGCTTAAAAACTCAAAAAATATTCTAAGAGAGTAAATTTATATACTGTATACCCTATCTCAGATATTGTTGAAATACAATAATTACAATAATTATTAATATAGGAGCAATGAACTAAATGAATTGATGATGAAATATAAATAGAGAATTATTAATCCACATTTATAGCTATAATCCCTACATGTCAATTTTGAAGCGGCCGTTACTATGTATTTTAAACTTTTCTCCTATGCTTGGGAATAATTCTTTTGATTTCAGATTTTAAACAGTGTATTTTTTTATGACTTTCCTCATAGGATGATTTTACAACTTGCCAGGGAAGTTTTTTGCTTTGAACTGAACTTTTGGTTTAGCAATCACCAACAATGTGTCATGAAAAGCATGCCTGTCCATATAATAGCTTGCATCAGAACTTAATAATGACATTGATTTAGGTACATATTAATAAAGATTTATTACAAGTTATTCTTGTATTAAAAGATAATTTTAGGAATTTAGATTAAATTTCCTAGCGTTTTGGAGAATCGTTTTGTTGTTTATAGGAATCATAGGATCAAATTATCATTAGTAGCACTCAAGAGATCATCTGAAAATGAGTTCAAAAAGTAAAACCCTAAATTATGTTTTACATATTTATATGTTTTTCAGTTTTTTCTATGTCATCCCCCTCATATAAATTATAGATACGAATATATAATATTGTGGTCTTAGAAAAATATTTCAGAGATGTTTGTTCATATTATATCACTGGAAACTAGAAAGAGTAAACAGGAAAATAATAGTTAACTGCCCAATTTTATGTGTATGTGTACGTGTGTATTTGTATGTGTGTTTTATTTAGAGAGGCTAATACTAGAAAATAAGATTTGGTATTGCTTGTCTGAATGAGATGTAATCACTGACTTTGCTAAAACTAGTGAAAATGACATGATAGAAACACTGTCAAAGAAAATGCATGGTGCCACCATACAATGTAAAGTGTCAATCTCATTAAACTGACAGATATGCCACAAGGAAACTTACATAGAACTTAGAAATTATAATTCAAGAAGAAACATAACTTTGTATGTGTGAAATGTGTTAGTCTATATTTAGTTGCCCTTGTTATTTTGTCTTTAAATCTGGTTGTGATGTTTGGCTCTGCTCAAATTTATATGGCTTTAAAATGAAAGGTAAAAGAGGAAATAGAATGTACTGTTTTATACATTAATTGTGAAACTGTGTTAAAATATACACAATGTGAAATCTGCCATATTAACATTTTTAGTGGTATTATTTATATTACTCTGACAGTGTAACAGTTATCTAAAAATGTACCATCTTATAAAATGTTCCTTCTATATTTCTGTGATTATAAATCCTGTGATCAATATTTGTCCATCCCCTCTCATCTATCAGTTCCAGCTTATGATACTCTCCATTCAGTTTTCTGCTTCTGTCACAGCTGACTTCTGTAGATTTTAAATGTGACTGCAATCATTCAATGATTTCACATTTTATGCTTAAATTATTTCACTTAACATTATCTAATTTTGCCCACATTGTCACATAGGAATTTTAAACTAAATAATGGCTTGTGTGTGTGCGTGTGTGTGTGTGTGTGTGTGTGTGTATGTTATCTATACTTTATCCATTCATCAGCTGATGAATTCTTGAGCTAGTAGATACTTATTTTGAATAGTAATAAAATAAATCTGACAATTCAAGTGACTTTTTAACCTATTATTCAACTTCCTTTGGATCTGATTCAAATAGATGTTATACTGTTCTAATATATTTTAGGACCTCCATGCATTTCCCATTACAGTTGTATAAACTTACTTTTTCACACTTTCTGACTTTTAATCAACATCCTGGCCGCTCATCATTTATCCCTTCTCATTGATAATAACCATTCCAACAGGAGTGAAATAATATTTCATGGTAACTGGCTCTTTTCCTCTGTTGATTCAATATCTTTAAGAATTTTTTCATATACTTATTAGAAAATTTCTTATTCTCTATTAAGAATTTTCTGCACAGAATCATACCTATTATGGTTGAGTTCCATATCAACCATACTCTATTTATGTGATGCATAGTTTTAAAGAAATTTATCCAGCTCTGCAAGTAACATTTTTTAAAAACATTAATATGTGTTTTGGGCATTTTTTCTTAATGTAAATATGTTTATGTATTTTTGGCTTAATGTGATGCATTGGTAAAAGTGACTGTATTAATGAAAATACCCATGATAATTTGACTTCTGTAGATTCACAATGCACTTTAAAGGAAAATAATGTGACACTCTCACCTTTTTTATTGGGCTTAAGACTTGTTTTCTTTAATCCATTGACATTATGACAGAGATTTCCTTGATTGCAATAGGTACTGTGAACATTTTAAAACTAGTTTGAACTAATATGTTTTATTCTTTGAAAGTTTCATAAATTTAATGTATCTTTACCATACATATCCCCCACTTCCTTCTCCAGCTCCCCTTAATGCCTCCTACCACATCTCCCTCACATCTGCATATCTTTTACTTTTATTGTTAATAACTCCCTGTGTATAGCAGAGCTACCCATGTGCTCATGAGTATATATAGCCATCCACTGGCCATAAGGAACCTATTTAGCATGGCTATTCCAAGAATCAACTTACAGCTGCTCTGGTTACCAGCATAAGATGAAGCCAGGCAAAATCCTCCTAAGGATTGAGGAGGTTGCCCTCAAGGATCTACCCTTATCAGCAGAGAGCTGATGGCTGCTAAAGGTCAGTCACCTGAGAAAAACTAAAATATCTGAGAAAAACAACTTAGATTTGGAAAGATATACTTTGTTTCATAGTTTAAGACATCTCAGATCACTGTAGTTCATTTGGCATGCCATAACATCATGATGGGGGGAGGCATTCTCCCCATGAGAGTCAGGAAGGAAAGAGGGAAAAGATGAGTGGGGCGGGGAAGGAAAGGTAAAAGTGAACAACATACTCCCATTGTTCTGGGGCACACTAACAATGGCATAATTCTTCCAAGAGGACTTTGCCTCCTCTGTTTCATAATTTCCAAATAGTGCTACTGGCTGGATATAAATACATTATCATAGCCTCTTTGAGGGGACAATTAAGGTCCAAATTATACTGCCTTCTGTCTCTGATATTATCCTGTTGGATTCTTGTGAATTTCTTATGCTCTGGTGAGTCTCTGATTCAGAGTTCTCTGATAGTAGCCTAAATATTTGGTATGATTGTGGTTGTGGTTGCCTACATGACAGGAAATTCTCGCACTGAATCATTGGATATTTCTCTGGTTTGATTGTTTTACTTATATATCATGACCTTGATGGACAGAAACAGAAAAACAAGTTTGTTTTGTGACCACCACTGAGGCTCACATTCTCAGGTCTATCTCTGTGGGAACAAATAGGCAAAGCCACAGTGGTTTTCTGGTTGACTAGATCATAGTATCCTACTGCAGTTGTAGAATGTAGTAGTTTATTTTGAGGAATGTTTCCAGATCTACATTTTGATTGAGGTCAAGGCTTTATAGGGTATTTTGTGAAAGCACATCCCTCCAAGTTTCTAGTAAATAGATATATTGTCCCCCTTCAGGAAATATAGCCAGAACCAAAATAAAGTGATGTTAAGGATCTTCTGGAGACAGCGTCTGATTTGTCTGACACTAGTTCCCAGACCTCAGCTGAGACATGCTTTATCTAAATTCTTGGGTAACTTGTGGGTAACCTGCTTAACCCATGTCAGTAAGAAGTACTTTCCTACTAAGATAACAGTGTATAGGACTATTCCTTAATTCTAGATAAATGATATGTTTTGTGGGGTCAAGGTTAAATGAGGCTATTATTAAGCTCTTACTAGAGAAAAGAGCTGTTTCTGGATTGGATGCCTGAGAGATAATTTGTAGATCTATCACCTAAATACTTTCAAAATGATATTCCTAGACCATAGGTTCCACTGAGATGTTAAAACTTTCTATATGATCTCTAGGACTGTGAAGATAGTCTTTGTCTTTGTATACAGGTGGAATTGTTGATCTGTGAAAGGGGTCAAGTGAGTTCCTTGTAATTTTAGACACTTAATATCTTTAATGAAGTAAAATCGACATGTTTTAGAGAGTAAAGTCATAGGGTTGAGCAATGGATTAAGATAACCTAATAGTATTTTACTTCTATTTCAACACATAACTAGAAGAACTTCCTTGTTGAAATATAGTACATAGTCATTTCCAGATTTGAAATTAGGCTTTGTTAATGATCCATCAAAATTATGCATACATATACACAAAACATGTATGGATAAGGAGCCAGTCTCAATTCTTCCTTTTTGTACTGGGCTTTTGTCTGGCTTGTAACTGTGCAAGCCCTGCGCATGCTGCCACAGTCTCTGTGGGTTGATTTGTGCATAGTCTTGTATCTGGAAGACACTGTATCTTGGAGTCATTCATCTACACTGACTTTGAAAATCTTTCTACCAATTCTGTATAGATCCTCGAGCCTTGTCAGGAGGGGCTTTATAAAATGATCCCATTTAAGACTGAGTGCTCCAAAGTCTCTCTCTCACACATTGTTCATTTGTAGGCCTCTGTGTCAATTGATATTTACTGCAAGAAAGTTCTTTGATGAGGGATGAGTGATGGACTTATCTATGAGTATAGAAATCTAATAGAATTCCTATCTGTGGGAATCAATATAAGGAAGTTAATTGTTTTCACTTTCCTAATCAATTTATTTGCCTTCTTAAGATCACCTTAGGTTGGACATTAACACTGTGCTGACTGCTTTCCTTGATTAAATTTCATATCTGAAATCTTAAATATCTAGATCATCAGGGAATTGTACAGAGAATGTCAATTGCTGAAGAGATTTTTATATGCTCAGTATGGAAGACTAAGCTTTTATTAGTTTTAGTAGATTCCTTAATGCTCATTTTAAAGTATCATTTGGAATAACCATTAAAAACAGCCTATATGTTGATATAGGCTAACAGGCAGAAGAAAAAAAGAAACTAAACAAAACTTAAAATAGCCATCAGCACAGCAGATTATGTGAACCCTTCCCAAGGCAGTGGAGTTTAAAAACATTGGCCTGAGCAACCCAAATACTATGGCATTTTTCATAGTGAAAGAGTTCTTCTATCAAATATTATAATTAACAGAGTAAATCCAGTAGTCCAGCTGGCATGGTGCCACATACTTGTAATTCTAGAACTGATATTTATACTTTATTTTATATGCAGTAACTAAAAAAATTAGCTCTTGTAGAGCAGACAAAAACATGATGAAAGAAATATTTCATCACAATTCTTGGAACATTTTAAGTAGACTTTATTAAAAAACAATCAAGCAACCTGTTAGGTATAGTTAGAGCTTGATGAAGCAATGAAGACTTGACCTACAGTGACAGAGGTAACTCAAAAGAGAAGTTAGAATATTGATAAAACATATACCAGTGAAATATAAATACTAGAGATGGGCAAGGAAAGACGACAAGAGAAGACTGGAGAGTGGGGTTTGGGGATGAGTATGCTGATTTTAAAATGGTAGTGCAGTGCATCAAATGTAAATGTTCAAACTCTTGCTAGATGTTTTCCACAGTTATATACTAAATGATGAATTTAATTTTCCAAAGCTACCTGAAACTGGTTTGATAAACATTGGGGAAGTTGTTTCTTTAATTTGAAACATTCTGAGGTTTGCTAAGGAACATTGATTCTATTGATGTTAACAGGAGCTCTTCAAGCAGAATTAGAAGTAGCTCCAAAGAATTCATGTCAGAAAACAGCATTTCCACTATATAGCTTTTGGTTTTTATACTAAAACTTTATTAGAATTCAGGAAATGTATGTTAAACAACAAACTCCTTCAAAGATAGTAACACCAGGCCTAGAATACATTTCATTTAAAAAGAGAACAGTCTGCTAAATGAAGTATAAAATAACTTCACAGTTATACCTTATATGAAGTAATTTAGCCAACCTTTGAGTTTTTAATGACATCTGATTTCTACTTCAGCTAGGCTAAAAGCAAATATTTAACATTAGCAAGGGGATGAAAGATCTCAATTGTAAATAGTAACTGCAAGCAATTCAATTCATTACATTTATACTATAAATGCATAAACACGGATTTTCCCCATGAACCTTGATAGTATATGCATTAGCCCTTCAAACTGGAGGGTATGCTTTACTTTGTCAGTATCCTTATGCTAAAAGTATCTTTCCAAAAGTTTCCAATACTAAAATACACCCTCCATTTAACAAGTTCAAATTTACCTTTGGTGTATGCTTAAAATTTATCACAAATATAATGAATGTACAGTAATTCCTCCTTGTATTAATAACTCTTATAGATACTTAAGCTACCATGAACTAAGAACTGCTTGATGTCCCATTTCACTTAAGATCATTTTATAAGAGTTATCATAGTGACCCCTTTCTAGTTCTAGACTTGAACCATTTCATTTATGGTAGACGTTAAATGATCATTTTTTTTCCTTTTTATTATTATTTATTATTATTTTTCTTTTTTATTGGATATTTTCTTTATTTACATTTCAAATGTTATCCCCTTTCCAGGTTTCCCCTTCCCAGAAACCTCCTATCCAATCTCCTTTCCTCCTTCTTCTATGAGGGTGTTCTTCCACCCCCTCACCCACTCCTGCCTCCCTGTTTTGATTCCCCTAAACTGGGGCACATATTGATAAATGTTAATTATTCATGGATTACTTTTTTCTTAGCTGCTGAAGAGGTTGCTGCTGTCATTGATATAGACTGGAATACAATCTCGTGCAATGGTTAGACAACTGATTAGTTTGCCTTCACTGAGAAAGGATGAATTCAGGTTGCTGTGAAGAATCTTTTCTTCATAAACACAAAAGGTCAGGTAGAGTTTAACTACCATTGGTGTCTTTGATGCACTGTAATAATTGTCAACCCCAAATATTAATCCATGATGCAATTAAAATTCTTAGTGTTCCAGCAAAAAATATCATGACTTAGTTACACGCACATAGATAATCATTAAGAGTGCTTTCACAGGCAGGTGGACAATACCTTCAGAGATATTGTCAGTTATTATTTTGAACATTTACTATAAGGTAAAACATTACACATTCATGATACTGTGTTGAAGGATTTTAAGCATCCATGATTATAAAAAGTGAAGACTGAATCTTGCCTTACTGTGGACAGTTCCCTTTTAGGAATTCAGTTGAAGTGTTCTCACATGCTGCTTGTAAATATATCCTTAACTGTCAGTAAGTAAAACTTTGGCTGATTTTTAAGTCTGTCACAGAATATAGTCTTTGTTTCTTTAAGGAATAGGACAAAAAGTTGACCGACAAAGATGATCTAACTTTATTTACCATCAAATTAACTAGTGCTTATAAAATTTATATTAAATAATGTAATGGTTCAAGGCTTTATAGTGTTTATTTTTTTGTTAATTTCAAACAAAGAAACCACTTGCTTTCACCTTACTCTTTGATTCATAAATGGATAGTTGTGTGAAATAAAATAAAGTTAAAATAAAGTTAATGAAGTTTCATAGTCTCAGTGGGGAAAGAAGCAGCTTCAATGTACATTATGACTTGAGACAGATGTGGCATAGAATGCCATATGTAGCTCATAGAAGACTTACTGAATTCTCTTGAAGAACTACCAACTTTACAAAGTTCATAAGTTGACTGTGACTCTAGTTCAATCCCAGAAGTATGAAGTGCCATTATTATGTTCTGCTAAACAGTTTTATCAAATGAAGAAAAAAAGTCATATTAGGACAAATTACTTAAAATATAGACCCAGATAAAATCAGTAGACAAAAATAATTTAAATATACATAATCTTTAGATGTTATAAGTGGCATTAATTCTATAAAGCAGAATTTCTTAATAGTTCAGCTAAATAGTGTAAAAATATCATTGCTATTTTGTGGGGTTATCTGACATGTTTCTTAGCAACTTCTTTTTATATAGTACATAAGGTTTGCATATCAGCAGAGCTATTTGTGTAGGCACTTTAAAGGAGGGGGATGTTTCATTTTACACAGTACAAATAACCTTGTAATTAAACTGAAACAAATAATTGCCAAGAAGCAATTATCATTCAATTAAAGAGTAATTACATGGTTATTTGTGCCCTGTAACATAAAGCATTACTGAGATCAGTAATGCAATCAATATTTTAGTGGAAACAGGATGTTGCAGTGATGGACCTTTTAACTTATACTGATTAAATTGTCATCTAAATAACAGTTTTCTAGTTAAATCGCCACATGTTTATTTGTCTTGATTAATATGTAAATATCGGCTTGATGATAATAAAGCTTTTAAAAATAAGAAGCATCACAGGATCATCTTTCAAGATTTGTCATCGTTCCAGCTTTTACAGAATTCTACACAGTCTTTCACCATTTTCTCAGGATTATTTTAGAAATGAAACATAGGAAGTTTAGAAGTACTTATGTATTAGTATATATTGTAATTCAGTATGAAATTATAAATAATATTAATTCTATTGCATATTTAATAGAATTTATTAGTGGTAGATTAATTTTAATAACTTAATTTCAATAATTTTATAACTCTAGGAGCTTAAATCTTGCAAAAATATTAAATTTGATGATATGTGCATGGGATTTGTGTTCAGATACTTTTAAACATGTTTATAAAGAGATATCACATCACCATCTTCATTAAAGAGTCAATAAAAATTTAAATTATATTGCAAGCATATATTTCTGTCACTAGAATACACATTTTTCAAAGATAGAATTTTTTCAGTGTTTTTACATTATACTAACAGATAAATTATAACAAATAACATTTTATTCAGCTTACATTTTAACCTATGTATAGCACTACCATAGGTAGTAGATAACTAGTACATATTTATTTGGTGGATATCTGGACAAGAGATATAGTTACATTATATATGTGATTGCAGGAGTAGTTAGCTGCTAATCAGGTCTTTAATCTTCTTGTGTCTCTCAACGCATAATAAAGTAACATCTACCATATATTTTTTGACATTATATGTAGTCATATTTGAATAAATCACAGACTGATGCTTATATAATTGTAGTAGAGTACAGGATCTGAAATACAGTGGTTTTCTGATGAATAAATTGGTAGAAATAGCTGTTTATTCATTTTATTAAGTAGAAAATACCATTCTGAAAATATTTGGAAACTGTAGAAACAGTGTGATAAATATTTCCCATCTGTCAACAAATAGGTTTAAGTAACTGTTACTGGGTTTCCTGCATGCTCAAACCATAAGAATACATAAAGAATTGGTGACATATACCACTAGCCATGCATATGTGTTCATGGAGATCATGCTCTAGTTTGGGTCACTCACAAATCAATAATGCTAAAAGGATTAACTACAAAATTAAAAACATAAAAGAATGGAGAATTTGATCCACTGGAGTTTATATATGTGTGTGTTAGATGTGACATAAGCCATGTATATTCCAGTATATATCCATCCCACTTCTGAAGTCAAAGTGGAAATTCCTTTTTATTTTATTTATTTTTTATACTTTATTTACATTTCAAATGTTTTCCCCTTTCCAGATCTCCCCTTTGGAACCTCCCCATTCCCTCCATCTTCCCCCTGACACTATGGGGGTATTCCCCCACCCACTCATCCCACCCATCCACTCTCACCTTCCCTCCTTGTCATTCTCCTATACTGGAGGATCTAACACCCTCAAGCCCAAGAGACTTTCCTCCCCCTGCTGACTAACAAGACACTCCTCTGCCACATATGTGGCCCTATGGGTCCCTCCATGTCTATTCATTGGTTGGTGATTTAGTCTCCAGGAGTTTCGAGGAGTCAGCCCAGTTGCCACTATTGCTCCGTCCATGGGGCTGCAAACTCCTTCAGCTCCTTCAGTCCCTTCTCCAAGTCCTCCATCTGGGACCTCACACTCAGCCCTACTGTTGCTGTGAAGTGACTCTTGGGTATTTAGAACTTTTGGGCTAATAAACACTTAACAGTGAGTGCATACCATGTTCATTCTTTTGTGACAGAGTTACCTAGTTCAGGATGATATTTTCAAGTTCCATCCATTTGTCTGCGAATTTCATGAAGTCATTGCTTTGAATAACTGAGTAGTATTCCATTGTGTAAATGTACCACATTTTCTGTATCCATTCCTCTATTGAGGGACATCTGGGTTGTTTCCAGTTTCTGGCTATTATAAATATGGCTGCTCTGAACATAGTAGAACATGTGTCTTTATTACATTTTGGAACATCCTCTGGGTATATGCCCAGGAGTGGAATAGTTCCTCAGGTAGCGTTATGTTCATTTTTCTGAGGGTCCCCCAAACTGATTTCCAGAGAGGTTGTATCAGCTTGCATTCCCACCAGCAATGGAGGAGTGTTCCTCTTTCTCCACATCCTGGCCAACATCTGCTGTCACCTGAGTTTTTGATCTTAGCCATTCTGACTGGTGTGAGGTGGAATCTCAGGGTTGTTTTGATTTGTATTTCCCTGATGACTAAGGATGTTGAAAATTTCTTTAGGTGCTTCTCAGCTCTACGAGTTTCCTCAGTTGCGAATTCTCTGTTTAGCTCTGTTCCCCACTTTTTGATAGGGTTATTTGGATCTCTGGAGTCTAGCTTTTTGAATTCTTTGTATACCTTGAATATTAGCCCTCTATTGGACGTAGGATTAGTAAAGATCTTTTCCCAATCTGTAGGCTGCCATTTTGTCCTATTTACAGTGTCTTTTAAAAGCAGTATACAGTAAACCAGTGTCCAACATCAAACTAAATGGAGAGAAACTTGAAGCAATCCCACAAAAATCAGGGACTAGGCAAGGCTGATCCCTCTCCCCCCATCTATTCAATATAGTACTTGAAGTTCTAGCTAGAGCAATTAGACCACAAAAGGAGGTCAAAGGGATACAAATTGGAAAGGAAGAAATTAAAATATCACTATTTTCAGATTATATGATGGTATACTTAAGTGACCCGAAAAACTCCACCAGAGATCTGCTACAGCTCATAAACACCTTCAGCAAAGTGGCTGGATACAAAATTAACTCAAGCAAATCAGTAGCCTTTTTATAATCGAAGGATAAACCGGCTGAGAAAGAAATTAGGGAAATGACACCATTCACAATAGTCACAAACAATATAAAATATCTTGGTGTGACTCTAATCAAACAAGTGAAAGATCTGTATGACAAGATCTTCAAGTCTCTGAAGAAAGAATTCGAAGAAGACCTCAGAAGATGGAAAGATCTCCCATGCTCATGGATTGGCAGGATTAATATAGTTAAAATGGCCATCCTGCCGAAAGCAATCTACAGATTCAATGCAATTGCCATCAAAATCCCAACTCAATTCTTCATAGACTTAGAAAGAGCAATTCTCAAATTCATTTGGAATCACAAAAAAACCCAGGATAGCAAAAAGTATTCTCAACTATAAAAGGACTTCTGGGGGAATCAACATCACTGACCTCAAGCTGTACTACAGAGCAGTTGTGATAAAACCTGCATGATATTGGTACAGTGACAGGCTGGTAGATCAATGCAATAGAATTTAAGTCCCAGAAATGAACCCATACACTTATGGTCACTTGATCTTTGACAAAGGAGTTAAAACCATCCATCCGAAAAAAGACAGCATCTTCAACAAGTAATGCTGGTTCAATTAGTGGTCTGCATGTAGAAGATTGTGAATTGATCCATTCCTATCTCCCTGTACAATGCTCAAGTCCAAGTGGATCAAGGACCTCCACATAAAACCAGATACACTTAATCAAATAGAAGAGAAGAAGTGGGGAATAGTCTGGAACACATAGGCACAGGGTAAAAGTTCCTGAACAGAACTCCAATGGCTTGTGCTCTAATATCAAGAATCGACAGATGGAACCTCATAAAATTACAAAGCTTCTATAAAGTGGAACTTCTAAACCAAGAGTCTTTAGTATCTCTCAATTTGTTTGAAGAATACTGTTTCAAATAGGGAGAATACACACACAAGCACTTGCACACACACAGACACACAGACAGAGAGAGAGATAGAGAGACAGAGAGAGAGAGAGAGAGAGAGAGAGAGAGACAGACAGAGAAACAGAGACACAGACAGACAGACACACAAACACCACACGCAAACATACATATGAACACTGAAAACAATTTAAACTGGATAGCTTTTAAAGTCTTCTATTAACTGTTGGCTGTCATATGGTTTCTCATATGCAATTTGAAGGGGCACCAGGGAGCAACTTTAGCTGACAGTGTGAGAAGTGATGCAGGGACAAAGCACTGAATAAGGAGTAAAGTACAAAGAGTAAACTTGAGATCTGACAAACACAAGATACAACAAAACGTTTAGAATGGTTAGATATGGTGACTATTATTTAACAAAATAATTTATCTTCTTTAAATGATAAATATATTTCACTGATTTGGGGCTCCTAAAGCATGTTTGAAGTAAAAAAAAAATATTTTTATTTCTGCACCCTTAAAAGATCTAAGAAGACATAAAATAAGGCCAAGTCAAACAGGATAACTACACTGAATTAAATAAAATAAATTATGACTCAATATTGAATAGAAAGTAAATGAGAAAAATATTAAATCAGAAAAAACTATGTTTCTTGCTAAGTTGATGCACAATATTCATGTTTAATGGAAGAAAATAGCACTAGCACAATTTGTAAAAACCGAGCTTAGTGATAGTATTACTGTGTAAAAATTTTCTATGCCTTGTCATTATTGAACAGCAGAGTTTGTTTTATATTGCTGGAGCTCTTCACTACTGCAACGTTGATAGGTTGCTGTTCAACTTCTATCTGTGAACAAGAAGCTATTGTTTTGGAAATGTTGCCTATCTGAATGAATCACATACCTTTTTTAATAGTAGTGTATTTAACATAGTATTTTGCAGTATTAATCAAAAATCCTTTTATTCTTCTTTATAAAATGCATTTCTATTATAGGGAAATAATAGCATCTTATGCAAGATTAAAAGAAATATGTCAAATATTGGCCTGAAAGATGGTTCAATGGATAAAGGTACTTGCTGCTAAACCTAAACCTAAGGACCTGAGTTCAGTCTCCAGGACCCACACTATAAATGGAGAAAAGTACCTCCCACTAGTTTTCCTCTAACTTTCTTAAGCCTGCTGTGACATACAATGCTGCCACAGAACTAAAAAATAAATGCAATAAAATATATACCAACTTCAGAATAACTTTATTCTAATATTCTATTGTTTGTACATCTGCAAATTGTGTCAACCTCTAAATGATGGTTTTAGAATACTACATAAGGGCATGAAATGGTGTATGCAGATATACACATTTCTATTTTATTACTGGAACTGACATTTATTTATTCCCCATCCATTTGTTCTCATGATTAAACTCACGACTCTGTGCATTCAGAGCAGGCTTTCTACCACCCAACTATAAATGACAATTTCTGATAATATCATGTCTGAGCTTTGCACAAGAGCTAAGAATGTGTGAATGCATCACTTTTCATTAATGCTTTAACTGTTGATTCAACTAGAATATAGAGGTAGCACCAGTTGGACTTGATGGGTTCAAACCAAAGATGACAGAATGTCGGGTGGATGTGGAAGGGGAAAGGGATGGAGGAAGGGTGAATATGACATATTATACAAAACTCTCAGTGGACCAATAAAATTCTGTGAAGAAATATTTGATCTGAGAAAAAGACAACCTCCATGGCAATTTTCTTTGTGTAGTCACACCAAAAGAGGCAGAACAAAATCAACATATTAAGAATGCGTTTCTCTTGTTCCTCATGGGTTTCCAGCAGCTTTGGAAGTGTTAATGAACACTGTGTTTTATTCCATAACTCACAGCTCTGTACCCTTCTCCTCTGCTATGGTAAGTAGAGGCTTACACTGTCCAATTTTGTACAGTCTGAATTCTGTGACTCACTGCCTTGGACCTTAAAGCATATATTGATGCCAGGGATCACATAGCTTTAAGGGCAGTATGTAGTTTAGAGATTCTTCATAACACGTGGTTTGTATTGCAAAGTACTGGCTTACAAATGAAAGCTAAAGTGGAAATTGATTCTTGGCAGCTTTAATATTAGCCATGATTATGTTGTAAAATTTATTGTAAACTGTTGGTTTTCCTTACTAACTCATGACAGTGCATAGTCTGTAATGTAATGGTTTATTTATTCTTGACAATTATATAAGATCCAGAAAGTGAATGTATCAAGTAATAGTATTTGAGCTTTATCTTTCTTTCCCAACAGCTCAAGGCCTGGCAGGCCTCCTAAGCGTTCTTTGGGAGTGTTGCAAGATAATGCCCGACTTCTGCCCCGTGCAGTCCCAGGCCTATTATCACCAGGACTTATCACTCCAACAGGTAAGGCAATCCCTCAGCCTTGTCTCTTCTTACTGACAAGAGTTTGAAACAAACTAATATTGATGTGTTTTTTCCATCAAAGCTTTTCAAGCTCTACTAGAGGTTATATTATTGAATATTTTTGGAATATTCATGCAAACACAATATTTATTTAAACTTTAATGACTACAATTAAAAGGATATGATTTTCTGAATGTCATATCCTTATGTGCAATCTCTTTCAATGTGTATGTTGAGTGCTGGGAGCAAAGATGTGGAACGAACAAATTAGCATCATCTGAAAGCTTCTTGTGATTTGCTTACCTTATGCACCTCACCAATACTTGTTTTTTCTATTGTATCTCTGTATATTGTCAGTTACTATACCAGAATAGGAACCTGGAAAGAAAATATGCATCCTCTGTGAGTAAGCTTATAATAATACCCATTTCAAAAGTTATCACAGAATCCTCTCGATATTCTAAAAGTGCTTATGGATATACAAAAATACTTGAAAAATTATCTTAATAGTTCTCTAGTAGAAACTAAAATCTTTAAAACTATTATATCAAGGAAAAAATTAATAAAAAGTCATTATATATCTATTATCTACCAATAATACAAGTTTATAAAGTACTTATCTTGTTTTGGTTTTAATTCCTTAGGAAAAGAACAAATATATGAGTAGTGGTCTTGGTTGTCCTAGAATTAAGGACAAATGATATAATAGTCATATTGGAGCATGACAGAGACCATAATACAACTAGATATATAGGGTCATAAGCTCACAATGATGCAAGCAAATAAATTAATTTGGTAAACTGGGTAATAATAAAAAAGATTGACTCTTCAGATCTATCTGTATTTTGTATGCTTAGTGTTGGACATGTGGAGAATGATACTGCAGGCACATAAAAGCACTGAAGGGATGAGAAAGTGCTTATTGTGGCAGGGAAATAGCAATGAAATTAAAAAGACTAAAGCAGAGATTTGAGGTGGAAAACGTGTAAATGATGTGCTTTGAATAGAAAATGAAGGAAATAAATGACAGTTTGTGAAACTAGTATTTGATTTACTAAGTTTTTAAAAATCATTTATTTATTTATTTATTTATTTACACTCCAGATTTTATTCCCTTTCCATCCTCCGACCTTTTCACATCCCATACCTCTTCCCCAATCCCCTTCCTCCATGAGGATGCTCCCACACCTACCCTCAGCCCCACCCCACCACACCTCGAAACTCCATGGGACCTCAAGTCTCTTGAGGGTTAGGTGCATTCTCTCTGACTAAACCCAGACCCAGCAGTCCTTTGCTGTATATGTGTTGGGGGCCTCATATCAACTGTTGTATGCTGCCTGATTGGTGATTCCGTGTTTGAGAGATCTCAGGGGTCCAGGTTAACTGAGTCTGCTGGTCCTCCTACAGGGTCACCCTCCTTCTCAGCTTCTTCCAGCCTTTCTCTAATTGACCATAGTGTTCAGCAGCTTCTGTCCATTGGTTGGGTAAAAATATCTGCATCTAACTCTTTGAGCTGCTTGTTGGGTCTTCCAGAGGGCAGTCATGATAGGTCCTTTTTGAGAATGCTCCATAGCCTCAGTAATAGTGTCAGGCCTAGGAGCCTTCCCTTGAGCTGGATCCCACTTTGGGCCTGTCACTGGACTTTTCTTTCCTCAGGCTCTTCTTCATTCCATCCCTGTAGTTTTTTCAGACAGGAAAAATTATGGGTCGGAGCTTTGACTGTGGGATGGCAACCCCCTCCCTCACTTGATGCCCCGTCTTTCTGCTGGAGTTGGGCTCTACAAGTTCCATCTCTCCACTGTTGGACGTTTCATGTAAGGTCCCTCCCTTTGAATCCTGAGAGTCTCTCACCTCCCAGGGCTCTCTTTCCCTTACGGACCAGACACTTCCAAAATATATTTCACAACCTTCCTTTTCTTTTCTTTTTATCTTTTTGTGTGTGCCTCATATGAAATTGTGAAAATAGTTCAGGCTTCACACTCCTGTTTCAGAGACTCATGTGCTCTAGTACATAACATTTTACTTTTTGTTAAAACATTTTATTTATTAGAGGAATCGTTTACTAAAGAACTGAGTAAAGATTTTAAAATGACCGACTGTGAAGGGTACTTAAAAATAAAACTAATAGCAGAATGTATGAGCAATTGGTTCCATTAAAAGGGAGAAATATGGAGGATCTGAATTAAGACACATTCATTCTGTCGAAAAGATGTTCCAAAGTAATTTATTAATAAGAATTTGCTGTTAGATAATTGATTAAATGCAGATGTGGAGCCAGTAAAGTCTAAGATAATTTGTGTTCTATTTCGGCAATCTCTCCTTTCTTTTGCATTGCTTGATCTATGTAACTTTCAGTTTCCTGGAAGATGACTACTCTCTTCTCCACAGCTTATGAAGTCTTTCAAAAACACAGATGTGGAAACAGTCCTGAGCAAGCTTTAAACTGGCAGTTTACAAAGAAGTAATAAAGTGATTATGATGAAATTCTTGTAGCATTTAGTCTTGAAATTGTGGTCGAATCTTTAGTTTGCTATTTTGTTTTCCATCTTGGCATAATGTGACAAAATATTTCTTGAATGTCACCTGCATCCAAATCCCCATGAAATTAATTCCACAAAGAACCAGTCTTAGAGTGGCAAGGTGGAAAGAATTAAGACTGGCTTTGGTTGTATGGTGTCATTTTCTAATTAGCCTGATTAAATCATTGGGATAAATATTGGCACTTTTAATAATGCATTTTATCTTTGCACTTATTAAGTTTGGAATCTAAGAATCAGTTATAAAGATATATATCATAGTATTATGAGTACTAGAAGAAAAGCGAAAATACAGTCTAGACAAACCAAACCCACAACTGTGATGTGATGACTGATTTTAAAATAATGTATGTTTGAAAAAAGTATATGTTTATATTGGGTTTTTCAATAAATGATTTAATAAAATATAAATGTTATATAAATACTAAATGCTTTCCCTTACCTAACTGCATTTTCTTTGTATGGTCTGTGTTTGGGAATAACTATTGACCTAGCAAGAGGACTACTTTCAATTATTAATTTTTAAATAGTAATTGTATTAATTCTTTGACAATTTTATACAATATATTTTGGGCACAGTAATTCCCGACATTAACCTATATAGATGGACTCCCACCATCTTACCCAGCAAACTTTTTGTCCCCTCCCATTTTTTTTTCCAAATTTATCAAGTTTATTTATGTTAACCTGGGCATGAGAAATGCCCCAGAATATGGTTACTATACTAAGTGTTGCATCATTGCAACTGTCAGAAACAGATATTCCCTCTCTTCTCAGCAATCAATTGCCAGTAACTTTGCACTAGGAGTAGGAGTTTGTGCATACATCTCTTTCTCCATTCTGTGGTATTTTCTTGCTGAAGCTTGTGCAGTTTTTATGCATACTAGATCAATCACTGTAAATTCATATTTCTATCTGCCTTCTTTTGTCAGGAAAATAATCTCTTTGAAGTTATCCACTACTTCTGATTCTATAAGATTGCACATTTTTCTGTCTCTTCCTTCTCTGAGATTCTTGAGCTTTGAGGAGAGGGGTGTGATATATCTGGTTCAGAGTGGAATACTCTCAAATACCCTACTCTGTACCATTACCAGTTGTGGATCTTTGCTTTAATTGTTGTCTCTCACAATATGTATATCTCGTAAGGACTGAATGATGCACTGATATATGAATATAGCAAAAAGTAATTAAGAGTCATTTTAATGCCATTTTCATTTAACAGAAAAATAGTAGAAGCTTTTTCCCATTCTTGGCCCCATTGAAAATATCAGATATGAGTGCCAGGGTGTGGATTTGGCCTTAAATTTAGTAAAATGTGGATGGTTGTTTCCATAACTTTTGTGCCACTGTTATGCTAATATGTCTAGCAGGGAGACCATTATTGTAGCTTTCAGCATCTGTAATTAAGACTGATGAATATTTTTCTTTCTTGAAGTGTGTATAGGACCTTCCAGAACTATGAAATCTAACTAGTAAGGATGAAGCTTCCAGTTGAGTATACACAGATTTCACTATGGCCTGTGATTCAAGAGTGTTGAATCTTATGTATTAGTGTCTTAACTTCAAATTCTAGAGAGTAGCTCATCATATTTTTGATATTGTAATATCTGTAACATTTGTAATATTTTCTGAGGAACTATTGTCCAACAACTGAAAACCAGCTAAACCATTCCTGGTAGTGAGTTTTATATTTTTTACCATATAACATCTAGCTGGAGACATTGCCTTCATTATAATGTAATTTAATTTAAGTTTTTAAAAAAATATATGGATGTATTTTAGAAAGTTTCTGCAATAGTTGGTTTCTGTATGGGTTTTCAAAAGGCCTTCAGTATTAATTATTTCTTCTCACATTCACTTCTCTACTCTGTCCTCCTATTCCTCATCCCAGCTAACCCTTCCTCTTTTACTTTCCCTGTTCCCCTTTTGTAATGCTGTATTTTATTTTCCTTTCTTTGAAAGATCCATCTGGTATTCCAAATGAAATAGTATTCCAAAAGTTTAAAATATGTCTTCCAAAATTTAGGAGAAACATGAAATGTTTGTCTTCTGGGGTTTGGTTTTCCACACTAAGGATGTTTGTTTCCAGTTATATCCATTTGACTGTAAATTTTATAATTTCATTTTTTCTTAATAGCTAAAGAATATTCCATACTACAAATGTACTATATGTTTATTTTACATTCATTAGTTTTTATACATTTAGGTTCTTTCTGTTCCATGGATATTATGAAGAGTGAAGCAACAACCATGAGTAACCAAGTTTCTTTTTAGTAATGTGTAGAATTTTTTGGGAAGATATCCAAAGGTAATATAGTTGGTACTTACGGTACATCTATTTTCTGCCTTTTGAGGAACAGCCAACACCAATATCCATAGTGACTGTTCCAGTTTGGAAACCCAACAACAGTAAGTGTTCCTCATTCCCAACATGTAGACCAACATATGTCGTGTGTGTGTGTGTGTGTGTGTGTGTGTGTTGATTATCTTGACTGAGGTAAGATGAAATCCTCAATATAGTTTTTATTTGCATTTTCCTGATGGCTAAGGAGGTTGAACACTTTAAAAAATATTTATCAATCATTTGTATTTTATCTTTAAGAACTCTCCTAGTTCTATGCTCAATTTTTAATTGCACTATTTGTTTTGTTGAATTCTTTGTGTATTCTTGAGACTAACCCTCTGTCAGATATATAGCTGGCAATTTGTTTTTTTTTTTTTTTTTAACATGTTAAAGTCTCTCTCTTCACTAGAATGAAGGAGTCCTTGGATGTATGGAAGCATCTCAGTTTCACAGATTCCCATTTGTCAATTTTTGATTTTGTGACTATGAACTCAGTGTCCTGTTCTGAAAGTCCTTTACTGCACCAATGATTTCAAGAGCATTCTATGTTTTTATCGATAGTAGACTCAGAGTATCAGGTTTTGTGTTCAATTGTGAATTTTAATTTACTGTAGGATGTTGACAATAGTATGAGTTTCTTGTTTCTCTACTCAATAACAGGCTTGAATATCCCTGATTCATACTAAGGGATATGCTGTTTGCTGTTTTGTTTCTCAATTTTTACTTTCTCTGTTAATGTTTCAATGAATTTTTATATGGGTAGCATAATGCTTTAACTTAAAATACCATTTTTTATTCTTTTGGCAATATTTTTGCCTATTCATGCATGGACTATAGAATAAAAATCACAGCCAATTTTTATGTACAGTGAACAGTAATTTGGAAATTAAACACAACTTAGATTATGATGTTGTAGATGATAATCAAGATTATTATGACAAGATTATGATGATTATGTGCTAACATATAACAATAATCTCTGTAGTACTTTATAAATATACTCACATCTTTATGGTCCAGTTTAAACACAGGCAAACATGTACATCAATTTTATCTTTAAAAGAATTATTTTAAATTCTTGTTTAATACACTTTGAAATATTAAGGGATTAGCATTATTGATTATTATTACTATGTTGCTAAAGATCTAGTCTAGGCTTTTTCACATGACTAGAGCATATATCTATCCCATTTCTGGAGTTAGCATTGTCAATATTTTAAGTAAATAATAAAGAAAATGAATTTTTATGAAGATCAGTAAAATGCCCTAAGTCACTAAAATTCTAAGACAGAGTAACAATTTCAAAGGCTAGATTTGTTTTGTTACGACAACAAAAAAATCCTTGACTTCAAAAATGTCAGTTATAAAACCACAGGCTCATACTCAAACTTCTTATTTTTTTTTAAATATAAGAGATCTAATATCTTGGAAACAATATATCTAATTAATTGCTGGTGATCATATGTTCATTATACTAGAACACTGTTGATTTAATTTTTGTTTATTATATTTGGTCACAGTGTTTTATAGCCTCTGTTAATTAGCTGATGATTAATACTGCTGTGTGTTGATATATTCTTTCTTACATGATATGAAAGAATCTTCTGAATGTCTGAAATTTACTTTTTATATGGAGAAAATTAAGTTATAGATTGCTGTATCTGGCAGTATCTTGGGTGAATTAACTTCAGTATAGATGCTTAATGAATTAATATGATTAAGTTAATGAAAAATACAAACATTGCCAAATCCAGTTCTCCTAATCTCATACTATAGCACATTTGCTTCTCCCTGTACTGAAAGAGACACTGATATTTACACACTGTCATTGTGCTGGTCATCCAACTGTGTATGATTTCCATCTGGATTATCCTGTCGCTGCCTCCTTGGTGAGAGATCACATAAAAAATCATAGTCATGTGCCAAATCTATTGGGAACATAGAAATTAGTTTTTATCTCTAAGTACCAACTTTTAACTTCTCTCTTTCATATACAACTTATATGAAACAAAGTACAAAATTCTTTTTCTACCTTTTCTGTTATTCTTTCAGTATCTGTTTTTCAAATGTTAGTTTTCTTTTTCTAGTCAATAAGCAGGATATTTAAAATCATAACAAAACTTGCTGTTGTATAAAACATTGGAGATAAAATTAGCTTCCTTGCTAGTACTTTGATTTAATGGGCATAGAGAATGACTGTACTGAAATAACTCAGTATAATAAAACATGCCACTGGGTTTGTTAAATAATATTCTACATAGATGTTTTACAAAATACACTGTTAGTCATGCAATAAATCTTGCAGAACAAAATACATTTTATCTTTTCATATTAAAAGAGCAAAAGGTAATAATATTTAACATTTATGACTATTGTCTGCATATTAGAAAAATGATTAACAAAGAGCAGATTTGATGACTAGAAAATCCCTCTTAAAAATCAGAGAATGCAGTATAACCTGTCTTTATTATTTATCCAAAGAAAGAGATACAGGTGTTGGATATTGTTATGGTAATGATAAAATGATTGATATGCCTTTTTGCATAAGTATATATTTTGAATAATGTTTTGAACTGTTTACATTTATATCCAGTATGTGTAAATTTTTGAGAGTTCTTGGGGCTAAATATTTACTGTATAAAAACTGATGTTTTTTATAAAATATTTTGTATACATGCATGAATCAAAATGATGAACAAATGCTTATATTAACAGTTTTATGACTCAGCCAGTACATTGCTTCCCATTCAAGCATGGGAATCTCAGCTCAATCCCTAAACATATGTTTACAAAAAAGCCAAGCCTGGTGATCTATTCCAAGAATTTCAGCACTGGTTCAGTAGAGAGAAGAGGAGCCTTTGATTTTCTAGCTAGATTGTAAATCAGTGTGGTTCACTTTAAGGGAGTTACCATGTCTCACACAATATGTTCAAATGTGATTGAGTAAGACATCCAACATTGAAATGTGGTTTGGTTTGCACATGTGTGTGCACACAGAAACTCATACACATGAACAGGTACACATTCATACACACAAATACCATTGATGTATTTTCTCAATTTGTATTTGAGTGTGCCACATGAGTGCTTATTCTGTTAATCTAGATTAGAAAATCCTACCTCTTGCATTATAATACAAAGTAAAAGAATAGAATTCATAGATGTTTTCCTTGAGGTAAATTGGTCCACTTTGATGTAGAACTCACCATGTAGCCCTAGCTAGCACTAAGCACAAAAAAATCCTTATACCTCACTTAAACAAGAGTTAGAATGACAAGTATGTACTTGTTCAGATATGTTTATTTAATTTTTATGTTATTGCAGATTAAAATCTGGGCATATAGCATTTTTAGCAAAGCATCTAACATGGAGCAACACTCCATACCCCACACGCATGGACTTATTGTTATAACAATCTTCAAATGGCAATTATGCTCAAGCTTATGCCTTCTCTTTCTCTTCACAATGGATCCTCAACAGTGATTTTATTTATCTGAAGTTTCATAGATTAGAATGATATTTACACCATTTCCTCCCATTTCCCCACTCCAACTCCTCCCATGTCCCCCATTCCCTATCAAACTCTTCTTTCATTTTTGTTACATATATATGTATACCACCTTCTGGGTTCATTCCATGTATATTGTGTGTGTTTGTGTGTGTGTGTGTGTGTGTGTGTGTGTGTGTGTGCCTGTCTCTGTTTAGAACTTAATACTTTGGATTAAACAACTTACCAGGAGGGCTTATCCCTGGAAAACACTGAAAATCCATCTCTCTCTCTCTCCTCAATAGCCATTGATGACTCATAGCTGTTCATGTATAGGGGAACTTTGTGAAATTTTCTCCATTCATATAAGAGCCAGAAGAGTGGGACACATGCTCAGATATAAACATATCTGTATGTCTGTATATATATATATATATATATATATATATATATATATATGTGTATATATATATATATATATATATATATATATATATGATGTTTATTATGTTTCCTGTGCAACTCAAGGAGTAATAGAAAATTCATATGAAAGAAAATCCAGAGGCATAGATGCAGTTCTATAAAGTGATTTGAATAAATATAATAATTACAATTGAAATATGCTTTGCAAAATAGTGCTGAGTACTAAATTTAGGTCAGGTAAGAAAGTAGGAGAAGATTTTTTTTATAGATTGACAACACTATGAGAAAAAGCAGTTTGTAATAACATTTTGAATTAGATGGAAATTTGAAATTGTGATTGCCTACATATAATCATTTAAAACATAGTGAGTATGGTTTTTTGTTGTTGTTGTTTTGACAAAAATATGAGAGGACAAATAAAGTAAAGAAAGAATATTTTTGGCTCATTGTTTCAGAGACTTCAAACCATGATTTTTTGGTATCATTGTATGTGAGGCAATGAATGCTTAGGCAGAATCTCGTGGTGGAAAGTGTTTGGAACATTTCTTGTTCAACATGGAACAGATCAATGTGGGAAAAGACCTGTGACAACATACAACATTCAAAGACACATACTTTAGTATTTCCCTATGTTTTTGCCATTTCCATGATACATTTCATCTATAAATTTTTCTTCTCACAGTTCAGCATATGTGGGAAAACAAATTCTACAAGCGCCTTGAATTCTTTGCTATTTAAATATTTTTCCAGTCAGTAATCTTAGACCCTCACTTTCAAATTTTGCCTTCTACCAGTGACTTTGAGAAAGCAAATAGTTCATTAAATTGCTTTGTCATTTTGTAATAAATATCTTCCTTCATACACATTCAAGTAAATTACATAACTTTCAAGTAAATTAAAATGACCATATTTAAATTTGTTGAGATTTTCATACATGTACAAAATGTATTCTGTTTACTCTCTCTTATCTTCTTACTTCCTATCTTTCCTCCACCCTATAAGTCTCTTCCCAACATTTCATGTCTTTTGTGTTGTGGGGTAACATGAACTAGAGCCATAAGTATGACCTTAGATTTTAAGACTACACTTTAAGGGAATCAATTTTTCATTTTTATTATACAGCTTGAGATTCTTTGTGTTTCTATTTCTGATGATTTTTATGCTCTTAAATATGTACAGCATTTCAGAGATTGTTAAGAACTTTGGTGAATATTACCACATGAAATTTTTAATGGTAGATGAAACAATTTAGTCAACATTTGGATTTAAAAAAAAAAAAAAGCAGTCCTAGAAAGAAGTTAACTGTATAGGTCTTATCAAAAATGTATGGTGAAATAGAATCAAAACAAATATGTGACTTTTCTGATTTCATAGTAAATGTTTGTTCAATAGCAGCATGTTAAAAGATTCCTATATTGACAACTGAATGAGAACCTTTATGTATGAGAAAGAAAAATGATTGTGCAATTAAATACATGGTTCTGGACATACTAATTTTCCATTTTTCCCTGGATTTGCTCATATGTGAAGTGAAGATGACAAAAGTCAACTTCCTAGATTTGTCATATTCAGTGAGATTATGTCTTTAAATAGCATGTTGTATGACTTAGAAAAGACAGCCATTATTATTCGTATTATTATATACTTGTCAAGCCTGATTTAAAGTAATATATTCATAGTATACATACTTTGTGATAGTTGATTCTTTTCATAATGTCTTTGTCTTTATTTGATTTTAAAAGTTTAGAAAACACATAATTTATTAAAATTGTGAATAAATAGCAAATCATAGTTATAAGGTAGTTAATTTCTTTCTGTATGAAAAATTTTTCAATGAATTTTACTGTTAGTTATAGCAAACCAAATACAGTAGATCTTTGAATATCTACATTTGAGTACAGAATTATTTCATTAGAGTTTACATTTATTTTCATATGTTTGTGTACATATGCATTGGAAGCCTTGCACATGCCATGATGTACATGTGGAAGTCAGAGGACATATTGCAGGAGTCAGCTATTTTCTTCCATTGTGTCTTATCCAGGGATCATCCTCAAGTATTCATGCTTGATGTCAACCTTTCCCTGCTGACCCATATTAGTGTTCCATCATTTCATTTATTTTCATGAGAATTATGAAGAATTCATTTGAATTACCTTTTCCTGCTATGGATTAGTTATCTACCTTATTTAAATTAGTTTTTTAAATACTTCCTCATTGGCCTTTATGTACTTTTGAAGAATATAATGAAGGACTTGCAAATTCATATAATGATCAATTTATAATAGGCAAACTACCAGATATAAAATACCAGGAAGATTAAAAAGAAAAGACATTAAATATTAAGGAATCTTATGATAGATAATGCAACTCTTATGTGCCAATACATTTTTTCAAATAGCCCACATGAGAGACATTATCACACTCAGATCCATTTTTTTTTATCAACATTTGTCTACATAGAAAGTTGTTCAATTATCAGTTCTGGAGAATGATGACATGCATCTTGATCCTTTATATGGGCTCATTTAAGAAACTCTTATCTTTTAGTAAATATCCAGGTTGTGGTTGCTGATCTTAAAAGTAAATTCCTGGATTGATAGCCGACTGTTAGTTGGAACACAGCAAGAATTATTTATATATATTTTTAGCACAAAGCTGATTCACTTTGTCTCAAAATTATAAACTCCAAATTACATAAATATTTACTCTATGTTGTAGTCTTTAGTCTAATGATAGCTATAATTTTTTGCTTCTATGGCAAGCTTTGAAAGGATGTGGGTCTTCACTACATAAAAATGCAATAAATTAACAGAAACTACTGTGTTAGAGAAATAATAGTCCATATGTTTACGAATGCTGACGGGATGCCTGGTTGGCATCCAAGGATGTTAAGGCTAAACAAAGTTTCCATCTAATAATGAATATCATTTCTCACTTTTTGTCCATATGAGCTGAGGGACTGAAATATTCATGACCAAATGCTTACCTGTGAAAAAGCTGTGTGTTGCAAAACTGTGGGTGCTAATATAATGATTAGAGTGTTTGGTTAAACCTATAAATCAAAATCATTGTGGTGCAAAGCAAATTTTCTGTCTTGCTTTAAAATCAGTGTTCACTAAAGCTTAAACTAGTTTTGTTTTTCTATTATACTGAATTTTGAAATTGGTGGAAAATGCATGCTATTGGACAGTTTTAGAAGATATATTCTGTATCACACAGTTTTGATCTTTATGATGCTGTTTCCCTACATCTATATTGAAGTGATAGTTGCTTTACTCCTGCCCTCTTAAATAGGCACATTGTGGTCCATGTCTGAATTTCTCCTACTCTTATGGCCCATTTCTAACATAGCATAATTCCTTTAAAATATAATAAACATGTTATTATTAAACATAAATAAATATATAATACTATGCAATCAACTAAGGTAATATAAAAAAGAATTAGAAATTAGTTAACTGTGAACTTTTTCTTTAATAGAAAAAAAATTTTTCCTAAGAGTAATATTTGTATACTTTTGTTTCATAAATGGGAGAAAGAAATGACTGATTTTAATTTAATAGTTGTTGTAAAATAAAAATGACCAATAATATTAAACTTTTTGATGTTTTATTTAATAAAACAATAACATGATAGTTAATTTTCATGATCAGTTCAACTGGATGGAGAATCCCTAGAGACATACCTCTTACTGTATGCAGGGTGTTTTCAGAAAGTTGCGACTAAAGAGGAAAGGCATTCCCTGAGTTGGGGTGGTACCATCTCCTACGCTAGTATCTCAGACTGAATTAAAGGAGGGAGACAGCTGAGCATTAGCAGTCATATTTTTTTTCAGATCCCTGACTATATACACAATATGCCCAGCTGCCACATGTTCATACTGCCATGATGAATTTTAACATTAAACTTTTAAAATAATAAGTTTAATGCCACCCTATGCTACATGAATTCTGACTCAAAAAAAGAAATAAACCTCACATAGTACAAAAGAGTCAGATAGTGGCATGATTATTGCTACAGTCAGATATACTGTATTAGAAAGCAGACATTTGTGTTGTGTGCAGTTTAATGAAGACTAGACCAAAGAGGAAAACCCAGAAGTAAAAGATAAAAATATTCACACAACAAAGAGAACCATCACCCTGCCCATTGAAACACTAAGAAAAGTGGCCTAAAGGTGATAACCCCACTCACCAAAGGATTAACTTGTTAAAGTGCAAATCTATTTGAAAGGACAGAGCTGGAACTGAGAATGCCATTGAATGGGTGCTCAGGTAGATAACAGTTTCAGAAAGATGAGTGCTTTCACATTTAGATTGCAAGGAATACAGTAGTCACCAAAACTTTAGCCACATGAAGTTGGAAGAAGAGCTTGTCAGCATTGTCTATGTAGTTTCACTTACAAAGTCATGGTTATTTGTGTCAAGATTCCAGAAAGGTGATAAGGTGAGACAATTTGTGTATAAGAATCCCTGTGACTTGGCCAGAGTGGCCTTTGGGTGAAGCTAAGGAGGTGAAACCTGTGTTGCAGTGCAGAGCATATAATGCTAAACACCAGAACAGTAGTGGCTCTATACTGAAGAATGCTAAGTAGAGTCAGCCAAAGAAGTACATCATAGGTACTGCAGGCAGCATAATTACTAAGACAGGGCTCCCCAAACTGTTGAAGCCCAGGTGATGCAACCATGATCTATTTGCATATTTCTGGGTATGGAACTTCAGAATTTGTGTTTCTTTTCCTAGGTTTTGGCCTTATTTTGGTTCACTCTTTCCTTGATGTTCCCATTTCACTCCTTTAAAGTGGGCATGTTTATTCTTTGTCATTCTATTTTGTGATTTTTCCAGAGGATATGAGTTAAGGAGCTTTCCTATGTCTTAGAAGAGACTTTGGCTTCTGCATAGTGTTAGATCTGCTGGAGACTCTACTAAATACATTTCGTAGTATGAGTAGTTCATGAGGCTTAAACTGAAGCCAAAGTGTCATATATTATGATTTTAAACGTGTTATGTTTGAGTGAAATTAACAGGGATGAAACTTAATAGTTAGTCTTATTGGTAACCTGATTGGGTTTAGAACCACCTAGGAGACATCTCCTTGTACGTATCTTTCATGTTGTTTCCAGAAATGTTTACCTGAGGAGGAGGAATCTATCAGATTATGGTAGGTGTCATCCATGTTTGGGTATCATAGACTGAATAAAAAGAAAAAACAAGGACCAAAGTATCTGAGTGTAAGCTTTAGTATTTTCTTTCTTCCTGACTGCAAAGGCAATAGGTTTCTGTCTCAGACTCTGCCACCATGCCTTCCTCACCATAGTAAAATAAATTCTGAAATTTGTACATAACTTCCTCTTTTATACTGTTTTTTTGTTGAGTATTTGATCACAGCACAAGATTAGTAACTAAAGTAGATAATTTTAACAAAAGGAATTGAATATGCCTGAAGCATGAATAAAGTATTAGATTTAGCTTGGTGATTTAATCACCTTCACTCAATAACACAGATACTCTCGAGTTTAATACGATCATCATTTTATCTTTACAGTGTAACTAAAGGCTAGGGTTTTTGAGTGATTTATAATATTCTTCTTGGTAAATGGATTTCTTCCCACTCTCAGTCTATTCTGAGAACGTTTATGCATAACCTTTCTGTTAGTCCCATATCTATGGTTCACATTAGAAATAAGGCATTAATTATGAAAAAAAGAGATGTAGATATTGCATAATAATTTGTTGTGTAATAAACCAACGTTAATTAAACATGAATTGTGAAAGGAAAGAATAAAAAGATAATCAAACCTTTATAGGTCATATATTAAAAGACTATTTTATTTCATTTTATTAAATTGATCAAAGTAAACTTTGTATTTTACTAGCATATTTTTGCCTAATTGGGTCCCCAAAATTTCCATGTAAAAAATTGGTGAATCATTTTGTTAAATTTGAATAAAATGGGCTAAAAAATATTAAAACAGATATTGCATATATATATGAATTTGTCAGCGAATACATAAAATATTTTAAATGGGCTGATATAATGGTATAGAAATTAATAGTATTTGCTATCTTTAGCTGTTTGCATTAGAACTTTTTTCTATAATCAGCTAAATCAATTTGGTAATACTCTATGTGTAGTTTGAGAAGTTATACTTTTAAGTCAAACTCTTTGTTAAATTACACCAGTAGGCAGTTCATCCTAAGTCTGCTGATATTCAATGTTTAGTATGATGAGTCTTGTATCTCGGGTTTCCTACTGCCTACTTTACAAATTATGGATCACTGGGCAAATGTTTCCGGACATCTATTTTCTGCTGTCTACTCATTGCAGTTTATAAATTGATAGAAGAAAATGCCACTTTCTACTTTCTTTAATGATTAGTTCTGCTTGGATTTATCCTTGCTGTGTGACTGTCACCTTGTAAAACTGTTTACTTAGAATCATTGGACCTGGAGTATGCAAAAAATTTTGTGCTTTAGAGCCAGAGAATATATGTGCTTGTTTTACTTAAAAATTTAGAATAATGTCAATGTCTCACATGCTCCAAGCCCAATTATTTTTTCTGCTGTCTAATTAATATTTGTTAAATATCCATTATGTGAAGTGTAAGTTCTACATTGGAAGTATTTAATATATATCTATGTAGCATATTTGATACATATCTACATAGCATATATGTATATACAACATATGCTACATATAGACACTATAAAATTACTAAGTACATACAATGCTAATTTCCTTAGAAATTGCAATTTTATTTATAAGATACTATCTAACATATCTTGACAATAAATAGAAATGCATTTGCAAAATCCTTTTGTGCATTAAAATGTAGATTTATATGTAATTATTATTAGCTTTGTTACTTTGCTTCAACCTTGCCATTTGTTGTTGTGTTGCTTTGCTCTATATATGTTTGAATGACAGCATTTCAATTAAGTTTAAAAGAAATAATCCTTACAATACTGTATTGTGTGGACTCCCCCCTACAACAGAGATAATGAAGCTTATTATAAATGGTATCATTTTGAAGGATACCTAGTAGTTTCTTTAAAAAGGAACAGTTAGCATAGTCTTAGTAGATTTTCCATAATGTTGAAATCTGTTAGTAAAAGAAGAGAGCACACCATTACCATTGATTAGACTGGGTGGTAACTTGCGGAGATAAAAGATGCAAAATTTTGGACATTACATCTTACCTGACAAGGAAAGAACAAAGATGCATTAGGAAGTACTGATTACAGCTATCACCAATGCTCAGTAGTTCTGCACATACATTCAGGATGCTGATCTTCTTATCCTTCCTGCACACACTCAGTGCTCAGTAGAGTGCAATTAACTTGGCCACAGCAATTGCAGAGCAGGTGACTTGATTACACTGAAATCAGGCAGAAAATGTTCTTCTTCTGGCCACTCAAGTGAATCAGTAAAATTATGGAGCATCAAAACTAATTCAATGCCTTGGGCCATCAGAAATGCCACTTCCTGTAAGTCAAGCCTTCATTAGTGTGAAATCGTTTTGTTTTATTGTACTTCACATAATACTTATTTGAGCTAATCCACTTAGGATATGTGAATTAGTGAATATGTTTGGATAGTTTCAGATAGTCAACCTGTTTATCTACTAGTACTTAAATATTTCATCATTATATTTTCAGAGCTTCTTCATACATGAGCTATGTATTTACATAAATTATGCCCCTCTTGCCCCCTCTACCTCTTTCCATATCTACCTACTTTCCCTCAAATTCAAGACATAATCTTTTTAAAATAATTATTAATTGATACTATGTCTATGTATGTTTGTGTGTATGCATGTGTGTATGTGTAGGGGTCTGTTTTTATGTTTCTCTATATAAACACTCAGTCTATTTAATGTTGCACACACACACACACACACACACACATGTGATAGTGCAAGCCATTATTATGTGTCTGTTTTGTAATGATTTCATGGGTTCAAGGTAACACTATCAGTAGATAGCATGATCCTCAGCCTCTTACAGTCTTTCTGTTTCTTCTACAGTGTCCACAAAGCCTTATATTTAAGGTTTGTGTTGTAGAAATATCAAATGATTTGGACAATATATGGACATTTTTTCTCTGAATTTTGATCAGATGTTACTTTTTGTAAGTATCTCTGCTGCAAAAAGTAACTTCCTTGATTAGTGGTCAGAGCTGCACCTATCTGTGAGTATAAGAGTACTTACTGAGAATACAATTAAGAATGATACTGGTTTAGGAATGAGGCAGTGGTGGGCTTTCCTCTGGGTCAATGACCTCTCTAGACATGGTGGGTTTACAGTGCCTGGCATGAATTCCATTTGTTGTATGGGCCTTGGTCTAATTAGACTGCTGTTGATTATCCCTGAGATATAAATGCTACTATTGTACCTTTGTGGATATCTTCCCAGGCTGCTTATTGATGTGGTTTATAAGCTTAAAACAGAGTAGGAGTATTGATTTTTTTTTCTCCAATGGCAGCTTGAATAACATCTTTACATGCTATGAGAACTAATCTTCATGAAAGACTGTAGATTAGTTACAGCATGATTCTTCCAAGTCCTTTTTCCAAAATGTGTTTTGTCCTCAGCAATAAGGTCTTACCCTCGAATTCTGGGGGCAACCAAGAGCAACATTACTACTGTTTGGGGGGCCTCTTATACTTCTACTCTCAATGACTTGAAGGGGTTTCTTATTCTTAGTACTGGGGGTTTTGTTAGCATATATCTCCAGTGGATAATATAATTACCCTAAGATGCATAACTTTATTAGAGAAGTAAATACAGAGGAACAGTGAGGAAGGAATAAAAATACCATTAAGGATGTTTGGAAAATTCTTTTGAAAATAATATTTTTAATGCTTAATCATTATACATATGTAAAATGTATTTAATTGTATAAACATCTTGATGTAGTACTGAAATATTTTAAAATTTGAAATCCATTTGGGAATCATCCCAAATATGTTATGGTAGATATTGCTAATTGGTACAAAGCAGTCGTTGTGATTTAAAATTCATTCACAATGGGGAATAAAAGTTTAAATAAGATCAAATCTAATAAAATTTTGCTTTACTGCATTTGTCTTAGTAGAAATTTAGACATCTAGACTCTATAAAATAGAACTTAACTTTAGTTGAATGGAGAATTTTTAAGTGATACATAATTTCCTGCTCATATTATGTTTAGAATACATATTCTAAATTATGTATATACATGTATATACTTTATTGAAAATCTATTAAATAGGCTAAAAACCTATTTTAAAATTATGGTATTAAGAAATTTAAAACACTGATTATAGATAAAAAAACATTGTTTCTAAACTGACTTATATCAAGTGAGAAAAGATAGCATTATCATCTTTATCAAAATGTGGTGATTTTTGTGATACATTGTTCCAAAGTAAAAGCATTCGTACTACTGAATCCAAAATATACAAATACATCATTAAAATAAATGAATATGTAAATATAAAACATAAGTTGGTTTCTAGCTGTCAAGCTAAAGAAATACATACTGATATCTCACATGTAATCTACAGTAGATTGATGCACTTTTGTAAGTATAATTTAATTTTGTCAGTATATGAAACAGTTTAATTTCCATTTTTATTAAAAATGTAAGAAAAAATCTATGTAGTACAAATCTTCACAAAATTTACTGTTACATTAATAAAGTACAGATTTGTTAAATGGTCTTTAATGAAATTTTGCTCTACAAAAAGAAAGAAAAGAAACAAAAATTCAAGTGGTTCTATACAAGATACTATTTATATTTTAGTAAATCTACATTTGACATTGTTGGAATATTATTAATTGTAGTAAAATTTATTTGCATATTAATATGCTCAGTAACTTTCAGAGTTCAATTTCTAAACTTAATATACATGAGTAACTTTTTGGTCAAAGAATGCATTAAGCAAATATAGTTATTAACCCAATAGTACTTACCTTTAATAAATTACTAGATTTATGTTGATAATATAATCATTTTCCTTATCTAATAACAAATATGAGGCTCATTTTCCTGATTCTTAAATATGTACACTTGTAAAAGCTAATTGTATCAATCTTTGTCTTGATAGTTGGAATCTTTGGATACTAAATTATATTGCCTCTAAATACAAACTTGAATGCTCTATGAAGATATAATTTAAGTGTTAAATTTTTGTAATATCTTTATTATATTTATTTTTGAACATACACACACATAAATATATATACACACATATACATACATACACTCACATATGTATCCCTTTGGGATTTTTGTACAACGTCTTTTGATCATATTCACTCCTTCCCTCAACCCTTCCCATATGCATCCCCAGTTCTCACCCTTCTTAATTTATATTGTTTTGAGACAGGGTATCACAATGTAGCTCTGTTGTACTGGGACTTACTGGATATACTATGCTGGTCTTAATCTCACAGAGATGCACCTACTTCTGCCCCTCAATTACTGGGATTCAAGGCTGTACCACTATGCCTGACTGGTATCTTTTTTTTTTTTTTTTTGAGCCCCTCAAGACAAATGTGTACTGTCCAAATACTCTTGGATGTGTGGTCTTCCGCTGAAGTTTGGTCAGTGTACTCTTATAGTCTTAAGAGACAATAGCCTGTCCTCCCAGCAGCTAACAACTGCCAATATCTACATGACTTGTAGCTGATTTGTGTTCCAAGCTTCTCTCTATGGTGAACCTTGGTCTGGCTTGGGCTTATAGAGGCCTTATGTATCATGCTGTGAGTTTATATGTTCAACTGCTCTGATGTGAACAGAAGACACTAAGTCCTAGTAGCCATTTATTTTCTGCTTCTTATATTCTTTTTACCCCCTCCTCCACAGTTATCCATAAGAAATATATATTGTACCCCTTCCTCCCAAATTGTACCCAGGGAGGCACAATTAATTATTGTGTAGAATAATTGATCTCTCTTTTGCAGTTTAACTTAGCAATTAAAATTCTATTAAATACCAAGTACAGGAACAGTTCTTTATTTTTCTTCTTCATGTTGTTCAATATTATGATGAACCTATATGAGGTTGTATCGGTGAAATATTGTTGACCTTACAGGAGGTAAAAATCATTCTTCCCAGTCATTTTCATGAGTAAATGTTAATCTGTGATTATAGCTGCAAGCTGTCAATTTATCAGAGTCCTAAGTAGAATTCAATGATGCACAAATAGTCAGTGATGGATATCTTGATCAAATGGTTGGGGTCTCCAAACAATGAACTGAAACTTAGAACACTGCGGTAGAAACTACTGAGCATAATATATAAAATTGTATAGTTATTATGCAACTACTAAACCCAATACCTAAAGGTAAGTTTTATATGGGGAATATGACTTATAGCAAGCTCTCAAAATGAAAAGGAAAGGGAAAACTGGGGGGGGGTGTATGATTTCAGTGTTCCCCTCAGTAGCAATAAATGAAAGATTTGTTCCTCATTAAATGATTTCTTGATGTTTCTCAATAGATTTTCAGCTAAACACTTATTAATCCCAAAGCTCTGACAAGCACGGCCAGCAGAATTAGGCCAACCACTGCTACAAATAGCTAGTGTACATGAAACGGTAATCATTGCTTTCCAGTCTATTATTAGATTAACTTCATAGGGATTGCTTTTTCTCCTGTGAGTTGAGGCATAAATGACATGCTTTACCCTCCAATAAATCTAATAGAAGAGTGGCTATGACATGGTGTTCATAGCCCTAGTCCCATGACAGATTATTTTTGATTGCTTCAGTGGTTTCGATCAGCTTGAAACCATTAGAATTTAAGGCATTGAAATGTTACAGTATATCTAACTCATACAGGATATTGCTGATCCTGAATTATATAGTCACAGCTTTTTGCCCTATGGTATTGACTGTTACTCTGTGACTAACTTTGGAAACTGGGTAGAAATAATCAATTGAGTTGACAAAAGTTATAGATAAGAATGATATCTCTATAAGAATTTCTAACATTTCTGATTAACTGGGGTGGGGGGCAGTTTTCATCTATATGTTGCATATAACAACTTCACTTCTTTCTTTTAAGTTACATTATAAATGGATTCTAAGGGAGATCAAACCTGATACAAAAGTGGCTGTAAATACATTTTTTTTCTGCAACAAAACAATTTTATTTTCTCAATAGATAAGTAGCTTGTTCTTTTTGGTAATATTTCTTTTCACTTTAATATATTTTATGATAGGTTAAACATAACCTCTTTACTATTTTTATATTGCTTCAGAATGACTAAAACAAGTGTTCAGTAGAAAATGTGTTTTCTCCTCCTATGAAACCTTGAATCTTTCAACTAGCAGAACTGGTTCCAATTGCTTTCTGAACACAACTTAAATTTAGGAGTATCTTTATGTGTTGAGATTAAGGTGATACTTTTTCCTATGAACTTCTTTGACTCTGCTTATTGAATATAGTGCAGGTTTTACGTTTTATTCCTCCAGTAAATATCCTTTAGTATATCTTGTTTCAGAGATTATACTATACAATCACCTTATTTGCTAAAACACCTAATTCTTTAAAATTAAATTAATTTATTTATTTTTCACTTATTTACAGTCTAATCACTGGCTCCCTCCTGGTCACCCCCTCCCACAGTCCTTCCCCATCCCCCCTCCACTTTTCCTCTGAGTGGATGGGGCACACTGGGTATCCCACCTTGGCTCTTCAAGTCTCTACTAGGCTAGAAGCTTCCTCTCCCACTGAGGTCTGACAAGGAAGCCCAGCTAGAACATATCACACAGGAAGGCAACAGGTTTTGTGATAGCCCATGCTAGAGTTTTTTTTGGGATGCCATGAAGGCCATGCTGAACATCTGTTACATATGAGCAGGTAGGCCTAGGGTCCAGCCTCTTTGGTTGGAGGTTCAGTCTCCGAAAGCCCCAAGGATCCAGGTTATTCGACTCTGTTGATGTTCCTGTGTAGTTCTTATCTCCTTTGGGCCTGCAATCCTTCCTCCTATTTCTCTACAAGAGTCCCCCAGTTCCATTCACTATTTTTCTGTAGGCATCTGCATCTGTTTCAGTCAGCTGCTAAGTGGAGACTCTCAAAGGACAATATGTTCCTCTCTGCAAGCATAACAGAGTGTCATTAATAATGTTAGGGATTGGTGCTTGTCCATGGTATGGGTCTCAGTTGGGCCAGTTATTGGTTGGGCATTCTCTCATTCTCTGCTCCATTCCTCAGCCTGCATTTCTTGTAGAGAGAATACATTTCTGGTTGAACGTTTTGTGGGTGGGTTGGTATCCCTATTGTTCCATTGGGGTTCCTGTCCGGCTACAGGAGGTGGCCTCTTCAGGTTCCATATACCCAATGATTGATTCTTGGATGCCTCCCTATCCTATGTCTCTGTCTTGATCTGGAGATGCACCCCTTCCTTCCCTGTCAGTTGCAGATTTCCATTCATCCTCATGGCTATCTTGCCACCTAATCTTAATGGGTCCACATTGATCTATGACTGTACTTTTGTGTTTAACACATGTTAAAATAACTTTTCACATTATTCCATATTCTAGACCTTTCAATTCAATACTTTTCTGACTTAAAAACAAAGAGATGCATACTATATAGCAGGCTTCTTCATTTCAGACATACTTATCTGGAAGAAACTGTAGTGCTAAGTTGCATCTAAAAAATTAAAAGCATCATAGCAAGCACTGATATTCACTCCTTCCTTTGCTAGTTATAAACTAGCACTTCACGTACCCCTTTCTTTCCCTATGCCACCACATTATAAAACACTATTACCTATTTAATGATATGTTTCTTTCACTGTATAAGGCAGTGACATTTATGCACCCTAGGCATTACAACTAATAAGGGAGCTAAAGATATGCCTTTTAAAAAGGAAAGATTGAAATGTAAAACATTTGAATTGCTTTAATCAGAAATTTTGGGTATTTAAAAAAATCATTATTAACAATGCAATTCATTCTAAGAACATGCACAGTATGCTTGAGTGTAGCTGCATATAGAATAAAATGTACTATAATTTGATTGAGAAAGGGTTTCATGAATTTATATCAAGATTTCATAGACAAAAGGATCTACAAGTAATATGAATCTAATGTAATCTAGTAATTGTCAACTTTTCATTGTTTGTAAGAGTCACTTACAGCTTGTACATGGTAGTTGTGTGACCAAATTCAGCATAAAGAAAAATAGCAATGTTCCCAAAGAAATATTGTGTATTGTTTTTATAATGTACATTTTATAAACTAACCAAATAAATAACTATATCAGTTATTGCACAGTGTAGTTTATAATCAAGGTCCAAGCAGGTGTTATAGTTTGGGGACAGAATTCAATATAAAAACTGTAAATAATAATAGATAAAGAAGTGTGTTTAGATATTTTGTAAGTATAAGTAGGTCGGAAACTTTAATATGTAAAGACATTTATTGAGTATATGTAGGTAGGACTTTTTAACATATAAATAGGTATGTCAAGCAGTCAAATAAATTGGTACTTTTGATTTGATACAGCTTAATATAAGGCCAAAAAATGTTAAACAACTGATTCTTATTTCTGCATCACTTAAGTTTCCCTGGTGGAAATATTTCCTCCTAAACATCAGTTACAAATTTTAAACATTCTTATCAAGTAAAATTATTCATGCATGTATACACGTGAGTACTCTGCAGGGCATGTATGGACATTGTGATTTTTAAAAAAATCCATTTATTGTGCTGCTAATTGAGTACAGACCATTGTTTAAGCTGATAGGGTGTTCTGTCAATGAACTACATCTCCAGTCAACAATATCCTCTAAATGTGTATGTGTGGATTTATTTTCTATTGAGGCTACTTTATCAAAACTTTAATGATACTGCATCATGTAGTATGTAGAGACTTTGGAAATATTAGTGAGAACTTAGTATAGTTGATTTACTATGAAATATAACACAATAATGGTCTCACCCGTAATCTATCTACATATAGCTAAAATCATCATCATCATCATTACCACAAACACCAGCACCACCACCATTGCCCTCTCTTTGCAAACAACAAAAGCAACAGTTTTTCATAAAACTGCATTATATTAATTATAGTTTCTCCCTCATTAGAAATGTGATTTCTGTCTTATTCTTAGTTTTACATGCTTAATTCATTAGAAAGTTGATACATATGAATGTACCAAAAATAGAAACAATGTGTCAAATACAGTGTGCTAATACAAGTTTTACAGAAGTGTTATATAGCATGTAGTAACATGTGTTTTATTAAATCAGTTACAAATGTTTTGTAAATTACAACTTGGGAGAGTTATATTAGTTTCTATTATAACTTTTTGAATTTGACAATATTTTGTTTTTCACTCTGTGATATCATCATAATGTCATATAAAATGCGAATTTTGTTTTTAGTCAATTGATTATCATTTCTGGTTTTCTGGTAAGCCCTTTTCATATTCTCTAAGAAATATATTTTATCATGCTTACCCTTACTTCTTAAGTTGATCTATATTGTATGTGAAAATGTGAATTATATGTACTTTGAAGATGCAAAATATTATAGATTTTGCTATTCTTATCATAATTTGAATTTATTTGTTTTCCTGTCAGTTACTACTTTGATAGTGATGTAAGCTACATTATGGAATTGGAACATATATAAAATGACAGAAATATGATTTTGTGGGCATCAGAAATTTTTTTCTCTGATCTATCAAATATGTTTAATTATCTCAAAAATATTGTTCATCCACTGTTTCTATCTCAAGTGGTTAATAACATGAAATAAATCCACACACCTGAAGTATATATCTTATGCACACTGAAGCATACTTCTAAAAATAGCAATGCTATCCCAAATCACATGCATGCAGAAACACTTTATTATTTATGGCTTTTGGGTTTGTATATATTAAATATAAGTGTAATGCATTTTATATAAATACATATTTTTTCTTATGTAAGAAATAAGTTTCAAGGCCCACATATATTCTCAGGAATTAATATTCTCAATATTTACAACAGCAATCACTAGGGAATTCCAAATGCTATCAGTTGGACAAGCAGCCCCCATTGGAAGAAACTCCCTTATTTATCACTCTATTGTTTACTGTAGTAAAACATAAAGCATAATTCCTGTCATTGAGAGGAAAAATGGTAATTGGATTTAAGTAATAAATGTGCAATTTAGCAAAACTTAGGTTTTTTTTTTTTACTATTTTAAGCCTATTATTTTTAAAATTACTTGAGTATTAAAAAAGCTATAAAATTGTGCTGGGTGTCAGCACATTTCATCTTCAAACACTCTTTCATCTTCATTTCCCTTTGCTTGAATAGTAAAAAGCTTTGTAAATTAGAAACTAAAATTAATTGATAAACTTCAATTGAATGTTTTTATGTTTCTATATGCATTTAAAAAAGTGCAGTGTAAACTTTTCAGTGCTAGAGACAGTGGCTAACATGTCCATCCCTATTGATTTTAGTGCAATGCAAGGAAAAATAATGCTGATGTCGTGGGAAGCATCATTTATTTTCCGTTTTTAAACTCAATATGTTTACTAATTTAATATACACTTTAATGCCAGTATCCATGATACCTAAATTAGATTTGACTAGAGTGATTTCCTAGCCAATATAGCAACCATGATTTGTGTAGTAGCTATTTTGTCTGTCTCCTAAAATACCTTATGTGATATGAATAAAAGAAAAGTGAGGCATTTACCAATTTGATGTCATTCTTTCTCTAAGTTTAGCATGACTTTACTTGCTTGAAAAACAGAATTTTCATAGGTCTAGAAATTAGGGGTTTTGAATGTACCATGTGGCTTCAGTGTTCAACAGAAAGCCATACCTAGCTTTTACAAACAAGGAAATAGCTCAATAGGGAAATATAATGAAGGGAAAGCTAACTCATTTATGGTCTTAAAAGAAAATTGGCTCAAATAAATATAGTGATAAAGAAACTACACAAAATACTGTCTGTAGGCTGAAGAAAAAGGAAAACTGAAAGCCAGTGAGCTAACTCATTTCATTTCCAGGAGCTCAAATATAGTGTAACTTAGGGTATAGTCAAAGCCAACAATAAAAGCATCAGGAGCCTGAACATTCTAAAAGAGCTTGATTGTCTTAAGGCAGATAATGGATGTTCTAACTTAAACAGAAGCACATTCACCTGTGCCCTGACATTTTGCTCTATCTGGGCTTCAACAAGTTGGATAATGACCATCACCTTGGGCAAGGGTGGATCCTCTTAACTAATGCAAATCACCTCTGTAAAGATTTTTGCAAATAAACCAAGAAGAAATGTTTTGCCAGTTTGGCTGACCCTGAATATAGTCATGCCAATGCCTAATATGAGTCATTACATCATATGAGTATGGTTTGAAAATGTCTTTTCAAGATGCCATAAAAATGGATTTATATTCTGAATGAAAGCCATCTCATTAATATGTACTTCCTTAATTTTCCCCATGCATTAATATTTGGGAAGTAGATATTATTTTATTACCTTTCCTCACATAAAAATGACCATGTGATCATATTTATTGTAGTGTTCCCTGCCAGGTTGGTTGAATTTTGAAGAGGACTCTTCCCTTAATTTATTGAATTTATATTCTTCTTTTTGTCTTATCCCCCACCCCAAGTTGACCTATGCCAGTTTAATTACGTATTTCCTTGAAAGAAATAGTTGATATGTTAGAAATGATTCAGGGTGGTTTCTGCTGTGATATTTATAAATTTAAGTATTTTTGGAGAATTTTATGAGAACTGTATTTACATAATTTCCACTCCTATCACTCCCCCCTCCAACTCTTCCTATGCCCAGCTCTCAAATTCACAACATCTTCTTTAATAATTGTATGTGTGGTTGTGCAACATAGTGTGTCCTTATATGTCCCTTAGTTTTCCTTTTGTGTATTTGTTATGAGATTATTATGAGTAATTTAGAGTTTTCAAAAAAGTATTAGGAAAGGTGGGTCCAGTAAAATATTTTCTTATTATAACAAGACAGTAAGATAACCATAGGAATATTGTTGATGCTCAAAATCAAAAATGTCTTATACTTGATATGTGAAGCTGTCTATTTAGGTATGTAATACATACACATTCACTATATTCATACTTGATGAATCACGTAGGTTTCTCTGTGTATAGAGAGATATTTTATGTATATTTATGAACATATAAACAGTTCAGCATATATGTTGGATGTGGTTGCATACACAGTTCCTTGTTTTGTATAATTTCTGTTCTAAGTCCTTGTAAAAGTACTGTATTTTCTTGAGAGTTCAAGTTGGTTTTCTTGCTGTCATCTCCCATCTTTGGCTCATCTCTGTTAAATACTCTTTAAGTATACTATATATTTATCATTGATATCACAAGACAAACAGTATTATTGATACATTATAACCTACAATAAGTCACAAAATATATTATGTAAATAAAAATTTTCCATTTCCTTCTTTTTATTAAGTTAAATGAATTTATACCAATTTACAATTAACTGTCAAATAATCTTCCATATGTATTATACCAATACACACCTGTTATAGCAGACAGGGATATTTTGAGATATTCAGCCAACCTAAGATAATTGATGAACACTTGTGCGATTTCCTACATTCTTTCCTTAAATGTGGCACAGTATCTAAGCCAATGTTTTATTGACATAGTTTTCTATTTGCTATCAGTTATAAATGCTGAGATTACCTGAGTGATTGTTTTCTCAGAAAGCCATAATGTAATCTCAAACCTAATACTTCAACAACCATGCACTAATTAAAACTCCAATTATATTTTTGCTCAAACAAAACGACTTAATAAACATTATCACAAACTGTTTACCCTTCCCAAAAACAATTTATGCTCACTAATACAATTTCCCATTAAAACTGCTGCCAGGTAAATTAAAAACTCTTGAAATAGTAAGTAAGTGGGAAATTAATTCAACAGTTTAATCTAGACCTAATAACAGTTGCAAGCTCAGAAAAAGATTGCTACAGCGGGGAGTTAATTAACAGCTTATTCCCCATTTGATAAAAGTAATCCACTCTAATTCCAGTGTAATTTACCTCAATGTAATATAAAACCACAAGCTGCTTCTGGTGCTAGTAATTATTAGCTTTGTCCTATGGCCACATTGACAATAAAAGTCAGCAGTATCTTAATAATATGAGGCTGTCTGCTAAATGCCCACACTTAAAGATATAATATGAAAACTTCCAACAGCAGCACATGTATATTGTCGCCCAAAGCAGGGGAGGCAGTTTAGATTTAAACTGCACTTAATTGCTCTATCTCATTCTATAAAACAGGTGTGACAGATGACAAGTAAGCATTCCATGGGCTTCCTATGGGGAAGCAGAGGGAAGATAGATGTTACATCCAACAGCCATCATCTCTTCCTATTTAGAATATTGTACAAAACCATGTCTTTTCTCTCCCTTTCTTGCTACAATTGACTACATATGTAGTCAGATACACAAACCTCATTATGCAACCTGCATGGATATGAAATTTTATTTATTACATGCAATCTGAAATATGAAGTTTAAACTCCTTAACATAATAAGAATATAAATCCTTCCATGTTTTAGCTATAATAAGCCACCCAAATCCTTTTTATAAACTTTAAAATAAAGATGACCAATTCTTCTGTCAAAGACCATTGCATTGCTTACCTTTGTTTCCTCTGTTGAGTTTTGATACTCTGTATAAACTGTTATTATATATGACTGTACACTTTGTCATCAATTTATAAAAATACCTGTATGTTTGAAATTCATTCACATTGAATTTCTTGTTTCCAGTTTCATCACTAAAATACAATATTTTTATGAAACCCTACATTATTCTTATTTTTCAGATGAAGACATAAAGACCAAAAATTATGAAGATGGAATTAGAACCTAGTTTGCACAAATTCAATGGTCCTTTTTGTCGTGCAATCCAAAGTGTGGCTTGAAGTACAGTACTATTTGTATAATTATTAAGCAAAAAGCAACAATAGAACAATTTAAAACATAATGGTTTACCAAGCCAAGGCATGTGTCAAATGGGTACTGGGTAAAGAATTCACTTTGAAGAGAACAAGAAAGTAAAATTGTAAAATAAGTTTGGTAATAGAATATCCTTTCCAAATTTGAATTGAAGACAGTGGCACTCTTGAAAAGAGGATGATTGGGATCGAACATACAGAGAGATTTTTCTGGAAGGTCTAGAGGTGGTTAAATTTGAATAGAGGTGGAGGGTGGTAGTGTCTAGACATTTAGAGGTTGTTGATCTCAGCTTGAGGAGATAAAGTTTGAGTAATGACAAAAGAAAAGGTGATATATTCATTGAGAAATCTTTTCTTTTCCTTGATAATATTTATTTTATAGGATACCTTTTTAATATATATTGTTTATGTTATAATTAAACTATAAAAACATAGGTAACCTTTATTTGTGACAAGTTCCACACTCATCCTAGAGAACTCCTAAGTATGTAACTTTAATATGAAGAGACTTTCAAATTATGGAAACTTCCATGATTTTAAAGATAATTATAATTAGAAAATTTCTACCACATATTAAAATGCTGAGAAGAAAGACTAAGTATTCTGTTCTCAGCAGAATATTTGTATCATCCAAACCATCAAAGCCCAGAAAAACATCATGAAGTAGGATGTGGAAAGAATATCAGAAGTGGAAGTTGGAAAGGAGGGTTGTGGTATGTTGTCTTCTGGACTTGACACTGTTGGAACACACATAAATTCACAGCACCCATGATTATCTCATAATAATTTTTCAGGCCCCACCTCTTACTGAGGAGCTGGTAGAAGATGATAGTTACTAGGGACATGAGAATAATTCCTTTTGGTGGGTGTGACCTCTTTTCCAGTGGATGGCTCCTACGAACACAGAGTAAGAACTAATTGGACTTACTAGTTTAGTACAAAATAAAAACCAACCAAACAACATCAACAACTTAAAACAGACATAAAGATATGAGAGTAGCATGGTGGGAAAAACATGGGAGAAATTGAAAGAAGTAAAAAGATAGATTGATATGACCGTACTATACTTGTATACTTGTATGTAATTAACAAGAACAAAGAAAAATAAAAATAAAAGTATTTAACTCTGCTTCAGAAAAAATATTTTAAATTCAGAACAAGAAATGAGAAATTATAATTGATTTCACTGAAATAAAGTTTTTAGTACACTGTATTGAATGACAAAAATTTGGATGATAAAAAGAAGTGCATACATTCCTCAACACATAAAATCTGCCAGAATTGAAATATGCTTTTAAAATATTATTGTGTTTAGCATAACTTTATTTATATTCATAAGAGTTATTATTTTGTAGATATTTAATATATTTGTCAATTTTGTTATTTAAGTAATATTGACCTCATAAAATTATTTGTACATCATTATTGTTAGGTGCAGTCCTTGAAAAAGTCAGGTTTGGACTGTGATTACCTACAGCAATGATTCTTTGAATGCTCGTTATTTTGATTTTATTTTCAATTAAGCTTTAATTTCTAAATGTAAAGCTATTTAATTTTTCTTACTTTAATTACTTCTTACATTGATTTTGGTTTCTAAGGCCCTTCTTGATATGACTTCTGTACAAACCTTCAATCTATCTTCACACCCTTTCTTCTTCAGGATGTAATTGTCTTCAACCTGCCATACTGCTTCAAAGCTCCTATTGTTTACATACTCCTTGCTTTGCTCTTTGGAATGTTTAGCCCTGAGCCTTATCTAGTTAATTCCATTTTTTTTTTTTAAGTTCTAATCTCAGAAAACTGTTCTTTTCATTGTATGCCTTAATTAGTTATTTCAGGGAGTGGGTTCTTCTCAGCCATCTCTCTATACCCTACTCTCTGCTAACTGTATTAAATAATCTTTCTTTGTCTTCCCTGAGTGCCATGTAAGAATATCCTTTTGATTTGGGGGTCATTATATTTTCTTTCTACGTTACTATAATTAAGGTTATGGGGTTCAGGGTCCTTGGGTTTCATTCTGTATTTTCCGTGTCAAACACTAAATGTTTAACATTCATTAAAAATGAAGGTCGGAATAAAGCAAAGAGAAAGGAAAAACTGTGAAAATAGTCAGATGAAGAAGGAGAACACAAGAGACACAAGAGTGTGAGGGGAAACAAGATATTTTCAATTTATGGTCCATAAAGATAATTTATCTGCATCAAAGAGAGATGGAAAACATGTATTATTAGAATAATATTGGATCTGTTTCACTTTCACTATACATATTATAAACTGGAATATCTGTCAGTGTATCAACCCTCTAGAACTCCCTGACACATTAGAAAAATTACTAAATCTAACTGCACAATTTTATGGGATTATTTGTTGGTTAGATGTCTTTAAAACCCTGAAAGTTAGTCCATTACTTGCTCTCAATCCATGGTTTGGCCATTCAGGACATACTTGTATTCACATATCCAAAAAATGGCAGATTATATAAAGAAATAATCTTACTCATTGCCTGTCTATACAAAACCAAAGACAACATTGGGCATGAAGAGTAAAGGTAACATATTGAAAAATTTCAAAACTGACCATGTGTGTGTATGTGAAGATACATTTTTAATATGAAGAATATATGTAAATGTATGACAAGTCTCTATGATTAACACTCTGAACTTAACTTCCTTTGTCTCATAACAGTAATTTAAAAAATAACCATAATGTTAAGGGAAACATTATATCAAATATATATTGAAATAGTATAAAAGAGAACATGAAGTAGGGAGCAAGAGAGGTTGGTGATTCTGGGAGAAAATTGCAGGGAATTAGTAAGAAGTAGATGAGCTTTAAAAATATCACGGTATAAAACAATAGTTAATGGAAAAAAAGTTATGGCTTTTGAAAGAGATGGTGGTGATATGTGGAAGGACTTGAGAAAGAAAATGGAAAGAGGAAGTGATGTAAGTACAATCTCAAAAGATAAATGAAATAAACTAAATTCATTTTATACCTGTACTGATTTTTAAAGAATAAATGTAAAACATTTTTAAAATAGAAATATAAATGAGCATGCGAAAATAAAAATTATTATTTTATAAAGGTCTGTGATTTCTGAAGAATGATACCCCAGACTCAAATAGTATGTAGCAGCAAAGAGCATTTAGTATGCAGCAGCAAAGAACATTTTTTCAATAGAGAACCTGCATGCAGGGGTCCACCATACACAGGGATGGGAGACAGAAGTATAGAGTTTGCAGGGTCAGTTTAAAGCCTGTTAAGGTAGGAATGGATAACTTTTTCCTTTCTTTTCCTTGATTGGTTCTGTCTCCAGGGGTATCTAGGTACCTTTGTGACTGGTTAAGTTTCTGAGGGATTTGGGAAACTTTTGCTGATTAACTATACTTGGCTCAAGCTGGGTAGTAGGGTGGCTTCCACAGCTCCTGATAGGCTGTCTGTGGGGTTTGTTCAGGCTAGGTGGTGGGGCAGCTTCTTGATTGGCTACCCCTGAGGGGTAGTTTTTCTGGAAGTGACTGTATTGGACGTTTCCAGTGCTGGGAAACAGAAACTTAGGCCTTTTCTCCCAAACTGCCATTTGGTAGCCTGTCATGGATTCAGCCTGGCTCTGGCTAACTCAGTCCTCTCAATTTCCCTTCAGCTCATATGTTTTGAATGTTCATACAATTCATGCAGGTTAGAAGAAGGCATTGTTCCCCTAGAGCTAGAGTTATAGGTGGTTGTGAGCAATTATGTGGATTCTGGGAACTGAACCCAGAACCTATGAAGGAGCAATAAACACCTTATTCACTGAGCAATTTCTTCCACCCACTTTAAATTTGCTTCTAATTTGTACCCTCTCTTATTTTTATTTATGTACAAAATATTTATTTTTTCTTTGTGGGCATTGAATATTATATTTATATATATTGTACATTTTTAAAATTGCACATGTTTTAGATATAAAAATAAAATCATGTTTAATTAAATGAATTTTCTTGTTAGATTAAGGAATATATTGTAATATGCTTGTAGAATAGAAGTAGAGTTAGATTCAGTTCTCAAATATAATGTCTTTCCTGTTGAAAACACTTAAGTACTTACATTAGTAAACAGTGCATGTTGAAACTTTATAGGATAGGGAGAAACTAACTCCAATAGCTGTCTACTGCTGTTAGTCATTTTCAAAGCTGAGAGAAAAAATGATACATTCTTTTCTGTAAAAGTCATTGTTATTAACCTGAATAAGCCCACCATTTCTAGTACTTTCAGAATTCTGGCTGACTGGTTCAACTCAGCTTTTCTAGCTCAAACTCCTCTCCATACTGACTGATTCAATTTGACTTCTTTCAGCTTCTAATTGAGCTTTTCTCGGCCTCGTACTAACTTTGACAATATATTCTAATTTTCTGGCTCCTTCTCATTTTCTGGCTCATTCTGTCTTTACCTGTGTTTAACTGGTCTCTGCAACAAGTCTTTAAAACTGCCCCTGTACTCCATGAACAGAAATGCCACAATTCCATTCCACTGCACTGCCTCTTAACTGACTAACTCATCTGAACTGACTGCCTAGAACTCAGAGATCTGCATGCCTCAGTCGTCTGAGTGCTGGGATTAAAGGTATATACCACCATGTCTTGACCTAAGCTTTTCTTAACCTGAAACTTTCTCAATACCAGGCTGGCCTTGAACTCAGAGTTCTGTTTGCTTCTGTCTTCTGGAATTAAAGGCCTGTCTGTATTGTAACTGGATCACACAGACCTAGAAATTCTTCGAATGTGACTCCTTGCTAGAGCAGCCATGTTGTTGGATTAAAATTCCTCTACAATTTTCTTATGGCTACTTTGTGAAAATCAATTACGTGGGGGAACACAACAAGGAAAATTTCATATATATGTTATGTTCATTTTTTTTTTTTGGTACAGGCACAAAAATACAAAAATGTTTCAAGGACAAAGTTTTAAACATTCAAAATCATTATTTCCCTCCTGCTGTTTACTTCTACTCAGTCAGGATCTGATACTTTTACTATTTCTAAATGAAAGTATCAAATATATGTTTAGAATTCTGTTAGTTTTCAGAAATTTTGAAAAAAAAAACCAATCTCCTTTGAAATACTAAGGAATATAAGGTGCTGATTAGTGGAGGAAATAAAGAGGTGGGAGAGACTGACATTTTCCTCCGCAATGTCTTTGAAAGTGGATAATAGAAGCATAATCAATCTCATATTAATAAAAATCTCATAATGTAACAATATACCACATTGATATTTGTTTACTATTATTTTATGATTAATACATTGCATTTATTAGTGTATCAGCATGCAAGGCAGGTAAGCAAAATTTTAATGGAAAGAAAGGGCAATTTTATGGAAATGTGGGTCATTGGTTTGCTGATGTGCCATATTGAACACTTTAGTGTAAAGAATTGTTTCCATTATAAACATCATTTTAGAGAGTTTAAAAATATAACCTATAAAGACAGATGCCAACTTTAAACTCTTTCTATAATAAATTTGGCACTTGAGAGCAATTTTTTCTTTACAAATTTTAACAACCAAAAAAAATTGATCTGGCTTGCTTTTGAGTTACCATGAATTGGAACAAATTGTTAATTATGTTCAGCTGCAATTTGAGGGCTTAGAAGACCTCCAAACAATGACTATGATTTCAATAACAGTTGGCAAATGATTAGTCCAGAGTTTTAGTTGGATTGTGTGTGCCATTTAACAGAAGAGGCATAAGATAGAAGATTTAGCCTTGAAGAATTCTCTAATTTTCAAGTGAAATTTGTGTGGTGCTCTTAGTCTTTTCAGAAATTTCCTGGAAATTCTTAATAACATAATTGTTCATCATGGAAAAAATATTATAAAAAGTATTTATAAATTATATATAGAAAGGAGTGAGTCACAATTGGAATAATAAAATTATCACATTAAAATAAAACAGGAATATACAGCTATTCATAGAAGCACTATAAAGTAAATGCATTGTATTATGAAACTGAAGCTATACTGTATTTGACTATGGAGTAGCTAGCTAGCTGTTTCAGGTAGATCTTGCAAAATAACCTAAAAACTCAGTCCATAATAACAGCTTGTATGACATTGAGAGTAAATATTTCCATGGATATAGATTACTATTTCCATTCTACAAAATTGATAGCCCAAAAAAAAATCCTCTTTACTGTTGTGTAAAATCACCCAGTGCACACATGGTATATGCATACATCTATATTAACAAGAACACTTTCAATGTGTCATATTTTGAGTCTAGTTTTAATAAATATCATATAATGTTTTGGTCATGATTTTCCTCTAGTAAATACTCCACATCTCTACCTACCCAGTTTTATGTTTCTTGCCATTTCTCATCTTTCTTTTTCACCCTGTCTCCTATCTCTCTCTCCCAAAAGCCAAGCAAAACCAAACCCAAGGAAAAAATACAATAAACACACAAAAACACACAAAACAGAAAGCAGAATAAACAAGCAGAAGATTAATTTTTAAAATGCCCAAAGAAAGCAAAATGAGACCAGCTCTCAAGTGTGGTCCATATATACATTGAGACTTATAGGAGAAAACTAGTTGTTCTTTCCCCTTAATAGCAGACATCAATTGCAAGTAGCTTCTTGGTTAGAGGTGGGAGCCCATGATCACATGCCCATTTCAGTGCTGCAAATCCATCTGGCTTAAACCTACGGAGGGCTTATGTGACCTTCCCCATACTTTCTGAGTTCATAAATGTGTCAATACTTTTGTTTCTAAAGAACAATATTTCCTTATAGTCAACCATTCCCTCTGATTTTTATGATCTTTCCATGTCCTCTTCCTGAGCTTTGAGGGGTTGAGCATTGTGGAGTTGTGGTTCTCTGGTTTTGTTCCCATCTGTTGCAAGAATAAACTTCTCTGTTGAGTTTTGATCATGGCAACAATCTACGGGAATATCAGTATGTAATTAAAAGTAATTTTATTGCTATGTAGGCCCATGTCCTAGCTAGTCTCAGCTTCTTGACTACAGTAGAAATGTTAAACTTAGGTTTGATCTCATGTAGTAGGCTTTAACTCCAATCAGAAAATAGTTTGTTACTTTGCTAACATTTGTGCCACCATTGCAGCATTGTATCTATCTTGTGGTTGGTCACAGGCTTGTAGCAGGGAGAAATGAATATTATCTTTCTTCACCAGTAGTGTGCAGAGTATTTTTCACTACCATGGTTGCTGGTCAGTAGATGTGAAGCTTTTAGTTAGGCATCAACTTGATGACATGTGTTAGTGCTGACTTCAAAAATAGGGCTTTACCATCATGTTGTAGAGAGTAATCTATGGCCTTGGCTACTGTGATGTTTAGGGGTTTCCATGGGACTTAATTGGTCAATGATTCAGCAAGATGTAACACATTTACATCACTGGACAATTTATATGCAATTTACTACTCAGCTATTAAAAACAATGACTTCATGAAATTCACAGGCAAATGGATGGAACTTGAAAATATCATCCTAAGTGAGGTTACTCAGTCACAAAAGAATGATCATGGTATGTACTCACTGATAAGTGGTTATTAGCCCAAAATTTCAGAATACCCAAGAGTCACTTCACATCAACCATTGCACTGAGTGTGAGGTCCCAGATGGAGGTGTTGTAGAAGGGAATGAAGGAGCTGAGGGAGTTGGCAGCCCCATAGAGGGAGCAACAGTGTCAACTGGCCTGGCCTCCCTATGCTCCCAGAGACTGGATCACCAACCAAAGAATACACATGGAGGGACCCATGGTGCTGGCCACATATGTGGCAGAGGAGGGTCTTGTTATCCATCAGGGGGAGCAGAGGGCCTTGGGCCTGAGGGTGTTAGATGCCCCAGTATAGGAGAATGCCAAGGAGGGAAGACAAGAGTGAGTGGGTGGGTGTTGGAATACCCCCAGAGAATCACGGGGAGGGAGGGCGGTATAGGGAGGTTCCAAAGGGGAAATCTGGAAAGGGAAACATTTGAAATGGAAATAAAGTATCAAAAAGATTTAAAGAAAAAGAGAAGGGAATGTTGAATTTTAGATTACTAAGTAATCTTTCATTATGGTTTTGATTTGCATTTCATTAACATTCAATAATACAAAAATGTTTGTATTTACTTGCTGACCAATTATCTTGATCTGTTTAAAGTAACATTTATTTCAATCCTTGGTTCATTTCTTATAATGAACTCTTTGAATTTTCATTATTTTATTTTAATGACTACATCATCACAATAGCTTCATCTCTTAGTATGCTAAACTTATTTCTATGTAATTTGGGTTTGATTGTAGTTTAAATGGATTGTTCCCCTACGGTTATTGTCGATTATTCTTTTGAAGGTTATAGAAATATTATAATTATTTCTGTGTTGATTTTTTTGTGAAATTTTGAGTTGATGTAAAAAAAATCTCTCCTATTCATTGGGATTTTGTTTGAGATTATGTATTTAGATTTCTAAAATATGATTTTCTGTGGCTTACTTTCCATATGTATTTTTTTGATAAAAGAATGATAACATCATAGAATGAGTTAAAATTATTCCTCCTCTTTTGGGAGTAAATATTGATGGGCATGTGCTCAGTAGTGTGAAAATGCAGAGTTGAGGAGCCCAGGCTAGATGCATGTATAACCTGACTCTTAAAGCTCATTGATGAGTGCAGAGGACAGGGAGGAAAAATTATAGATCATGGAGTTTGCTGTAAGATTGTGTTTCCTGGGAATGTCAGAAGCTATACACATGGTCTCACTAGTGTGACTACTTAATTTTGAGGAGAGGAAATGTGACAATAGTAGATATGCTAACATAGAAGGGGTAAAGGCCCAGAGGCCTCAACCTTATACAACAGAACTACAGGCAACTAAGGAATACTGAGAGCAAGTAAAGAGCACATCAATTGTTTTTTACAGTACTAAGTGGTCAGTCCTGAAAACATACATTAAAAAACAACATTATATAGCCTGAGCTATATGTATTTATGGTATGTGTGTCTGTATACATACATGTGTCTAATAACAATAAAAAATAGGCCATGAACTTGAAAAAGAACAAGGCACAGTAAAGGGAGAGCTTTGAAAGAGAAATTGAGAAGGGGAAAATAATGTAATTATTCTGTCATAGGCTTTCTAATTCTGCAAAGAGACACCATGACCACAGCAACATTCATAACAGACAATATTTAATTGGAGCTGGCTTACCATTTCAGAGGTTCAGTCCATTATCTTAATGCCAAGAACCATGGCAGCATGAAGTCAGACACAGTGCTAGAGAAGTAGCTGAGAGTTCTATATCTTTATCCACAGGCAGCAGGAGGAAAACTGAGACACACTTTGTCCAATAAGGCTATACATACTTTAATAAGGCCACACCTTCTAATAATGCCACTCCTATGACCCTTGGGGGCCATTTTCCTTCATACCACCATGTTATCTTAGCAAAATAATGAAGGGAAGAATTAAAAATTTTAAAAATATAAACAGTTTTATAAATTTTTTTAAAGAAATTTGTGTTCTTATACTTTTTCCATGTAAGAAGTCAATGTTTTGATGATACGAAGTAACCTTGGCTTCTGTTGCTTATGTTTGCCTCTCGCCATCTGATTATCTCTAGTGATACCTGCCCTCACTGTCTCTGATGGGAGCCTGTCCCTCCTGTTATCTTGGCTGTATTAGAACTCCTCAGAGTCTAGCTGTCTCTGATCCTATGATTCTGAGATCCTGGGTATAGAGCTCCTGGGAGTCAAGCTGCCTCTGGGATCCTGAAATCCTGGTGTCACCAAGCTCCTGAGATCCCGTGATTCTATGATCCTGGGCTTGTTAGAGCACCTGGGAGTCAAGTTTCCTCTGGGTGTTGTGGAACTGGGTGCAGAGCTAGCGCCCAAGGTCTGCTCAGAATACTGGCTCAGACTGGAAGCAACCCATGCCACTAGCCTGGCAGGGGTTTCCTACATCCCTATGATCCCGCTTCAACTGGCAGTCAGCATGTAAAAGAATGCAAATCAATCCATTCTTATCTATTTATTCAAAACTCAAGTCCAAGTGGATCAAGAACCTCCACAAAAAACAGATACACTGAAACTAATAGAAGAGAAAGTGGGAAAGAACCTCGAATACATGGGCACAGAGGAAAATTTCCTGAACAGAACACCAATGGCTTATGCTCTAAGATCAAGAATCAACAAATGGGACCTCATAAAATTGCAAAGCTTCTGTAAGACAAATGACACTGTAGATAGGGACAAAACGGCAACCTACAGATTGGGAAAAGATCTTTACCAATCCTAATATCTGATTGAGGGCTAATATCCAATATATATAAAGAACTCAAAAATTTAGACTCCAGAAAATCAAATACCCCTATTAAAAATGGGGTACAGAGTTAAATAAAGAATTCTCAACTGAGGAAATGCAAATGGTCAAGAAGCACCTAAAAAAATGTTCAACATCCTTAGTCATCAGGGAAATGCAAATCAAAACAACTCAGAGATTCCACCTCACACCAGTCAGAATGTCTAAGAGCAAAAACTCAGGTGACAGTAGATGCTGGTGAGGATGTGGAGAAAGAGGAGCACTTCTCCATTGTTGGTGGGACTGCAAGCAGGTACTACCACTCTAGAAATCAGTCTTGTGTTTCCTCAGAAAATTGCACATAGTATTAACTGAGGACCTAGCTATACCACTCCTGGACATATACCCAAAAGATTCTTCAACATATACCGAGGACACATGCTCCACTATGTTCATAGCAGCCTTATTTATAATACCCAAAAGCTGAAAAGAATCCAGATGTCCTTCAACAGAGGAATGGATAAAGAAAATATGGTACATTTAGACAATGGAGTTCTACTCAGCTATTAAAAACAATTACTTCATAAAATTCACAGGCAAAAGGATGGAACTAGAAAATATAATATCATCCTGAGTGAGATAACCCAATCATAAAAGAACACACATGGTATGTACTCACTGATAAGTGGATATTCGCCGAAAAGCTCAGAATACCCCAGATACAATTCACAGACCATATGAAGCTCAAGAAGATGGAAGACCAAAGTAAGGGTGCTTCGGTCCTTCTTATAAGGGGGAACAAAATACTCATGGGAGCAAATAAGGAGAAAAAGCTTGGAGCAGAGAGTGAAGGAGCTGCCATCCAGAGACTGACCCACCTGGGGATCCATCCCATATACTGTCACCAAACCTAGACACTACTGTGGATGCCAAGAAGTGCATGCTGACAGGAGCCTTATATAGCTGTATCCTGAGAGGCTCTGCCAGAGCCTGACATATACAGAGACAGATGATCACAGCCAACCATTGGACTGAGCACAGGGTCTCCAATGGAGGAGTTATAGAAAGGACTGAAGGAGCTGAAGGGGTTTGCAACCCCATAGAAAGAACAACAATATCAACCAACGAGAGCTCTTAGGGTCTAAACCAAGGAGTACACATGGAGGGAACCATGGCTCCAGCTGCATATGTAGCAGACAATGGCCTCGTGAAGAGAGGACTTGGTCCTGTGGAGGCTCGATGGATGCCCCAATGTAGGGAAATTCGAGGGCGTGGATGTGGGAGTGGGTGGGTGGGTGGGTAGGGGAACACCCTCTTAGAAGTAGGGAGAGGGGCCGGCGATAGTTGGTTTCTGGGGTGGGGAATAGGAGAAGGGGATAACATTTGAAATGTAAATAAAGCAAATATCTGATAAAAAAGAAGTCAATATTTTTCATTTAACTTCAATAAGTCTATATAAATTTTTTTATTTATTCTTGAATCCGTTTTGATACTTTTTGTCGTTCTGGTAATTTGTTCATTTTCATATATGCTATTTAACTTTTGTCATAAAATTGTTGATAATATTACTTACAAATCTTTCATTTCTATAAGATGGTTGTCACTTCGTCTTTCATTGTGGTTTAATATAGATCTTATTTTTTTTTAACTTTGTCATTCTAGCCCAAAAAGAAAAAAATGCCAATTGTGTTGGTTACTCATAAAATCATCTTTTGATTTACTTTGATTTCTCAATTGTTTTTCTATTCTGTAGTCTATTTTAGCTCAGAATTTATCATTTGTGTTATTTGACTCTACATTTTATGTCTTCCTATTTTCTAGTCTCATCAGATAGGTAGTTAGGGTATTGATTGGAAATACTCATTTTTCCCCATAAATATGATTTAGGGTACATATGTGCATGGTGTGTATTCATATGTGTGTATGTGTGTCTTATGTCCATGTGTCTGTGTACATTCCCATGAGCACATGTAGGTCTGAATTTTTTATATGATATCGTTTTCAGTCATTTCCTGCCTTATATATTGAGGCAGAGTATATATCAATGAACTCAGAACTCACCATTTGGTTACTCTAGCTAGTTTGCTCAAGGGATCCACTATCTCTGTCTCCCAAGGGCTGCGATTATACTTTGTTTCACATGTTTATCTATATCTGAAATGGGATCTTTGCATCCAAAATCTGGTCCTCAGACTTGCTCAAGAACTTTACCTGGCCCTACCTGCTTCCAATTGTTGTTGTCATAAATATACCTAAATATAACTGACTTTTTTGTTCAGTTTTAAATGCACAATTGAGGATCATTAATTAAGGTATAAAGTACAATTGTCATGAGCATGTAATTTTAGTCAGTCATTTTTCATAAAACAAAATGAAACCTCTTGTCCATTGTAGAATCATTTCTTTTTACACCATAATTTCAGTTCCTTACTGTCATTAATTTGTTTTCTTTCTCTGAATTCAGGAAATTTTGTATTTTGGTATATCAATGATGGTATAATGCAGTGTTTTGGTTTTTGTTTTTTGGATTTTTGAATCAGCATAATGTTTGCAAGTTTCATCTGTATTGTAGAAAATTCAAGTACTTGTTGTTTTAGTATCTGAGTAATATTTTAATATAAATGCAAAGTACTGTATTTTCATGAAATTTAACTAAAATATTAGGATAATTATTCTCAAAAGTATAGGCTTCCCTATGAGAAGGCCCTTCTCATACCTTTATTTTAGCTCACTGAATCCTTTGATATATATTGAAACCAAAGAAGCTATGAGATAATGAATCTGTGTTAATTTTATCTGCTAATTTTGTTTCAATTTGATATATTGAGGATATAAAATTAATGTACTTTAATCTAGTTATTTCTATTTTTATAATTTGACATATACAAACAACTATCTGATATTTTTTATCTCAATTTAAAATCATATATATCTCTGTAGTGCTAGACCTTAGTTCTTATAGTATTAGTTTGTATGAAGAAATTCTTTATGCTTCTTTTCTTTTTGAACACACGTGGGCACACACACACACACACACACACACACACACACACATACACACACTGTGGTAGTTTGAAAGAGAGTTGTCTCCATAGGTTCATGTGTTTGAATGTTTGATTCCTAATTGGTGCACTGTTTAGGAAGGATTAGGGGTGTGACCTTGTTGGAGAAAGAGTTTCACTTTAGATGAGCTTTGAGATTTCAAAATCCATGTTTGGGTCAGTTCCTTTCTCTCTGTCTACACTTTGTAAATCAGCTGTGAGATCTCAGAATCTGCTCCAGTGTCATATGTGTTTATCCCCATGCTCCCTGCCATTGATGTTCATGGACTAACCCCATGAGTCTGTACACAGTCTAGAAATGCCATTTCATAAAACTATGTAAGCAAGCCCTCTATTAAATTCTTTCTTCTATAAGATGCCTTTGTTGCCATGTTTCTTCATAGCAATAGGGCAGTAATTAAGACAGAAGTAGGTATAAGTTACAGGCATATTGCTGTGATATCCTGGCTGTTCTGCAGACTTTATGCCTTGACTTGAATGATGGTTAGGTGATTTAATTGGGTTTAATGGGGCATATTGGTAGGAACATGGACAGTTGTTGTGGGAACATGTTCTTGTGCTATTCCCTGGTTCTCTCATCTCTGGCCGGCTGGCCAGCCGTGCATTGGCAGGCAATGGCTGACCTGCTTTTATTTTGTGGAGCTCTCCATGATCTCTCCACCCAGCTCACTAGGTTCCCATTGGCAGGTCGCTACCACGCCAGTCCCATGCTTCAATACCCCCAGGCCTCTGCGGTGAACATCAGGCAAACCCACACTTTGCTGCTCTACCTTTCTCTCTTGAACCTAGACGAGCCACTGCGTGAAGGAAAACACCACACAAACTTAGTTCAGAAACAATGATAACTCAATCTCTGGGTGTATTGACTAAAACCTAATCTTGTAAACCTTATCAAAGTCTGATTCATCTGGTGGCAAATCCTTGTGGATCCACCATGATACCAGGAGACTCTACTAGCTACATGTTACCCACTACATGCTGTCCTTGTTCCAACAGGCAACTCCCCTTCTCTCTCTTCATTCTCTCTTCTCCTCTCCAGCTCCTACATGCCCAGTGATTGGCTCCTTTATTCATTAGGGGATTGGATCACAAGAAGTCACAGGTATAACTCACTCCTTGTCTGAAGCCCCCCACAGGAGGGCAGATTTTGGAGAATACAAAAAGCCCCAGGGCTATCCATAACAGAAGGTAATAGTGCTAAGGGCAATATGGACTGTGTAGGCCAAGCTAAGTAGTTTTCAGAAGAGAAGACCACCCTTATGATGTTTTGGCAAAGAGTAGGTGGTTGCTTTTTGGTCTTGTCCAAAAATTTGCTGGAAGCTCACTGAAAACATTTTAGATTAGTGTAGTTAGCAGACATGATTTCAAGATAACTTGGTATGATCACTCTTAGGTAGATCTGCAATGAAAAAGAGCAAGTGTGTAAAAAAGAGATACAAAATGCATAGTTTGAGAAGAAAGAGAATCATGAAATAGAACATTAGAGCCAAATCCTGTGCTCAAAGAGATGAGACATTTAAGGAAAGGCTTAAGGAGAAATAGAATGAGAGAGTTAGTGTCTTCAAGGAACGACTACAGGCAGCTAAACATACAAAAACAAAACTTTTGAAAATGAAACCATCAACAAGTCAAGTTTATTCAACTATTAATCATGGAGAAGGCCAGGTTCCATCCAAAGAAGGCAGCAGAACTTGAAACTGTGTACCACATAATTCTGTATTTAGAGTCAAGGATACAGATATAAAGGGGCTGTGGAGTCTTCCTCTGTGGTTAAGGAAAACAGCTGATGCCAGACCTGGCATGTGGCAGCGGAGTTCCTGTATGGAGACCTGGAAAGGTCATTTCATGAAACCATGATAGTAAAGCTTGGATAGTATTGGAAACCACAAGTTGTTGGAGATGCAGGGGATATCTGCTAAGAAGAGCTGCATACAGGGTATAGAAAAAGCTTAGGAGAGAGAAATGTATTGCAGGGAACAAAGCAGGAAGGAATGGGAGATCTGAAGAGCTATCTAAATCAAGATTTGGAGTTTGCCCTGCTGGATTATTGTCATGTTTTGATCCAGTATGTCTTCTATATACTCCTTTCCATCCCCTTAGGGATGATAACACATGTTCTGTATCATTGCATGTTGGAAGTATGTAATTTTACTTTTATTTTGTATAGTGTTTTAGATAGGAGATTAACTTGTGCCTCAGAAGAGACTTTGAAGTATGAAACTGTTGAAAGTAGAAAAGACTAAGGAGACTTGAAATCAAACTGATTGCATATTTTTGTATGATATGAAAATTCTTGCATGCCAGGGAGTAGAATGTTGTGGGTTGAATGAGAATAGTCCTCATAGTCTCAGATATTTGAATGTTTGGTTCCAAGTTGGTGAATGGTTTAGGAAAGATTAAGAAGGTGTGACATTGTTGGGAGAATTGTCTAACGAGGGGGGGTCCTTGTGATTTGAAAATCCCATGCCAGGCCCAGACTTATTCTCTTTATGCCTGCAACTTTGGAATCAGATGTGAGCTCTCAACTACTGTCCCTGTGCCACGACTGACTGCAGCCATATTTCCTGCCATGATATTTGAGGACTACCCTTCTGAAGTTACAAGCAAACTCCCTATTAAAGAATTTATTCTTTGAGTTGTTTTACTCATGGTGTCTCTTTACAGCAGTAGAATAGTAACCAAGACATATATGCACATACATAAATAGATATGAATTACTGGGTTGATATTATGTCTCAGTTTTGTGAGGATGTTCATCTCATGCTCATTTCAGCATTCATAGTTTCTAATAATTATGTAAATGATTTTCAACTAAATTCTTTATCCTTTAGAGTATTTATTCATTGTCCTCATGGAATCTGACCTAAAGAAGGTGGTAACTGAGGGTTAAGTTTTTCAGATTCAAAAAGCAAATCAAAACAAAAATATACCCCTTTCAGATTAAAACACAAAAATACCCAGATAGTAAAAAGTAAGATTTACAATGTAACTATATATTCTTATGCTTTAATTATATAAAAAAAGAACATTATGTTCTTCATGTGCTCACAAATGGATGAAATAGGTTAGAGCTAGTCGTTATTGTAGTGCACAGTGTTTACAGCTGGGTACGATTTTTCTCTTCCTGTAGTATGCATAAAATCTTCCAGAACTCTGAAAGCCTTTATCACAGCACTACTCCTTTCCACACTCATATTAAGAAGGCCATTAATCCCTGTTTACAGTTTTCAACAGTTTTTTAAAATTATTCAGAAGTTCCATAGTAATATACTATTCTCAAAAAATGCTTAGAATCTTCTTAATAATAACTCAATATATGGTACTAATTTTTGCATTAATAAATCCTGTTGCTGTGATTTAAAAAGCCATGATCAAGGCAATTTATAGGAGACAAATTATGTTGGATTAGGATTCCAGGATGTTATAGTACATTATAGCAGAGTTGAAGTATCAGGCAGGCATTATGGCTAGACCAGAAGACTGAGAGCTCTCATCTTTAATTGCAAGCAGGAAGCAGAGAAAGAGAGAAGTGAAAATGGATTGAGTATTTAAACTTTCAATGTCAGTCACCAGTAACATTATTTACTCCAGGAAGGCTACACCTGATAATTCTCCTCAAATAATGCTACAAGCTGGGGCTCAGGTATTCAAATACATCCTCATGCAAACTACCACACCAGTCTTACTGTGAAGCTGTAGAGGGTGACTAAGAGAAATTCTTTATCACAATAAATAGCAAAATTTTTCTACTGCATGTGTATTTCTGGAAATGTATTGAAACTACTGAATTTTCTCTGATCTTTACTGAAATAATTTACCACTAATTGGTACAGATCCATCTAGAAGAAGAGAGTTAATGTACTAATTTAAGTTAGTTTGTTATATTTTCTTTGTCTAAAAGAAAAATAAAAGAAAGTCAAGGAATATTGCTGAGAACCTTCTGTGTCATAGGCCATACATTATCAGTATCAAAACTTCTATAGTGCTTTAGTTCATTTTCAAAATAGAAAGATTCCATTCATTGCTCTTGGGGTTGAAATAATTAAAATTGTAATTACTGTTCTTGGTTTCAAATTGTCAAAATGGTATTAAAATTATTTAAAAATTTCCATATTTCTTCAGAAGCTTAACATTTTATTTTAAATTTTATTGATTTTTTCTGTGTATATTATATGTGCATGCCGTGTTTCACAACAGGCTTATGGAAGTCAGAGGACATCTTTTGGAAGTTGAGTCGCTGATTTCATTATATATATACCATGAACACGGAATTTAGGTTATGAATCTTGGTCTTGTTGAGTACCTTTATCAGTTAGAAAATTTTGCTAGCCGTTAATTTTTGAGACATTTTTGTCCTTGTGCAGTTCAATCTGAGCTTAGCTTCTCTATGTAAACCAGCCTGGCCTTGAACTTCTAAGTCTTCTGCCTCAAATTCTGAAATGCTAGGAATATAGACCTTCAGCTTTAAGTCAGGGAAGAAAATTCATGTTTAAAAGCATTCTGAATTTGTCATCATGCTTTATCTGTAGTTATACATCTATATTTGTGTATCAGAAGTTAAGTGCATTTTACTATGAATAGAGAGTGGAATGCCACTTGTTATATAAATCATTTTACTTTATAACCTCATCAATTATTGCAAGTTTTAAACTAACTTGACATGTAAAATGATAAGTCTTTTTCTCTATTCAGTGGTTCTTTATTTTGTTGTAAATAATCTGCAGTTTCTTTGTGGTACAAAGTCATGCTTGCCTTTTAGATGAAAGACTCTCTAGTATATTGAAACACCTTATTTTTTTGTAGTGCTGGAAATTTTTTTTACTGACTTTCCTTTTCCTTTTTGTCTGTCTCCTGCCACTCTTCTGTACTGACTGCTGAGTCCTCCAACTTTCTCTTTCATTGCTTATATATACTTTTTGATTTTTTTATTATATCAGTGTACTGACATAAGTATCTTCTTTCAGTAAATTTACTTCATAATATAGCATATTGTTTGGGAGTAACAGGGACAATGATATATCAATAGAGTATACTGACAATTGTCCACTGGCTGATTTTTGGCTGGAGAGTATCAGAAATATATCAAATTTTCTATTTTGAACATCTTGGCAGAACTTCATATTTTTTCATAAAAAGGGTTTTAATCACTGAGTTATTTCAATTCTCTTTTTTACTAAGAATAAAGTACTATCATTGATGGCTTCTCACCAGATGGTGTGATCCCTTGATACCTCATATAAAATATAATATATACGCATCCATACCAGTAATTCAGGACCTGTGGCATAAATCAGTCTCCTAGCTTGTTAAAACAGATGTAGAAAATCCTTCCATTTTCATAATTTGTTCTAATTCCCAAGACATTATTGAACTTATTCTATATGACTCCCAAGTAGTTCATGAAGTAAAAGTTCAGAATACATTTTTTATATAAATTAATGTTACTATTACCGACAAATCACTATGCCTATATAAAAGTATAAAAGATGAGCTAACTCTATGATATAGTTTATCATTTTACTAAGAAGAAAAATTCCAGAACAAGAAAAACAGTTATTTAAAGAACGAAAGTCTGGACACAGGGACCTACAAGCAGCCTAGGACAGCAGCCTTCCAGTCTCCTTCTGTGGCCAGAGACCCCAGTCTGTGCCACAGAGCTCCATAACCAAATAGCACAAGGAGAAGGCTAGCATCCAGGGAGTGTGGACAAGCCTGTGAGTGGAGGTAAGAGGGCACCACTGCTCAACGGTATCCGCCCATAATGGGCAGCAGAACACAAAGACAGAGGAACAGCCTGAGACAGGAACTTTCCTGTTTACGCTTGTGGTCTGTGCCTCTCGGCTCCATATGCAAATAGCATAAGGAAAGAGCTACCCTCCTAGTAATGTGAACAAGCTTACAATCAGGGATAAAGCCAACACCTCTGCTCAGAGACCCACCTAGAGCCCTCAGGACACAGGACATGAGGAGTGGCCTTCTGGTTTCCTTCTGAGGCCAGGGAGCTGATCCCACTACACTGGGCTCCATACTCAGGGCCAGGAGAGAGCTGGTCTCCCAGGAGTGCCAACACACCTTTGAGCACAGGAAGACCATCACTTCTGTTCAAATTCCTCAATCAAGAGAGACCTTCACAGAGCCATCAGGACACAGGAACCAAGGAACAGCTGGGGACAGGATACTTCTGCCAGAGCTGACCCTGCATCACAGCTCTCCAAACCCAAATTCCTCTCAGAGAGAGCTGGTCTCCAAGGAGTACTAATGAACAGGCCTGGAGGAGGGACAACCCACAGTTAGAGAGAGCAAGACAAGCTAACACCAGAGATAACCAGATGGTGAAAGGCAAGGGCAAGAATATAAGGAACAGAAACCTAGGCAACGTGACATCATCAGAACCCAGTTCCACCACAGCAAGCCCTGGATACCACAACACACCAGAAAGGGAACACTCAGATTGAAAATCACTTCTCATGATGATGATAGAAGACTTTAAGAATGAAATAAATAACTCCCTCAAAGAAATACAAGAGAACTCAGGAAAACATTGAGAAGCCCTTAAAGAGGAAATACAGGAAAACACCATCAAAATGACAAAGGAAATGATCCATCTAGGATCTAAAAATGGAAACAGAAACAATAAAGAAATCACAAAAGGAGACAATCCTGGAGATAGAAACCCCAGGAAAGAGATCAGGAATGAAAGATGCAAGCATCACCAACATAATACAAGAGATAGAAGAAAGAATCTCAGGTGCAGAAATACCATAGAAAACATTGACATAACAGTCAAAAAGAATGCAAAATGGAGAAAGCTCCTAACGCAAAACATTTAGGAAATTCAGGACACAATGAGAAGAACAAACCTAAGGATAATGGGTATAGAAGAGAGTGAAGATTCCCAACTTAAAGGGCCAGTAAATGTATTCAACAAAATTAAAGAAGAAAACTTCCCTAACCTAAAGAAAGAGATGAACACAAACATTCAAGAAGCCTACAGATCTCCAAATAGATTGGAGAAGAAAAGAAATTCCTACTGACACATAATAGTCAAAACACCAAATGCACAAAACAAAGAAAGAATATTAAAAGCAGTAAGGGAAAAAGGTTAAGTAACATATAAAGGCACCAGACTTCTCACCAGAGACTATGAAAGCTAGAAGATCCTGGGCAGATCTCAGACAGACTCTAAGAGAACACAAATGCCAGCTCAGGCTGCTGTACTCAGCAAAACTCTCAATAATCATGGAGGGTGAAATAAAAATATTCTATGACAATTCTAAATTTGCACAGTATGTTTCCACAAACTGAGCCCTACAGAAAATAATAGATGGAAAATACCAACTCAAGGAGGGAAACTACATCCTATTAAAAGCAAGAAAGTAATCTTTCAACAAACTCAAATGAAGATAGCCATACAAACACAAAAATAACATTGAAAATAGAAGGAAGCAACAGTCACTATTCCTTAATATCTTTTAATATCAATGGGCTCAATTCCCCAATAAAAAAACATAGACTGACAGACTGGATCCATAAAAAAAGACATAGTCTGACAGACTGGATCCATAAAAAGGACCCAGCATTTTGCAGCATCCAGGAAATGCATCTCCATGTTAAAGACAAATACTACCTCAGAGTAAAGGGCTGGAAAACAATTTTCCAGACAAATGGTCCCAAGAAACAGGCAGGAGTAGCCATTCTAATATCGGACAAAATCAACTTTCAACCAAAGTTCATCAAAAAAGATAAGGAAGGACACTTCCTCCTCATCAAAGGAAAAATCTACCAAGTAGAACTGTCAATTCTGAACATGTATGCTCCAAATGCAAGGGCATCCACATTCATAAAAGAAACTATACTAAATCTCAAAGCACACATTGCATCTCACACAATAATAGTGGGAGAATTCAAAACCTTACTATCATCGTTGGACAGATCTTGGAAACACAAACTAAACAGAGACACAGTGAAACTAACAGATGTTATGGACCAAATGTATTTTACAGATATCTGTAGAACATTTTATCCTAAATCAAAAGAATATAACTTCTTCTCAGCACAAAATGGTACCTTCTGCAAAGGTGACAATATAATTGGTCACAAAACAAATCTCAACAGATATAAGAAGATTGAAATAATCTCATGCGTCCTATCAGATCACTTCGGATTAAGGCTAGTCTTCAATGGTAATAAAAACAACAGAAAACCCACATACACATGGAAGCTAAACAACACTCTACTCAATGATAACTTGGTCAAGGAAGAAATAAAGAAAGAAATTAAAGACTTCCTAGAATTTAATGAAAATGGAAGTATATCATACCCAAACTTATGGGACACAATGAAAGCAGTGTTAAGAGGAAAACACACATCTCTGAGTGCCTCCAAAATGGAACTTGAGACTGCATACACTAGCAGCTTAACAGCACACCTGAAAGCTCTAGAACAAAAAGAAGTTAATACACCCAAGAGGATTAGAAAGCAAGAAATAATCAAACTCAGGGCTGAAATCTAACAAGTAAAAACAAAAAGAACTATACAAAGAATCAACAAAACCAGCAGCTGGCTCTTTGAGAAAATCAACAAGACAGATAAACCCCAAGCCAGACTAACCAGAGGGCACAGAGACAGTATCAAAGTTAACAAAATTAGAAATGAAAAGAGAGATGTAACAACAGAATCTGAAGAAATTCAAAAAATCATCAGATCTTACTACAAAAGCCTATATTCAACAACATTGGAAAATCTGTATGAAATGGACCATTTTCTAGATAGATACCAAGTACCAACGTTAAGTCAGTATCAGATAAACCATCTAAACAGTCCCATAACCCCAAAAGATATAGAAGCCATCATTAAAAGTCTCCCAACCAACCAAACAAACAAACAAAAAAATCCCAGGACCAGATGGGTTTAACGCAGAATTCTATCAGACCTTCAAAGAAGACCTAATACCAATACTCTTCAAACTATTCCACAAAATAGAAACAGAAGAAACACTACCTAATTCATTCTAAAAGGCCACAGTTTCACTGATACCAAAATCTCACAATGATCCAACAGAGAGAAAACTTCAGACCAGTTTCCCGTTTGAATATTGATGCAAAAATACTGAATAAAATTCTCAAAAACAGATTCCATGAACACATTAAAACCATCGTTCATCAGGATCAAGTAGGCTTCATCCAAGGGATGCAGGGATAGTTTAAAACCCAGAAATCCATCAATGTAATCTACTACATAAAAAGCGTTATTAGATGCTGAAAAGGCATTTGACAAAATTCAACAGCTCTTCATGATAAAAGTCTTGGAAAAGTCAGGAATTCAAGGACCATACCTAAACATAGTAAAAGCGATATATAGCAAACCAGTAGCCAACATCAAACTAAATGGAGAGAAACTCGAAGCAATCACACTAAAATCAGGGAAAATTAAGGCTGCCCTCTCTCTCCCTATCTATTCAATATAGGACTTGAAGTTCTACCTAGAGCAATTAGACAACAAAAGGAGGTCAAAGGGATACAAATTGGAAAGGAAGATATCAAAATATCACCATTTGCAGATGATAAGATCATATACTTGAGTAACCTGAAAAATTCTACCAGAGAACTGCAACAGCTGATAAACAACTTCAGCAAAGTGGCCAGATATAAAATTAACTCAAACAAATCAGTAGCCTTCCTATAGTTGAAGGATAAACAGGCTGAGAAAGAAAATAGGGAAATGACATCCTTCACAATAGTCACAAACAATATAAAGTATTTCGGTGTGACTCTAACCAAACAAGTGAAAGATCTATATGACAAGAACTTCAAGTCTCTGAAGAAAGAAATCAAAGAAGACCTCAGAAGCTGGAAAGATCTCCCATGCTCATGGATCGGAAGGATTAACATAGTTAAAATGGCCATCCTGCCGAAAGCAATCTACAGATTCAATGCGATCCCCATCAAAATCCCTATTCAATTCTTCATAGAGTTAGAAAGAGCAATTCTCAAATTCATTTAGAATAACAAAAAACCCAGGATAGCAAAAACTATTCTCAACAATAAAAGGACTTCTGGGGGAATCAGCCTCCCTGACTTCAAGCTGTACTACAGAGCAGTAGTGATAAAAACTGCATGGTATTGGTACAGTGACAGGCAGATAGATCAATGGAATAGAACTGAAGACACAGAAATTAACCCACACACCTACAGTCACTTGATCTTTGATAAAGTAGCTAAAACCATCCAGTGGAAACAAGACAGCATCTTCAACAAATGGTGCTGGTTCAACTGGCAGTCTACATGTAGAAGAATGCAAATTGATTCATTCCTATCTCCCTGTACAAAACTGAAGTCCAAGTGGATCAAGGACCTCCACATAAAACCAGATACTCTGAATCTAATACAAGAGAAAGTGGGGGAAAGTCTCGATCACATGGGCACTGGGGAAAAGTTCTTGAACAGAACACCAATGGCTTGTGCTCTAAGATCAAGAATCAACAGATGGGACCTCATAAAATTACAAAGCTTCTGTAAGGCAAAGGACACTGTAAATAGGATAAAACAGCAACCTACAGATTGGGAAAAGATCTTTATCAATCCAATGTCAGATAGAGGGCTAATATCCAAGGTATACAAAGAACTCAAGAAGCTAGACTCCAGAGATCCAAATAACCCTATCAAAAAAGGGGGAACACGGCTAAACAGAGAATTCTCAACTGAGGAAACTTGAATGGCCGAGAAGCACCTAAAGAAACGTTCAACATCCTTAGTCATCAGGGAAATGCAAATCAAAACAACCCTGAGATTTCACCTCACACCAGTCAGAATGGTTAAGATAAAAAACTCAGGTAACAGCAGATGTTGGCCAGGATGTGGAGAAGGAGGAACACTTCTCCATTGCTGGTGGGAATGTAAGCTGATACAACCTCTCTGGAAATCATTTTGGCGGACCCTCAGAAAAATGAACATACTACTACCTGATTACCCAGCTATTCTACTCCTGGGCATATATCCAGAAGATGCTCCAACAGGTAATAAGAGCACATACTCCACTATGTTCATAGCAGCCATGTTTATAATAGCCAGAAGCTGGAAACAACCCAGATGTCCGTCAACAGAAGAATGGATACAGAAAATGTGGTACATTTACACAATGGAATACTACTCAGCTATTAAAAACAATCACTTCATGAAATTCACAAGCAAATGGACAGAACTTGAAAATACCATCCTGAGTGAGGTAACTCAGTCACAAAAGTACAAACACAGTATGTACTCACTGATAAGCGAATATTATCCCAAAAGTTCGGATCACCTATGATTCAATTCACAGTAACTGTTGGACTGAGCTTGGGGTTCCAGATGGAAGAGTTAGAGAAGGGTCTGAAGCAACTGAAGGAGTTTGCACCCCCATGGGGACGGAGCAACAATGTCAAGTGGTCAGGCCCCCAGTGCTCCCAGAGACTGGCCCACCAACCAAAGTATGCATATGGAGGGGCCCATGGTACTGGCCACATACGTAAGGAGGGCCTTGTTGACCATCAGTTGTAGTAGAGGCTCTTGGACCTGAGAGCATTAGATGCTCCAGTATAGAGGAATGCCATGGAGGAAAGACAGGAGTGGGTGGGTGGGTGGGGGGGAGAATACCCTTATAGAGGCAGCTGGAGGAGGAATAGTATAGGGGGTTTCCAAATATGAGACCTGGAAAGGCGAACACATTTGAAATGTAAATAAAGTATTACATAGAAAATTAAAATAAAAGTAACACACACAAAAAGGAAGAAATATCTGTATTTAGTCACATGAGAAGCCAGATCTTTGAGAAAATATTTTTTATTGTTTTTTCAATGTTTATTTCAAACTTACTCAAATAGTTAAGTGAATATTACTCACTATTAAGATCTAATTATGTTAAAGTTCTTGTTGTAGCTCAAACTTAATAGTGTTCTGGAAATATTTTTAAAAATGTTTAATTTTCAATTTTATGTTTGTGTGATCATCTCTATATGAATACTTGCATGTGTCTTGAACAAAGGTCCGGAAGGGATACTGGCATCGCTGAACTGGAATTGTAAGACAATGCTTATAGTTACTGGGAACAGTATTCAGGTTTTCTTCAAGACAGTGTGTCTGAAAATCATGGGACCTTCCCCTTTGTCTTAAACAAATAAACTTTTTATGAAAAGTAGAATTCATTTGGAACCTTGAACTAAAAGTTTCAAAACTGCATTCGAAAAATAGAAAAGGGGAACATGATTTTGATATGATTTTAAAATAATGATGAAAGAAAGTACCCTTGTACACAATACTTTAATAGTTATGGCTGTTATCTTGGGTACAGCTTATAGTAACTCAGAACAGATGACTCTCCTGCTTCACAGGAGAGGAGTTTAAAACGATGTTTATTGACATTGTCTTGGTCTTTGTACAATATCTTTTCTACCGTCTTCAGAATGAACTATAATTAAGAGGATTAAGAATATTAGAAGCTTCATGTTGTTTATCTGAGTTCTGACCTAACCTTTGGCCAAGATTCTCAAGATTTTTTTTAAAATTTTTCTGTTCCTTACAATAGTGTATCCTTCTTTCAGACAAAGGCCTCTCTGTAAGAGTAATAAAATAGTCTATGAAATATATCGCAATAAAAGCTCTATCATCATCTGTTCTCACCCACTCCCATTAGTTCATTCTGAAAAATATAAAGCAAAGCATAAGTTTGTACACTTGAAGCAAAATGAACTTTATTGTTCACAGAATATGAACTAAAGTTTTATGAAGGAATTCAACCATGATTTTGTATTTCTTATATAATGCAGTGAATGAAATTTCAGCTTTTTCTGTAACAAAATAGTTGGAGAAAATCTTATATGACCACACTACCTTCTTTTCTTCTTATTTCTCACCCTGTTATTAGATTTTTTTTTAATATGTGAGAGAACAAGAGTTCTGACAGATAAAGTTATTTGTTTAAAATAGATAGAAAAGAAAAAATAAAACTACATTAACATATCTATATCACCATGGTATCTTTATAGTAATTGAACATTATAATTCAAATATTACTATTACTGCTACTACTACTATTACTACTACTGCTACTACTACTCTGTGTTGTATATTTCTTTATTCAGTATATTGTAAAAGTTTTATTTGTAATCTGCATTAAGCCTCATAGAAGAACTATATGCTCTAAAGCATCAATTCGTTTACAAACTGGAACAATCAGAACTTACATAAGTTCATATGTACAAAGAATGTCTTTTTAAATTTGATATTGTATGAGAAACATAGTCCATGTGTTAAAAATTTGGACCCAAAATTTTGCAGTAAAGAAAGGTGTCAAAACCTTTAAAATGTGGTGCTATTATGACACGGGGGATATAATTTCTAAAGAGATTTGGAGAACACAATCACATCTTTTTTACTCCCTGGTTGGCACTCTAAGTGCTTTTGGCATACCATGTGCTCCTGCCTTGATGGGTTACTTTAACATAGGTCCAAGCAATGGGAATAGTCATCATGAACTCTAAAACCATGACAAAAGTCCGTTCTTTTGGTAAGTTAAATGTCATTTTGTTACACTAATCAGAAGTTGACTGATTCAATGATGAATGCAGTATTTTAGAGCAAATATTCCTGCATTTTACCCTTTACTCTGACCTCTATAAACACTCTGATGTTATGGAGAACACATACATCTAAAATTCTTTAGAATAAATTTTTTTCTACAGACTTTGACACAATTTTGTTTTCACAAAATGCCAGTGAAAACTGTATGAAGTCTCATATATCACATTTTAAGTATCCATGTAGTAACCATATGTTATTAGAAAATTTATACTTTATACATATAATATATTTAAGATAATTTTGCAGTTAAAGGCTTGACTTGTCAATGCAGGTTAAAGACTTTTTTACTTTAAATATGGAGGTAATCTATCCTCTTTCATTTTAAATTTCTGCCTTACCAATGGCTCCTTCTTATTTTTTTAAATTTTCATATTTTATTTACATTTCAAATGTTTCCCCCTTTCCAGATCTCCCCTTTGGAACCTCCCCATTCCCTCCGCCCTCCCCCTGCCTCTATGGGGATATTCTCCAACCCACCTCCCCCCAACTCCCCACCCACTCTCATCTTCCCTCCTTGACATTCTCCTATACTGGGGGATATAACACCCTCAGGCCCAAGGGCCTCTCCTCCCCCTGACGGGTAACAAGACCCTCCTCTGCAATCTTTGTGGCCAGCACTACGGGTCCCTCCATGTGTATTCTTTAGTTGGTGGATCAGTCTCCAGAAATATGGGGGGTCAGGCCAGTTGCCAGTGTTGCTACCTCCCTGGGGCTGCACACTCCCTCAGCTCCTTCAGTCCTTTCTCCAAGCCCTCCATCTGGGACCACGTACTCAGTACTACTGTTCCTGTGAAGTGACTCATGGGTATTTCAACCTTTTAGGCTAATAACCACTTAACAGTTAGAGTCATACCATGTTCATTCTTTTGTGACTGCTTTACCTGGCTCAGAATGATGTTTTCAAGATAACATCCATTTGTCTACGAATTTCATGCAGTCATTGTTTTTAATAGCTGAGTAGTATTCCATTGTGTAAATGTACCACATTTTCTGTATCCATTCCTCTGTGGAGGGACATCTGGGTTGTTTCCAGCTTCTGGCTATTATAAATATGGCTGCTATGAACATAGTGTAACATGTGTCTTTATTACATGTTGGAGCATCTTCTAGGTATATGCCCAGGAGTGGAATAGCTGGGTCCTCAGGTAGTATTATGTCCAATTTTCTGAGGGTCCACCAAACTGATTTCCAGAGAGTTTGTATCAATTTGCATTCCACCAGCAATGGAGGAGTGTTCCTATTTCTCCACATCCTCTCCAACATCTGCTGTCACCTGAGTTTTTGATCTTAGCCATTCTGACTGATGTGAGGTGAAATCTCAGGGTTGTTTTGATTTGCATTTCCCTGATGACTAAGGATGTTGAACATTTCTTTAGGTGCTTCTCGGCCATTCAAGTTTCCTCAGTTGAGAATTCTCTGTTTAGCATTGTTCTCCCTTTTTTGATAGGGTTATTTGGATCTCTGGAGTCTAGCTTCTTGAGTTCTTTGTATACATTGGATATTAGCCCTCTATCAGAAGTAGGATTGGTAAAGAACTTTTCCCAATCTGTAGGTTGCCGTTTTGCCCTAATTACAGTGTCCTTTGCCATACAGAAGCTTTGTATTTTTATGGGGTCCCATCTGTCAATTTTTGACCTTAGAGCACAAGCCATTGGTGTTCCGTTCAAGAACATTTCCCCTGTGCCCAAGTGTTCGAGACTCTTCCCTACTTTCTCTTCTATTAGATTCAGTGTATCTGGTTTTATGTGAAGGTCCATGATCCACTTGGACTTGAGCTTTGTGCAGGGAGATAGCAATGGATCAATTTGCAATCTTCTACATGTAGACGGCCAGTTGATCCAGCACCATTTGTTGAAGATGCTGTCTTTTTTTCCACTGTATGGTTTTAGCTCCTTTGTCGAAGATCAAGTGACCATATGTGTGTGGATTCATTTCTGGGTCTTCGATTCTATTCCATTGATCAACCTTCCTGTCTCTGTACCAATACCATGCAGTTTTTATCACTACTGCTCTGTAATACAGCTTGAGGTCAGGGAGGCTGATTTCCCCCAGAAGACTTTTTATTGTTGAAAACAATTTTTGCTATCCTGGGTTTTTTGTTATTCCATATGAATTTGAGAATTGCTTTTTCTAGGTCTACAAAGAATTGAGTTGAGATTTTGATAGGGATAGCATTGAATCTGTATATTGCTTTCAGTAGGATGGCCATTTTAACTATGTTAATCCTGCTGATCCATGAGTATGGGAGATCTTTCCATCTTCTGAAGTCTTCTTCAATTTCTCTCTTCAGAGACTTGAAGTTCTTGTCATACAGATCTTTCACTTGTTTGGTTAGAGTCACACCAAGATATTTTATATTGTTTGTGACTATTGTGAATGGTGTCATTTCCCTAATTTCTTTCTCAGCCTGTTTATCCTTCGAGTATAGGAAGGCTACTGATTTGTTTGAGTTAATTTTGTATCTAGCCACTTTGCTGAAGTTGTTTATCAGCTGTAGCAGATCTCTGGTGGAGTTTTTCAGGTCACTTAATTATACCATCATATCATCTGCAAATAGTGATATTTTGAAGCTCTAGCTAGAACTTCAAGTACTATGTTGAATAGATAGGAAAAGAGAGGGCAGCCTTGTCTAGTCCCTGTTTTTAGTGGGATTGCTTCAAGTTTCTCTCCATTTAGTTTGATGTTGGCCACTGGTTTGCTGTATATTGCTTTTACTAAGTTTAGGTATGCTCCTTGAATTCCTGATCTTTCCAAGACTTTTATCATGAAGGAATGTTGAATTTTGTCAAATGCTTTTTCAGCATCTAATGAGAAGACCATGTGGTTTTCTTCTTTGAGTTTGTTTATGTAGTGGATTACATTAATGGATTTCCAGATATTGAACCATCCCTGCATCCCTGAGATGAAGCCTACATGATCATGGTGAATGATTGTCTTGATGTGTTCTTGGATTTGGTTTGCAAGAATTTTATTGAGTATTTTTGCATCGATATTCATAAGGGAAATTGGTCTGAAGTTTTCTTTTATTGTTGGGTCTTTGTGGGGCATTGGTATCAGTATAACTGTGGCCTCATAGAATGAATTGGGTAGTGTTCCTTCTTTTCTATTTTGTGGAATAGATTGAAGAGTGTTGGTATTAAGTCTCTTTTGAAGGTCTGATAGAATTCTGCACTAAACCCATCTGGTCCTGGGCTTTTTTTGGTTGGGAGACTTTTAATGAATGCTTCTATTTCTTTAGGAGTTATGGGACTGTTTAGATGGTTTATCTGATCCTGATTTAACTTTGGTAATTGGTATCTGTCTAGAAACTTGTCCATTTCCTCCAGATTTTCCAATTTTGTTGCATATAGGCTTTTGTAGTAGGATCTGATGATTTTTATAATTTCCTCAGAGTCTGTTGTTATATCTCCGTTTTCATTTCTAATTTTGTTAATTAGGATACTGTCTCTGTGCCCTGTGGTTAGTCTGGCTAAGGGTTTATCTATCTTGTTGATTTTCTCAAAGAACCAGCTCTTGGTTTTGTTGATTCTTTGTATAGTTCTTTTAGTTTCCACTTGGTTGATTTCAGCCCTTAATTTGATTATTTCTTGCCTTCTACTCCTCTTGGGTGTATTAGCTTCTTTTTGTTCTAGAACTTTCAGATATGCTGTTAAGCTGTTAGTGTATGCTCTTTCCAGTTTCTTTTTGGAGGCATTCAGAGCTATGTGTTTTCCTCTTAACACTGCTTTCATTGTGTCCCATAGGTTTGGGTAACTTGTACTTTCATTTTCATTGAATTCTAAGAAGTCTTTAATTTCCTTCTTTATTGCTTCCTTGACCAACTTATCTTTAAGCAGTGCATTGTTCAGCTTCCATGTGTATGTGGGCTTTCTGTTGTTGTTGTTGCCATTGAAGACCAACCTTAATCCGTGGTGATCTGATAGGAGGCATGGGAGTATTTCTATCTTCTTATATCTGTTGAGGTTTGTTTTGTGACCAATTATATGATCAGTTTTGGAAAATGTACCATGAGGTGCTGAGAAGAAGGTATGTTCTTTTGATGCAGGATGAAATGTTCTATAGATATCTGTTAAACCCATTTGGTTCATAGCATTTGTTAGTTTCACTGTGTCTCTGTTTAGTTTATTGTTCCAAGGTCTGTCCATGATTGATAGTGGGGTGTTGAAGTCTCCCACTATTATTGTGTGAGGTGCAATGTGTGCTTTGAGCTTTAGTAGAGTTTTTTTTATGAAAGTGGGAGCTCTTGCATTTGGGGCATATATTTTCAGATTTGAGAGTTCTTCTTGGTAGATTTTTCCTTTGATGAGTAAGAAGTGTCCTTCTCATCCTTTTTGATGAATTTTGGTTGAAAGTCAATTTTATCTGATATTAGAATGGCTACTCCAGCCTGTTTTGGGGGGCCATTTGCTTGGAAAATTGTTTTCCAGCCCTTTACTCTTAGGTAGTGTTTGTCTTTAATATGGAGGTGCGTTTCCTGGATGCAGCAAAATGCTGGGTCCTGTTTATGGATCCAGTCTGTCAGTCTATGTCTTTTTATTGGAGAGTTGAGACCATTGATGTTAAGAGATATTAAGGAATAATGATTATTATTTCCTGTTATTTTTAATGTTGTTTATATTGTTTGTGTGGTTATCTTCTTTTGAATTTGTTGAAAGATTACTTTTTCTTTTTCTTGAGTATAGTTTCCCTCTTTGCATTGGCATTTCCCATGTATTATTCTTTGTAGGGATGGGTTTGTGGATACATACTGTGCAAATTTGGATATGTCGTAGAATATTTTGGTTTCATCCTCTATGATTATTGAGAGTTTTGCTGGGTATAGCAGCCTGGGCTGGCATTTGTGTTCTTTTAGAGTCTGTATGAGCTCTGCTCAGGATCTTCTAGCTTTCATAGTCTCTGGTGAGAAGTCTGGTGTAATTCTGATAGGTCTGCCATTATATGTTACTTGCCCCTTTTCCCTTACTGCTTTTAATATTCCTTCCTTGTTTTGTGTATTTGGTGTTTTGACTATAATGTGATGGGAGGAATTTCTTTTCTGGTCCAGTCTATTTGGAGTTCTGTAGGCTTCTTGTATATTTATGTTCATCTCTTTCTTTAGGTTAGGGAAGTTTTCTTCTATAATTTTGTTAAAGATATTTACTGATCCTTTAAGTTGGGAGTCTTCACTCTCTTCTATACCTGTTATCCTCAGGTTCTGTTTTCTCATTGCATCCTGGATATCTTGGATGTTTTGGTTTAGGAGCTTTTTGCATTTTGTGTTTTCTTTGACTGTTGTGTCCATGTTTTCTATGGTATCTTCCACACCTAAGATTCTCTCTTCCATCTGTTGTATTCTGTTGGTGATGCTTGCATCTATGACTTCTGATTTCTTTCCTATGATCTCTAATTCCAGGGTTGTCTCCCTTTGTGATTTCTTTATTGTTTCTATTTCTGTTTTTAATTCCTGAATGGTTTTGTTCATTTTTTTGATTGTGTTTTCCTGTAATTCTGCCCATTTGATTGTGATTTCCTGTAATTCTTTAAGGGATTTTTGTGTGTCCTCTTTAAGGGCTTCCAGTTGTTTACCTGTATTCTCTTGTATTTCTTTAAGGGACTTATTTATTTCCTTCTTAAAATCTTCTATCATCCTCTTGATAAGTGATTTTAAGTCTGAGTCTTCTTTTTCTGATGTGTTGGGGTATCCAGGGCTGGCTGTGGTGTGAGAGCTGGGTTCAGCTGAAACCAAGTAGTCTTGGTTTCTGTTCCTTGTGTTCTTGCCCTTGCCTTTCGCCATCTGGTTATCTCTGGAGTTAGCTGGTCTTTCTTTCTCTGACTGTGGCTTGTCTTTCCTTCAAGCTCAGATGTCAATATTCCTGGGAGACCAGTTCTCTCTTCCAGCTGTTTTTCAGTCCCTGCCTCTGGAGCCCGAGTGGGCGGGTAGCTTTCTCTCTGAGCTACTTGTATATGGAGAGGCCTGTTGTCCCAGGCGGTGGTTTCTTGCCACAGGTGGAAGCAGGTAAGCTCTTACCTCCCGGCTTTTCCTCCAATGGCTCCTTCTTAATTTGTTGACTTTTGTGGCTACTACAATTTTAATGTACATTCCAAAATATTCAATGTCAGCACCATACGAGAAAGAACTTGTATAATATGGCTTTGGGAACTTCAATTTCTCAGTTAAAATGATAATTGGAAGCTCTATTCATTTATCTGTGGATTTAATTTCTTAGCCTGTTGTAAAAACTTTAAGCTACCACAACACCTGGTTTGGCAATATATGCCTACTGATGCAATAGTGGCACAGATGTTATGGGAGTAATATTTTATGCTTGGATATAAACCCTGCTCCACAGTTTAAACTCATTCCTTGTAACATTAACTGGACACAAAACCTGTACCTAGCTAGCCATAGGACCTATAAGAGAAACTACTACTATTATTCTATTAAATGTGCATAGTATTAAAATAACCCACAAGTTTATATGTTTATATACATAGATTAATGCCTCTTGAATCTTTCATCAGAGAAACCACATTTTCTCTCAGTAAATAGCAATGAATAGAAAGATTTACAATTTTCTGACATGTAGAGAATAAAACACGATCGATTTTTGCATGGAACATATGTGATGATGGTTTGTATATGCCTAGCCCAGGGAGTGGCACCCCTGGAGTAGAGGAGTAGGTGTGGCCTTGTTGGAGTAGGTGTACCTCTGTGGCCATGGGCTTAAGACTCTCACCATAGCTGCCTGGAAGTCAATATTTTGTTAGCAGCCTTCCAATGAAGATGAAGATGTAGAATTCTCAGCTCTGCCTGCATTATGCCTGCCTTGTTACTACCATGCTCCAACCTTGATGATAATGGACTGAATGAACCTCTGAACCTGTAAGCCAGCCCCAATTAAATGTTGTGCTTTATAAGAGTTGCCTTGGTCATGGTGACTGTTCACAGCAGTAAAACCATAACTAAGACAGACATATATATCTTACATAATTTAAGTTTCGTCATGGAAGAATGGATAGAAAGACTGTACAAGCCAGAGGCATTATATGTCAGCAGTGAAACTGTATTTGCTGAAAATATCAGAACTGTTGAAGTCATGAACTCAGTGTTTTGGTACTGCTTGTACAAGACTTACACCTAATCAAACCAGCCAAAATTTGTATATGGGTATAAAAGAGGATCAATCAAGTTATAATTATTGCTGAGGAACAATTAGCACTTGGTTGCTTTTGGGAAAGGGAGAGTCAGTTTCTTCAATATGCAGACACAGACCCATGTTCCAGTAAATATTCCTACACCCATGTAAACACAGACACTGAAAGAAGATTTAGTGGGTTTTACAATTAAAAAAAAAAAAAGAGTGCATGGAGTTGTGGTTGAGACGCTTAAGAAGGTGGAGTTAGAACTGACAAGGTTTAAGCTGAGGAGTTGGACGTGAATATGATTAAAATACATTGCATGACATTCTGATAAAATTAATAAATGTATAAAAAGTAGAACCTGTGGAGTTGAAAGAGAAAATAATAGAGCATATAGGAAAAAAAATGGAAGCGAGGTTATGTGGATTTGATTTTATCAGCACACATTATATGCATATATGAACTTCTCAAGCAGCACTTTGAAGGCTAGTGTATTCTCAAACTGACTCATGTGTCAATACTATAGCTTATAATGCAAATAAAATTGCATTAAATTTTGGATGCTTCTCCACTTACTGATATAGAAGAAGTAATATTTCTTTGATCCACGTTTTTAAAATCTGTGATGTATGATGACTTTTTGTTGCTTTACTTTGATTTTGGGAATTGACTGTGCATTAAAGAAGCTATCATATATAATTTTTGAGGTAAATACATTTTGAGGAGTCACTGAAAATATTCTATGCAATTTTGAATAATTAGTGAATTAAATTTTATATTTGACTCACAATTTAATAAATAAAATATTTTTCTAGTGCTAAACATTAGAAGATAATCTCATACTTAAATATAATGTATTTGGACATATTCATCCACTTACTTTAAAAGCAAGATTGCTTTTTGGAGCATGTAATTTTATAAAACTCACACTTAGTCCGGCTAGTCTCTGGGACCAACAGTCACCTGCCTGTTCCTCCTAGCCACAAGCCTCTCCCACAAATGCTGACTTTGCCTCTCCAGAGCTATGAGATTGTTCTCTCGCCAGCCCTCCACCCCTTGGCCAGCTCTGCCAGTGTCCACCGCAGTTTGGCTCAGCTCAGCTCACCAGCCCACTTTAATGCCCTGAATGGAAAACACCAGACACCTTTATATTTTAAAACTGACCAGATCACTCAAAGGCTGGGCAAAGAATATCTTATTCCATCTTCCTTGGCCTCCACAGGCCGTGGAGCCCAGAAAACTATCAGTGCCTTGAGAAACTTACATATCTGCCACTTCTAGACCACCTGCCTGGTCTGACCTTAATCCTCTCTCCTATTCTTCCTGTCCTGCTCAGAAAATTGCTCCTCTATATCTTCACGCAATGATTAGCTTCTACTGTCTTTATTAACTTATCAACAATTAAGGAAAATAAGTAGGAAAAGAATCAGGGACACTCTCCCTACAACTTTCAAGTTATACTGGTATATTCATGTGTTGAAATTAGAAAATACAAAACTATTTCAAAGAAATTAGAATTCACTTGTAATACATAAGCAAAAACAACCATTTTTTAAGGCTGTAGAGGTAGAAATATAAAACAAATAAGCATTAATCCAGAATATATATATAGTTTTTTAATAACAAGATTTGTGTCTTAATTTTAAAATTAAGAAATAAGTAAAACCAAAGAAAATTTACTCTGGTTTTATCTATGTAGCTCCTGAAGTTTTTTGTTTATTTGTTTGGTTTATTTGTTTTATTTTTTAATTATTTCAAGATAGGGTTTCTCTGTGTAGCACTGGCTTTCCTTGAACTCATTATGCAAACCAGGCCAGCCTGGAACTCAGAGATAGGCATGCCTCTGCCTCCTGGGTGTTGGGAGTAAAGGCATGGTAGTTTTTAAATCTCATCTATTGGAAAACATAGCAAACCCAAAGTATGTTGAATCCTCTTCCATTAACTGACTACTCTATTTAGGCAACATATGGTATTTGGTAGTAAAGGTAAAATAATTCCAGTTCATTAGAACTCAATACGTATGGTATACTTTCAGTGGAAAAGCTGTTTTGTCTTTTAAGTGGCCCATGGACAAAAGACAAAATAGGATGACATCTTTTCTTTTTCTTTCTTTTCTCTTACTTTCTTTTCTTTTTTTCAGTTTTAGATTAGAAGGATTTATTTAAAAGAAATCTATTACCTTTAGTTCTTTACAAATGAAGTGGTTTTGTTTGGCTCCTGCTCCAACTATAAGTCTGGACTTTTAGTGTTTTGATTTAGGGCCATATTTATGAAGTAGCCATTGGACCTGCTAGCTTACTCTCTTGCTCTCATAGTGTTGCTTCAAGATCCTAAAGGCAGGGTCAACTCAAACTTGCAGGTTTCAGTTTGTGCATTGTTACCTAAACCAGAGGACTTCTTACTGCTTCTCAGTGCCATTGTGCAAGGGCTCCTGGAGCTCATATCCCCTCATGGGGGCTTCTTTTCAGTGCTTGCTAGGATACATCTTCAGAATCGCTCACCCTGTAAGCCCAGCACTTGGGGGTGGAGGAGAGAGGATCAACAGTTCAACATCATCATCAGCAATATATCTGTTGGAAGCCAGCCTGGGCTATATGACATCCCTTAGACTGGTGGTTCAGTCTCTGGGAGCCCACAAGGGTTCAGGTTGGTTGACTCTTTTGGTCCTCCTGTGGAGTTCCTAACCTTTTGCTGTCCTTCAATCCTTCACCCAATTCTTCTACAAGATTTCCTGAGCTTCATCTAATGTTTTATTGTGGTTCTCAGCACCTGTTTCCATTGGCTGCTGTATGGAGCCTTTCAGAGGACAGTTATGCTAGGATAATAGGCAATGGCATCTTCTTTTCAATCAGACAATTACTGAGAGTCTCATTTCCATTTAGTTCTGATACTTATAGCATTGGAATGGGCTATTTCTCCAATATTGAGAATACTTTTTCAGCTCTTTTCTTTTTTTCTCTAAGGAGGGTGATAAGTAACCTTTTCTGGCTTCTTTATACTTCCCACTATGGGGGGAAACCTCTTAAGAAAATCTTTAGTCTTTTATATTTTGTTTCCCCTCACAAAGATTTTTATCTTGAAGGACAGAAAAATACCCTAGACAGTCTCCTGAAATATTGGTCTGTTTTCTCCTTGAAACTAGAATGCCAAACATATTGTAAATCCTTTGAGTCTCAAAAGTATTCTACTCTGAGCCTTCTCTCCTCAGGACATTTACATTTTGATTTATCCCAGAGATGAGTTAACACAGTTCTTTTATTATTTTCTCTACCATGCCTTCTGTCTGTGATTGAGAAGGTCTTTACTGGGGGTTAGAATTGAGGACAGGAAAGTAGGAACCATGAAAGTGTAGTAAATGGTACTAAATAATCTTTTGACAAGGGCAGAAAGTAGGGGAAAGACAAGAAAGGGGATACTCTAATATATTGTTTTTAAAGACAAGTAGATTTGAGTTGATTGTCAATTCTGGATAGCTGTCACTTTTCAATCCAGAGAGTCCTTGATCTTTTATTTTTTTATTGACAAGCCATTATACAGAATTCAGTGAGGCATAATAACCATTGATATGTCTTTTATTAAATTTGCAATATTTAAGATAATATTTCTTTTGACCTTTTCTATTTCCTTTTGAAAATCTTTGACAATCCATTCATTTGGAAAGTCCACATTTTCAATAAAATTGAGCTTTGGATGATTGTGTTTAGAGAATATCCACCAAATAACAACCTTTGATAAATGATGTAACATAACCATGAAATCTTTCTCACTCATAAAAAATGTGTATCCAAATAATGGATATTAGATTGAGGCCTTTGCAATTATAAATATCAGTGACTCAAGTCTTGATTTTCTGTGAATTAATTTTTATATTTTATTGTACATTTTTATAAATATATAATGATATCACATTGAAATATTAGAATAAAATGAAAAAATACTGTTTATAACTAACATTGCACTCTCAGATCACAGTGTAAGAACTGTTTTACTAAACTGCTAACTGCCAAAGTAATATAGCTATTAAAGTTTCAAGAAGAAAGCAAATTCATTTCAGTTACGATATCACCTAAAACTGAAATACTATATAAAAGCTAAACAATGCCAAATGGATTTGGCTGAGATCAAAAGCCAAACCTATTTCTTTTCTTTCATCTTCAGTGTTCCATTTCCTAGGAGTATGACCTTAGTCAAACATCTATTAAAGTTAGCTTTTGATCTCAACCCCTTTTTGTTTTGTTTTGTTTTTTTTTAAAGTCCATCTTTAAATTTTTCTTCTAGAGACAATCATTCTATTGTGTTTTAATGTTCTAGTAGTGTGTGAGTAAATAGGATTCTCTGATATATGTGATAGAAGACTGTTTAAATGGGACAATGATTTTTGTGTCAGAGACAAGAATCAAAGGAAGCATTCTTCAGATGCTATTAACTGGGGGAAAAATTCCCTGCAGGTCAGTGGAAACATGTTAACTGGTCATTCTGCTAGCTCTTTAGGTCTTTGAAGAAAATGCCTTGTAATTTGATAACATGTAACTGCTCATTTGTAATGTAATTTTCTTCCTACCAGTTAGAGCCACTCTGTAGTTTGTGAGAGGCAAATACCTCTGTAAGCTTGTATATTAAAAAGCTGAAAATTTTGCTTAAAACCACTTTAATACATTTTGGAAAGATAATACATTTTTATTCCTTTTGCCATTGAATAAATAGGGCATAAAGCAATTGTCATGTTTGATTAAAAATACTAGAAAGATAACAAAACTGATAATTAATTGAATTTAAAATAAATTGCATGTGTGAATTTGTAAGTACATTTTATCCATTGTATGTCTATATGTGGAATACTGAGAACTTTGTCACCTTTTGGAGTACTTTGTTTTATAGAGTAGTAATCTATTATTATTCCAACAATGCTATACCCCTGAAAAAGTATTCTAGATCCTCCTCAAAGCAAAAAAAATAATGAGTAACAATTAGTAAGTATTCAATAACAGTTGCCACAACCTTTGTTTTCTGTGAGGTAAAGCATAAATGAAATCCTAATAAAAGTCAGAAGAATAATAGATAATCATATGTCTCTCTAAAATACTCTGGAAAAACTGAAAGAGTAAAACATTGTTTCAAGTTGTTAGAATAAAGCAAAACTTCAAGTTAAGATCTAAAGTGATACTTTAAAGATTGGTTAGGTTAAAATTACATCTCAGAGTTAAAAGTGACAAATCCACAGAAATAGGAAGATGAGTCCTAGCTTATGTGGGCAAAAGGGCTCATTCTATCTAGAATACTGAATATGTGATGGAAATGGATAATGAATTCTGCATTAAAATGGCACAGTCAGATTTCATGAGGTTATCAATACCACATTTTAATTTAAAAACTCATGCATAGAATGCAAGGAAGAGCTAGATAGTTTTGAGGAATGTTAAAATATTTATTTGTGATAATGTCACTAATTAAAGTATATAACCTATACTGATGAAAAATCGGAGACTAAAAGATAATTCACAAAGTTTTTTTTTCCAATAGTCTGGTTGAGAAATAATGTAGATCTTTTAGAATAAAATGGCTCTTATGTAGTCAGTGTGTTCTATTTTATACTTGTATTAGATGATTGCTAAGTAAAGGTACTTCCAATCAGTTTTGGAAAGATAATGTTGCAGTGTAGTTATTGGTAGCCACAATGGAAACTAAAAATCAAAATGTATCTTGTATGTAACTTTGTTATTTTATGTACCCTTGCTAAACTTCCTATATATTGGAATCACTTGCTATAAAATAGACACAATGGAAAAGAAATATTTTAGAAAATATATTCACATTATCTGTGACATTTAACAATTGTTTTAAAAATATAAAGTATGGTTATGCATTAAAATCTCAATAATAACTGGTTGAGAAGCATAATTTAACAGAGCTATATATTTTTATTACTGGCATCTTCAACAGAAGGAATGAAGCTGTAACTCACTTTTAAATTATCCATTTGACTTTGGATAGCCCATTATTTATGCCAATTGTTTGAAAACATTACTATAATCTTCCTGGAAGCACATCCTTTAAACAACATCAAAGACCCAATGCAAAATGGGAAAAGGCACAAATCAAATGAAAGAAAAGAAACTAACAAAACAAAGTTTAGTTAATTATAATTCTTTTCACTAATGTATGGGTTTTGTATGTAAATGTATTGATATGAAATAGTTATAGACATTTGCAATCCACAAAAGGCTGAATTCATTATCTCAACATCAAAATGGCATAGTATTTCTTACATTGTATTAGGTCATTTCATCCTCATCTATGTCCAAGCTGTGTATTGTTTATTTATTTCTTGCTGTGGAAGTTTTAAGGTGAAATGTATTATCACCAGAATGTTTAGGATTCTGACTGGAAAAATGAGGTTAAGAAAAAGATAAATTTCTTTATGGCCATTCTTTCACTTGATCACTTTGAATTACTGTTTTCCCTTAGCTACCTGAAGCTATTGGTTGCAAGAAGAAAAACTGGTTTGTATCTTTTTCTGAATTTATTGTTAATAAGACTGACAGAATTGTGGGGAGGCAAAGAATGTACCACATTATAAATCACCTAGTCATGCACCAACTGCACATAGTATCCTTAATGCATGTGCATGTGCAAGTGTGAGTTTATGGTTCTTTGGTCTATTCTTCGGCCAAACCATAGTCTTTAGACCTATATTTCTATTATTCCCAAGAATAAATTCATGTCATTAGACGTTTTTGGGAAACAAGGGAACAAGTCAGTAATTTTTACACCTAGTCATTATACTGGGGCACAAGGAATTATAGTTCAAATACATTATATTGTTGCCCTAGCTGATGAGAATAGTCTCTAGAAACTTTAGTAAATAAAAAACACTTTGTCTTCATATTTTTAGAGGCAATGACTCAGTGCTCCAAACCTTATCTATTCTAGAAATAATACTGCTCTGATATTAGTGGTAACTCTAGTTAAAGAAATGCTAGGTGTCAGGGTGGTTTGTTACCTCGGGGTGGGGAGAAACTCCCCCTTTTAGAGGTGATGAGGAGGAGTGGTGTGGAGAAGGGCCATGTGAGGGGAGTCTGGGAGGAAAGGGGGCCTCCTATTGAAATGTAAAGGGAATAAGTAAATAAATTAATGGAAAAAGAAAGAAAAGGAATGCTAATATGATACATACTTCTTGGTCATCATAACAAAAAGTCAGAACAATATTTTCTGGTCACAGAAACAGTGTAAAGTTTTAATACAAGAGTAGCAATATTAGTTTATTATATTCAGTTGTTAAAGTAACTGAACGAGTTTCAAAGAGTTTTCCATAGAATTCATATGCATTTGATCATGTGGCTGTTTCAGGTATCTTCCTGTGCATCATTATATTATTTGATGTGGATAGAGTTGATGAATCCATATTTATACTTTATCTATGTAATGTATGTGTGCATGACATGTAGTTACATTATCCAAAATCTCTTTTTTCTCTTTTTAGTTAGAATATAAATATTTAGAATACAAAGTGTTACAATGTTTAATGAAAATAGCAATGTATGAAAATAGTTGGTTTTTCTGGCCTTCAACATTTTTGAGAACAAAAATCATGATTATTGACTACATGATTCTCTGGTACTTATCTGATTTGTCCAAGAATAGACTGATTCCTAAAAACCACAGGAAGAAGGAAGCCAATTACCTTTCTAAAATGTGGTGCATTACTGATTTTTCATATTTTCCCAGTGACAGTTTGATACACCTTTGACAAACACAGAACACATTTGAATTATCTTTAGCTGCTAAGTGGTTAAAACTGCAGTTTAATTGTAGACAGCAGTCATATTTTGAAAATGAGGGTAATTTCCCATTCATTCTGTTTCTAGCAAGGAATAGATAGGCAGTATCCTTCCCATACTTGCTTTCTAAATAAAAAAATACTTTATTTTAATTTGGTTTGAGAGCTAATCATTATATTTAACAAAAGAAGAATTGATCTTCCAAAAATGATTGATGTGTATTTAGCAAGATGAATGGTGTATAGACAATGAAATTTCACAGAATTTTCCTCTAATTGTTAGTGGTAATATAATAACACATCTTATGTTAATATTATACTTGAAATAAGAATTGTTAAATGATATTCTAAACAACTTACTCTCTGAAATGTATATGCCAAAATATAGGTGAATAATTAAATATGCTTCTTTTTTGAGAAGGGCTTCTGGTGGAATAAATACTAATGCTTCATTTGAATTTATCTAGGTCTCTCTTTTCTTCCCCCATTTCCTCTGCTATGGCTACATTGTCTTCTTTCACTTGTCCCTAGAAGTCATAACTGCTACAAATACTTGATTATGCAAATGTAGTCATTATTTGAATTAATGATTGTTATTATTGTTCTTTACATCCAAAAAAAAGTCAGTGAATGAATCAGTCAAGTATTTTTGCATTTAGCTTTCTTCTAATAATGTTATCATTTTCTTGCAAGTTTATCCTTATGAAATGTGTTGCAGGAGGTTGTAACTGATTGCTTTGTTGCTATAATCCAGCACACTTCCAGTATATATTAATTTCAGTTTAAACATTAGATGTGAAATTTAAATACCCCTTAAGAAATTTTCAAAATGCCAAGAATTGTATTCAGTATCAAAAGTTAATTATTTTTTTCTATTTTATTGTTATTTGTATTTGCTTATAGGTGATTGATGATGGGACCACATATGCCTTTTATTCTTTTAAATATACAGCTACCCATTTTAAAGCATTCATACCAGTGTATTAAGTATATTCAAACAGTTGTGCAGTCATTACATAGAAATATTGGAGACATTTTCATGTTGTCTTTACATAAGAAACAAGCTAATATTGAAGTACTGAAGTTAACATTCTAATTTGCTTTGAAAAGTGCTTCAAATATATGTGTGTGTGTGTGTGTGTGTGTGTGTGTGTGTGTGTGTGTGTGTGTATGTAATAATGAATTTAAGTCCTACCTAATAGAACATGTAAGTATATTACCAGGTATACTTGTCCCTTTGAAGCAATGCTACAATGGCTGTTTGGAGAGCTGTACAGGAGTGTGAAACTACTGTTTTCTGTCTCTCAGCATTACAGGTGGTTTTTCAGTTTTCCTAAGCTAATTGTTAGAACCAATTATTCACATTCTAATGTCGTAAATTGGAAGAGCTTTGTCATATCTCCTCTCTATATAATATGCCTTCTCACCTAGACTTACAATCAGATCTACTAGACTTAGAACTTCCAGTGCAAAAGTCATAAACTTTTTGACTTGAAGATTGTGATTATAAGCTTATCAGAAATTATCTTTAAATGACTTGTAACACCATGGAAGAATGTTCAAATGAATTACCTTAGAATTTGTGTTACATAATAGAATAGATTCTATACTATTCATAAGTCAATATTCAATTTTTCTTAAAATGTCCTTTGGTGTTATGAGCAAAATAATTGACTACTTTTTGTGATTCAGTATTGAAATTTGGAACATTTCCAATTTAAGGTAATACCAGAACTTACAAGTGTAAATGATTATAACTCAAAGAAACATTCAAATGCCTGAAACAAAAGTACCAAGAAGTTGAATTTGTATCCAAGTAAAAAGCCTAATTAGATTGGACTGAGTATGGGATCCACAATGGAGGAGTTAGAGAAAGGTTGGAAGGAGCCGAAGAGGTTTGCAGCCCCATAGGAAGAACAACAGTATCAACCCACCAGATTCCCCACGGTTCCCTGGGACTGAAGGATCAACCAAAGAGTACACCAGTTGCATATGTAGCAGAGGATGGCCTTATCTGACATCAGTGGGAGGAGAGGCCCTTGGTCCTGTGAAGGCTTGATGCCCCAGTGTAGGGGAAGCAGGAGTGGGTGGGTGGGTGTGTGGAGGAACACCCTCATATAGGATGGAGGAGGGATGGGATAGGGAGTTTTCAGAGGGGAAACCAGGAAGTATAAATAAAGAAAATATCTAATAATAAAAAAGCCTAATTAGTACAACATTTCTCAATTTATGATGCTTATAGTTATTATATTTAAAGCAATTCTATGTTTAAGATGATAGACATTAACTTTAAAACACTTTGAAAACCTACAGTAAGAAACAGATAAACTAGAAATAGCAGCTAACAGTAGATGTGCTGTGGGACCTGAGAAGCTGAAACAGGAAGATTGCTGAGTCCATTGGGAATTTAGCCTAGACTATAGGATGAAACCCTGTGTTAAAAGCCCCACAAAAAGTAAAGAAATCAAAGAAGGTAAGTGTCGTAATTATCATTTTCCTTTTAGGCTCCATTATGAAATTAAAATTTATTCTTATTTAAAATATGTACTCCTTGTTATATGTTAGAGAATCTTTTGGGTATAAGCCTAGGAATAGTATAGCTGGGTCCTCAGGTAATACTATGTCCAATATTCTGAGGAACCACCAGTCTGATTTCCAGAGTTGTTGTACTAGCTTGCAATCCCACCAGCAATGGAGGAGTGTTCCTCTTTCTCCACATCTTCACCAACATCTGCTATCACCTATTTTTGATCTTAGCTGTTCTGACTGGTGTGAGGTGGAAACTCCACCCTGCTGGAGGTGGGCTTTGATTCACATTTCACTGATGACTAAGGTTGTTACACATTTCTTTAGGTGCTTCTAGGCCATTCGAAATTCCTCCGTTGAGAATTTGTTGTTTAGCTCTGTTCCCCATTTTTTGATAGTGTTATTTGGCTCTCTGGAGTCTAACTTCTTAAGTTCTTTGTATATATTGGATATTAGCCTTCTATCGGATGAAGGATTGGTAATGATCCCTTCCCAATCTGTTGTTTGATGTTCTGTCCCATTGACAGTGTCTTTTGCCTTACAGAAGCTTTGAAATTTTATGGGGTCCAATTTGTTGATTCTTGATCTTAGAGCATAAGCCACTGGTGTTTTGTTCAGGAAAATTTCCCCTGGGCACATATGTTTGAGGTTCTTTCCCACTTCTCTATAAGTTTCAGTGTATCTGGTTTTATGTGGAGGTCCTTGATCCACATGGACTTGAGCTTTTTACAAGGATATCAGAATGGGTCGCTTTACATTTTTATATGTCTTATGAGACCTCATTGGAGAAAACTAAACTTTCTTTTGCAAGATATTTCAATTGGAGATAGTCATTTGGTTAAACAAGGGGAATCCTGTTCAATGATCCCAGTGCCAGGACCCTTTCTGACTCATGGATATTGTGCATGCTGCCCTCATTTCTGTGAATCCATCTGTGACTCAGTCCTGCTGTGTCTAGAAGGCCTTGTTTCCTTCCTATCTTCCATCCCCACTGGTTTTTCCATAGAATTTCCCAAGCCCTGACAGAAGGGATTTGATGGACACATCTTGTTTAGAACTAATCATTACAACATTGTGAAAGTAGCTCTTATTTTGACTATTCTTATCATTGCCTCTGCCCCCAAAAATGACATGGCAGGAATCTTCATAAAGGAGTTTTATAAAACAGCATTTAGTAATGGTTTCATTTATGTGCTTTTACCTACAAACACATCAAGTTGTGTATACTGTATAAGTATAGCTTATTTATTTATTTATTTGTTTGTTAGTTTGTTTATTTTAAACTCCAGATTTTGTTCCCTTCCCAGTCCACCCTCCAACTGCTCCCATACCTTGTCCCTGTCCCCTGTCTCCACGAGGATGTCTTCAGCCCCCACCCCTACCCCAGAAGACCCCCCCACTACCTGGGACCTCTAGTCTCTTGAGAGTTAGGTGTCTCCTCTTTGACTAAACCCAGACCCAGCAGACCTCTGCTGCATATGTTCTGGGGGCCCCATATCAGCTGGCATATACTGCCTAGTTGGTGTTCCAGTATCTGAGAGATCTCCAGGTTCTAGGATAATTGAGACTGCTGTTCCTCCTATGTGGCCTCTTGCTGTTTTCCCCTAATTCAACCACAGGGGTCAGTAGCTTCTGTCCATTGGTTGGGTGCAAATATCTGCATCTGACTCTTTCAGCTGCTTGTTGGGTCTTTCATAGGGAAGTCATGATAGGTGCCTTTGTATGAGCACTCCATAATCTCATTAATAGTGTCAGGCCTTGGGCATTCTCTTGAACTGGATCCCATTTTGGGCCTGTCACTGGACCTTCTTTTCCTAAGGCTCCTCTCCATTTCCATGCCTGAAGTTCCTTCAGACAGGAGCAATTATGGATCAGAGTTTTGACTGTGGGATGGCAACCCCTCCTTCATTTGGTGCCCTGCTGGAGGTGGGCTTTATAAGTTCCATCTCCCTACTGCCAGGTATTTCATGTAAGGTCCCTCCCTTTGAATCCTGAGAGTCTCTCACCTCCCAGGTCTCTGGTATATTCTGGAGGGTCCCCCCACCCTCTTACCTCCCAAGGTTGCATGTTTCCATTCTTTCTGCTGGCCCTCAGGTATTTCACTCCTTTTCCCCCACCCAATACCAGATCATGTTCCTCTCTCTGGCGGACCTCATACTCTTTCCCTCCCAGGTCCCTTCCTTACCCCAGTATGGTTGCTTTCTTCTCCCTCCCAAGGGGGAACCGAGGCACCTTCACTTGGGCCCTTCAGCTTGTTGAACTTTTTTATTTCTGTGGGCTGTATCTTGGGTATTTGGTACTTTTTTTTTTTTTTTTGGCTCAAATCCACTTATTACTGAGTATATACCATACATGTCCTTTTGGTTCTGAGTTACCTCACTCAGGATGAAATTTTCTAGCTCTACCCATTTGCCTGCAAAGCTCAGGAAGTCCTCGTTCTTAATAGCTGAGTAGTACTCCATTGTGTAAGTGAACCACATTTTCGGTATCCACTCTTCTGTCATGGGACATCTAGGTTATTTCCAGCTTCTGGTTATCACGAACAAGGCCACTATGAACGTAGTGGAACACATGCCTCTGTGGCATGTTGGGGCATCTTTTGGGTATATTCCCAAGAGTGGTATTGCTGGGTCTTCAGGTAGATGTATTTTCAATTTTCTGAGGAAACTCCAGATTGATTTCAAGAGTAGTTGTAACTGTTTGCAATCCCACCAGCAATGGGGGAATGTTTCTCTTTCTTTACATCCTCGGCAACATGTGTTGTCACCTGAGATTGATTTGTGTAAGGTGGAAAATCTCTGGGTCGTTCTGATTTGCATTTCTCTAATCACTAAGGACTTTGATCAATTCTGTAGGTGTTTCTCGGCCATTTGAGATTCCTCTGTTGCGAATTCATGGTTTAGTTCTATACTCCATGTTTTGAATGGGTTTTTTGGTTTTTTGGTGATTAGTTATTTGAGTTCTTTATATATTTTGGATATTAGCCATCTATTGGATGTGGGGTTAGTGAAAATTTTTTCCCAATCTTTAGGTTGCCAATTCATCTTATTGGCTATGTCTTTTGCCTTGCAGAAACATTCCAGTTTCATGAGTTCCCATTTATTAATTCTAGAGCTTAGAGCATGAGCCATTAGAGTTCTGTTTAGGAAGTTTCCCCTTGTATGAAGGAGTTCATTCAAGAAGGCTCTTTCCCAGTTTCTCTTTTATTAGATTCAGTGTATCAGGTTTTATGTTGAGGTCCTTTATATACTTGGACATGAGCTTTGTGCAAGTTGACAAATACATATTTGACAAAATACAACATGCCTTCATGTTAAAAGTATTGGAGAGATCAGGAATTCAAGGCCCATACCTTAACATAATAAAAGCAATAAACAGCAAGCCAACAGACAATATCAAATTAAATGGAGAGATACTTGAAACAATCCCACTAAAATTGGGGACAAGACAAGGATGCCCACTCTCCCCTTATCTATCCAATGTAGTATTCTATGTGCTAGGTAGAACAATAAGACAACAAAAAGAGATCAAGGTGATAATAATTGGCAAAGAAGAAATAAATGTATCACTATTTGCAGATGATATTATCGTATACATAAGTGACCCCAAAATCTCTATCAGAGAACTTCTCCAACTGATAAACAACTTCAGCAAAGTGGCTAGATATAAAATTAACTCAAATAAATAATTAGTCTTTCTTTATACAAATGATAAACAGCTGAGAAATAAATTAGGGAAATAACTTCCTTCACAATAGCTACAAATAATATAAAATTCCTTGGGGTAACTCTAACCAAACAAGTGAAACATCTGTATGACCAACAACTTCAAGTCTCTCAAGAAAGAAATCGAAGAAGATATCAGAAAATGGAGAGATCTCCCATGCTAATGGATTGGCAGAATTGACATAGTAAAAATGGCCATCCTACCAAAAGCAATCTACAGATTCAATGCAATCTCCATCAAAATCTCAACACAATTCTTCAAAGACATGGAAAGAGCAATTCTTAAATTCATCTGGAAAGGCAAAAATCCCAGAATAGGAAAACAATACTTAACAATAAAAGGATGGCTGGGGGAATCACCATGCCTGACCTCAAGCTTTACTACAGAGCAGTAGTGATAAAAACTGCATGGTATTGGTATAGAGACAGACACGTTGATCAATGGAATAGAATTGAAGACCCAGAAATAAAACCACACACTTATGGACACTTGATCTTTGACAAAGTAACCAAACATATACAATGGAAAAAAGAATGTACCTTCAACAAATGGAGCTGATCTAACTGGTTGTCAATACGTAGAAAAGTATAGCTTTTAATATGTGAGTTGCTCTTTAATGAAACATGAAAGGAAATAAATAGCAAAGTAAATATTTTTAAAAATGTAATTACAAAAGATAAGAGAACTATTATACATGTCACATGCTATCATATAGTCAGTAGTTAGAGTAACCACAGTCTTTTTGTTTACTCTGCTGTCCCAGAGACATGGGGATAGATTATGTTATGCAGATGTCCCAATTATGATTGAACATTCCACAGAAACTTATTCTTTACACTTATACAATTAGTAAGTCTCTATATTCATTGTCATCTACTACATAAGGAAGCTTTTTGGATTAGGAATGAAAGCTATAGTAATCTATGGTTATGGTGGTTTATACTTACAAACATTGAATAATAATATCTGTTTAATAAAATAATAATAGTAGATTCTCCCCCCCTAAGGTCTTTGAACTTCCATATCAGGGATTCTAGGTTAGATACATCACCAGAGAGGAATTTCCTTTTTGGGGGAGTGTCACAAATTTATTCAGACATCATTTTTTACTGTCATAACAGTATGTCACCTTTGTGTTTGTGGCTATATTCTTGCCAGACTGATTGATATTGTAGCCCCCAGGGTTCACAACTGGGAAAGAGTGTTGATTACTGTTTCTCTAATCAAGCTACATTGCAACTTCTGGCACTGTGGAAGCTTGCCAAAAGGCATGAAGCTTCTAGATCAGAAATAGCTTGATTTAACTCCCTAGGTCTCAAATATGTAGTGTTTTCAGCCATAAGGTCTTACTCTCAACTTTTGTTAGGTGAACAAGAACTATGACCACAACCAGCATTTTTAGAGGTCTTTTCATCTTCCAAACTAGCAGATTAATGGGACATATAAGGTTTCTGGCATTGAACTTTTTACTAGAAGGAGCATGTTTGTATGAGCCAGAAATCAAGCAGTAGTGGGGTAAAACAGTATTTTGTTAATATGATTGTTGCATTTATAGACTCCCAGCAGCTGTGGTTGCCTACAGAAGACCTGCACAAAATCAAGTCACTTAGCATTACAGCATAGACATGGGAGGGACTCATGTGGTTACACTGCTATCTGAAGAGTTATTGATAATTAACGGGTACCATATGTAAGTCTTTTTTTAGAGTTGTGCCTTCTGGTAGGCAGACCATGCTTTAATTAATGCTCCTATACCTCTTCATAATACACCCATGGTCCCTCAGTAGTATCATGGTGTATTGCCTTAACAATACCTGAGTAATAACTACACCTATGGACATGTTATCATGGAACATGCATGCAACATGGAAGGCACAATTCTCATGAGTATCCGCCTGTACATAAAGAGCTACAGACAACTAAGAACTGTTGAGAAATGGGTAGCACTAATTAAATTTAGATGATTATGAAATAAAGTTGGGAGGAGAGTTTTGGAGAGAGGATCTGGGAGGAGTCAGAAAGAACTAATGGGATTGCATGAAATTATCAATGATGAATTTAAAATGTTATACTTGTTAAAAATTATAGTGACTAAACATTGGTCTGATTATGAAACAGGCAAATAAGAATAGAGTTACAAAAGTAAATGCTCAAATATAAGTCAGTAAAATATATATATATATATATATATATATATATATATATATATATATGTTTCCTTGATAACATGAGTATGTCTTCCATTCTAATTCTATTTCAGTCACTTAAATATAAATATCTTGTTATTTTTTATTTTAATATGTAATTTTTATTTTTACATTAGATATAATTAACTTTTTTGTCCCTTACCTTTCCTCCCTCTAATCCCTTCCGTGTAGCCTATACTCCCTCCCTCCCTCCCTTTCAAATCCGTTGCTTTCTTTTAGAAATGATTATTGTTTCATATGTGTATAAATATATTAATTCAGAAATATGGCAAATTGGCTTTAATCAATGTTACTTGTGTGCGTATGATTTCCATGTTTAGATATTCATTTGAGTATTCTTATCCCTGGAGATGAATAAACTACCTTCTCTCAGCAGTTTAGATGTGGGTACTTGTAAAATTTACCCCTTGCATGATAACATTTGTTATTGCTATTGTTCAGGTCTCATTATGACAGTCATATTCTTGAGATATCACAGGTGCAAAGTATGTTCCTTGTTATTTGTAGGAGACAAAGTCACATCTGATTTTCTGGTCTCATGTCTGTTATAATTCTATATCATTTCCCACTATGTATCTTGAGCATTAGATATGGATTTTATACTGTAGATGTATCCAGTGAGTCTGGGTACTAGGCTTAAGATCAGTTGTTCGCTGCATATTTACCAGTTGTGTACTTTTGAAAAGGTCTCTCTTCTGTACACAAAAGGGTACTTTATGAAGAATTAGTGCCTCCCTTATCTGTGGGGAGAAGGACACAAATTTGAATTGCAGTTAGGACCTATGATTGGTTTACTAAGGTGGTAGAAAGGTTTTCTCTAAGATCCAAGATTTTAGTATCCCTGCAAAGTTTGGTAGATTCTAGTACCAGGTATGACTTTCATCCTGTTGAGTAGGCTTTAAGTCTAATTTATATTGTTTATTGAACAGGTATAACTAACAATATTATGCTTGTAGGAATATTTGCCAAGCAGATCGTTATTGGTGTTAGTAGGCTTCACAAACAGGCAAGAACTCTTGGCAGCAGTATAGTTAGTGTCTTCTGGTATTATTGGTATTATCAAAGCTAATCCTCAAGGAGAAGGCTTTCAGGATAGATACAACTCAAATTCTCTGAGTCCTATGTCTGAAATGCATAGAATCTTCAACAATAGGAACTTCAACCTCTAGTATCAAAGGCAACAAGAATAGCCTGTGTTGATTTTAGAGTCTCTTGAACTCTCCTTACAAACATCTTGAAATGGATTTTGTCATGCCTAGCAGCAGGGTTTTTGTTAGTAATATAATAGTGTGTGTGTTTGTGTGTGTGTGTATCATGTATAATGTGCGCAATGTTACATAAAAATAATATGATTTTTTTATGACTTTTTCAATCATCCTTAGTATTTATTTTATTTTTCTCTCTTCCATTCCTTCCTTCTTTATGGTACCCTCATCAACTAAAGCCTCAACACCCATTTTTCCAATTCTTCCTTCATATTGCTTTTATCTTGCCACTTCCCTCTCTACCTCTCTAGTGTTTCCCCTCCTATAGTCCTTTTTTAAATTTATACTTATTTATTTATTCCCTCCCCCATCTCCTTCTCCTCTGAGAGGATGGGCCCCACACTGGACATCCATTCATCCTGGCACATCACCTCTCTGCCAGATTAGGTGCATCTTCTCTCACTGAGGCCAGGGTAGGCAGCCACGGAGACTGAGCAGCACAACTGCTACATATGTGCTGGGGCCTCATTCCAGCCCACAGATGTTCTTTGGTTGGTGCCTCAGTCTCTGAGAGTTCTTAGGCATCCAGGTTAGTTGACTCTGTTGGTCTTTCTGTGGGGTTCCCTTCCCTTCAGGAACTTTAGTTTTTCCTTCAACTCCTCCATAATTGTCCCCAAAATCCCATCCAATATTTGGCTGTGGGTATCTTCATCTGTTTTAGTCTGCTGCTGAGTAGAGACTCTCAGAAGACAATTATGCTATCTGTCTCTTATATCTAAACAGAATATAATTAATAATGTCAAGGATTAGTATTTGGCCATGGGATGGATTTATGATTTGGGCCTGTTATTGGTTTGCCTTTCTTTCAGTCTCAGCTCCATCCATTTCTTTTAGAAAGGACAAATTTTGGGTTGAAAGTTTTGTGGGTGGGTTGGTATCCTTATCTCTCCACTTTGAATGCTGACTGACTACAGGGGTGACCTCTTCAGGTTCCATGTCCTCACTGTTAGGCATCTTGGCTAAGGTCACTCACATTAACCCCCTGAGAACCTCCACTATCCCAGGTCTCTTGGACTTTCTAGAGATTCTCACTTTCCTCTCACTCTGGGTAGCTGTTTTGAGATTTCTGTTCATATGTACACAGATTTTATGTTTTTGCTGTTAATACTTCCTTTACTTAAAAAAATGAATAAAGTGAACAACTGAAATATTTAACCTTTTTACTTGTTTCTCTGTGTTTTTAATTGAGGATAAGACCCATAGTCTAATCTTTTAAAAATAATTTTCATACTATTTGTTACAAGAAGTTATTATTGAGTTGAAAATATTCATTATTTTAATGCTTACTTGTAGTTTACATTTTTGCGTGGTTATCCAGCACAGTTTTCTAAAATAACTGTACAGATTTTCCTGTTATTAAGAAATGATTCCCATTTTGAAATTGATGATTCTGTTTTAGGTATAACAGCTGCAGCGATGGCCGAGGCAATGAAGCTCCAGAAGATGAAGCTTATGGCAATGAATACTCTTCAGGGTAATGGAAGCCAAAATGGGACTGAGTCAGAGCCAGATGACCTTAATTCTACCACAGGTGAGTACCTTCAGAAGTTGCCAAAAGGTTGACACTTGCTGTTTTATTATATAATAGAAGAGAGGAGACAAAAAGAGAATAGTTATTCTGGAAAGAGCTTTTAGCTTCTTAAAAACATGTACACTCAACTTAGAAAAGTATTGCAAGCATTAACCCCAGATTCCCATTTCATAAACCTTTAGAAATCTCTGGGTTTTGTGTGTGTGTGTGTGTGTGTGTGTGTGTGTGTGTGTGTTTGACAGATTTCTTTACATAGCACAGATTGATCATAAATCCACACCTTTCTTCTTCCTTAGATATCATGCCTACTACCTTTGTACTGTTTTGTTGTGTATTTTCATTCTAAATGTTATAATATTAGCTATTGCACTCGTTACTTGAAAAGCAGAACCCTATTCCAAATTAAAGACATACTTTTTACCCCATCATTCTCAAAATGAAAGGCACAGCCCATATTCCAGTTTGACTGGGCTAGTAGTCTCAGTTGTAGAACCACCTGTTTAGGTGAATGGTGAGTCTGCTGGATTCAAACCATTATTGACCATGCCTAAGTTAAATAATAGTACAAAAGAGAGCTATCAAAGAAAGAACAATAGTAGAGAGAAAAAAACATGCTTATAGTAATACGTTTTCTCACTTCATACTGTTTTTTTCTTTTATTCTATAGTTGTAACTTGACCTTTATCATTTGAATAAGTTAATTTTTAAGATTTGATTAAAGAGAAAAATAACAATCAAAGCAACAAATAATGGTCACAGGAGCTACAAGTTCCTAAGCTAATTCTATAATTAAACTCGAAACAATGCAACAAATAGATTGGTACACTTATTTCTTTACATCTAGGCTCCCAGACAGAAAAGAATGGTATGACTTTATTTTGGAGGGAAATGGAAAACTGCATTAGGAAGGAAAAGTATTTAATCAAATCAATATGTAAAATGACTGATGTTAATACACTGTGGATCTTTCCATGTATACTTGCAATGTTCCTGGTAAATTACAGACTTAGATCTTCTTCTAGCCAGTGGTATTTTTGTTCTGTATAGCTTTGGAGCAATTTAACAGGAAATAAGTTGAAGATGCATGCTTTATGAATTTATAATGTCTGCACTTCTGGCTTCTATATTTGCCACCAAAATACAGTGAAAATGTTGTTCTAATTTTTATAGATTTGCAAATAAAAGAAACAGAAGCACAGAGTAATGTACTTTGTCTAAGTCTTAAAGCTATTGAATTCCAGCCTTCAATTTTGATCTCACAATTGACTCAGTCCAAAGAGTTGATTTTTTTAAAGCATTCTTTCTACTCACCAATGCTGTATTGTAAAAAGATGTCTTGATTCAATCACTGAGCTAAACAAATATTAAAATGAGTATACAAGACAAGAACTACAAGCTTCTATGTCCAAAGGCCTATCAACTCAAGCTGAAATTCAGCCTTAAAGTGTCTTAAATGTTTCCAGAATTAAACCAAGATCAGACAGGAGCCTAGCCTGGCTGTGCCTCTAAGAAGCTCTAACTGCAGCTGACTGAGACAGAAGCAAATACTCACAGCCAGCAATTGGACTGAGGTCAGGGACCCATATGGAAGAGTTAGGAGGATTGAAGGACTGAAGGAACTGAAGGGAATGGCAACTCTGACCAACAATGTAAAGTATCCTGGACCCCTGAGGGCTCTCAGAGACCGAGCCACCAAACAAAGAGTACACATGAGCTGGTTCAAGGCCCCTGGCACATATGTAGCAGAAGCCTACCTTGTCTGGCCTCTTTGGGAGAGGATGTGCCTAATCATGTAGAGACTTGATGACGCAGGGAGGGGGGATGCTCATGGGTGTCACCCTCTCAGAGGTAAAGGGAAGCAGGGATAGGGGAAGAACTCTTTGAGGAGGAACTGGGAGGGAGGGCAATATTTGAGATGTAAAAAATAAATAATAATAATAATAATAATAATAATAATAATAAATAATTTTGATATGCTAAAAATGTGACCAGTGTAAGAAAACAAAAGTCTTTTGAAATTTAATGATTGATGAAGGAATCATTTACTCAGTACCCTACATTTTATATATTTTAGAATATTACAAACTATTTCAAGTAACATACTAGTGTCTCAGATTCTAGCAGTAAATAATTATTAATGTTATTTTCTAGATATAATCTTCTCCTACTTAAGATATAAATTACTGCTATAAAAAGATTTCCTCCTGTATTTCATGCTATATGGGGTACTATAGAAGCAGAATACAGTAGTCTCTGTTATGGACCAAGCAACATTTACAACACAATTTCCTCATTTTGATGTAGAGGGAAATCATTTGCACCTTGTGTAGTAAAGGAAAGCAAACTTTAATCTACATACTGGTATTAGTCTATTTAAGTTTCTGAGTTTATTAATAGCCTGCATAATTGAAATCTTGATAAACTACAAAATAAAAAAACTATAATTTTAAAAGTTTACATTAAAATGTAATCTTAATTTAAGAATTTTATGTGACATGATTTTCTTAATCTGAGAGACCAGTATGTCTTTGATGTCTCTAGGTTTCCTATCTCAGGATTTAAAATGAGATCAAAGACTGGGCCAGATTTCTCGTTTTTCAAATTTAGTTTATTTTAGTGCCATCCAGGGAAAAAAAGAAGTACAGGATCTTGACAAGAGAGATCAGAGTCAGAAAAATTTATGGCCTAATTACTAGTTATGGGCATGATCTTCCTGAATGTTCATGGTTTAAACAGAACTGGGAAATTACAAGTATAATCCAAAGGAAAGCTAGGTCTTAGACAATAATTAAGACTTTATTTACATGGTGATACTGGATAAATTCATGCAAACAAATCATACTTAATACAGTAAAAATATTCAATTAACTGGGTTATGAATTATCAGTAAAGAATACACACTGAATTTTCATTTAAATGCTGACATAAAGAGAACATTAAGTTATAAGTAAATAGTCATTTTGTGTTTTGTTATATGGAATTCTAATGACTTGACTCACCTAGCGAATAGCATTTCATACATGACAAGTCTCTCTAGATATACTAGTTATTTCATTACCTTCTTTAGATTAGAGCACCTTTTTACATTAATTTAAGATTGATAATCTCTGATATTTAACAATAAAGGGACAATACTTTGATCTCCTAAGAGAGAAAATAAAAATCGTTAAATTTTGATGATTATGATCTAAAACAGAAGTTATAAAAAAAACCAAATCATTATAGAGGTGACTCTAATCTAAAGTAGATGACAGTAAGGAAACAGGAGATAGGAAATATTATGAATATACTGAAAAAAAGAAGTTTCTCAGGGCAAAGAAAAACATACAAATGTACCCATGAGGAGGCAGCATTTAAGTTGGTATTTCAAAGATGTTAGAGTGAAACTCAGAAATGGAATGACTTTATTTGTTGACTTAAACTGCCTGTACTATCTCCATAGATAATCATTTACAAATGACTGGTACCCAGAGCCCTCAGGTCATACCTGTAAGTTGGGGAGATTTGTGATTAAGGATGGCAGAAATGTAGCATTTGTTCTCTACAAAGTATTTTTTTATTTTATTTTTTCACATGTTTGGTCTTTAAGTATGGCTCTACCATTCCTCTGCAGTGAGGTGCTCTTTGTGTGTGTGTGGGGGGGTGTGGGTGATGCCCTCCAGATGGGCCTGTCATTTGTCTGTTTCTGCACTCTGAAGAGTTGCCTCCCATGAGCAGCACAATAGAACTGGCTCTGGTGCAGGGGACACAGTTGAATCTGCCTTAAGGGTGAAATCATGGAAGAACTGGCCTGGCCATTCCTCTGCCTTGAGGTGGAAAGGGTGCAGGAGTAATGCCCGCCTCCACACACACACACCAGCTGCAGAAGATGAGAGAGGACCTGAAAGCTGGTGAGCTAGCCCTGCCCCCTCACTGGTTGTAGCATCCTGGAAAGCAGGCCCTGCATCTTCCCTGGGCAATATAGTGGAGATGGCCCTGATGGTGAAGACATAAGTGAACCAGCCACGAGGGCATGAGAGTGAGAAAGCTGCTCCAATTCTTTGTAGACCACATCACTGAGAGAGGAGGCCCTGGACAGCACAGGGGAGCTGGCCCTGGAGGTAAGGTTCCTGGAAAGTTGGCTTTGAGGGCATGAGATCAGGAGAGTTTTCCCTGCCTCCTGCCTATGGAAGCATTGGATGGTCTAGCCAGAGCAATGCTGGAGAGCTTAACCTAGTGGTGTGGATAAGGTAGAGCTGGCCAGATCACTACCACCCAGACCTGGATCCAGGGCTCTGAATTGTCCCAACTCCAAATCTATATCATCTGAGAATGGCTGGGATGTGTTAAAGGGCCCATCTTGCTGATCCAAAGCTGCAGGATCTCCATGACACAGGGCAACAACAGGAAAATGGTGAAGAGAACCAGTGAGGATGGTGTCACAGAAGCCAGAAATCTCATTGCAATGAACTTTTGAAAGTGAAGGTGTATGGACATATATATTGTGTGACACACTGTGATATACTATAGCTTCTAAGATGAGATTTTTCTGTGCTTTATTCTTTTTGGTATGTGTATGTATATGTGTGTGTGTGTGTGTATGTGTGTGTGTGTGTGTGTGTGTGTGTGTGTGTTATTTGGGGGGTTGCAAGGGTGAAGAGCAGATCTGAGGGGATAGGAGATGAGTGGACTGGAGTGTACAATGAGAAACTCATGGTAAGTAAGTTCCTGGAAAGTGGTCCACATTTTAGTAGAAGATACATCCAAGAATACATGAGAACAAGTTGGTCTTAATGAGTTCAAAAAATAAGACACAAATCCTGGTGGATAGGGAAAGGGGGCTAAATAGAAAAGAGCTGCATAAGAAAGGTGAATGTGATCAGAACATATGACGTACTTTTACGCTTATTTATTCCCTATAGTCTGTACTGATCCTTGTGCCTTGTGAGTAGAGGTGAGGTATACATGTTACTGTAGGACGGAAACTTTTGTTGTATCTTAATGTTTCAACCCTGTCATCTGCAGGTCTTTCTGTTACTCACTGTAGTAATTGTTTTTCTATTGCTGTAAGAAAATATCATGACTAACACAACTTATAAATAAAAGTATTTCTGTTTAGGGTTTCAGAGGGATAGAGTTTATGATAGCTGAACAAAGATATGAGAGTAGGAACAGCTGAGAACTCACATCTCTATCTACAAATCAGCTAAAGAGAGCATACTTAGAATTGTATGATTTTTTTTTAAATCAAAGCAGCCCCCCAGTGAAACACCTCTGCCAATAATGCCACAGCTCTTAACCCTTCTCAAACAGTTCCACCAACTGAGGATCATTTATTCTAACTTCTGAGTCTACGGGTCCATACCTGTTTCAATAATGACACTCATCATTTTTTGCAAGTAGAAGCTTTTTACATTAGGCTTAAGATACATTTGTCCAGGTGAGTGGGAGGGGAGCACCCTTATAGAAGCAGAGGGTTAGATTATGGGATAGGGGGTTTCCAGAGGGGAAACCAGGAAAGGAGATAACATTTGAAATGTAATACATAAAATATCCAATAAAAAAGATACATTTGTCCATGGGTATAATGATAAACTATTTGGAGTCACTAAATAGTGACTCCAAATGGAGTCATGACTTTAATGTCATGTCCATTTATCTGAATAATAGTAGTAAGTTCTTTCTTCCATCCAATGACCTGTCTAGCCTTAAGTTCTTTGACTACTAATGGTGTCAGGTATAGGATTCATCTTGTTGAGTGGACAATGAGTTTGTGGTTTGTTACTCCTATCAGGTTTATACCACTGTCACACCAATGGCTGTATTTATAAAATGGGATCCATTTAAGAGCTATGGATCAAAGACCTCAACAAAAATCTGATATCCCATATCAAAGCAAATAAAGTATGAAATATTCTTGAACTCCTTGCCATAGGAAATAACTGTGGTTAGGAATCTAATAGCACATGTGATTAATAAATAGGACCTCGCGAAAATAAAATGTTTCTTTACAGTAAAGCACACCAAGAAGCAACCTACATAATAGGAGAAAACTTTTCTAATTATGCATCATCTAGAGGGTTAGTATCTAAAATATGTTAAAACCCAATACATTAAGCATTAACAAATAAAAAGCAAATAAAGTAGAGTTAGAGAACTAAATAATTTTTAAATATGAAATACAAATGGCTAAGAAACACTTTAAAATATTCAATAAAATACAGGTGTTGTCCTTAATTTGTTCTGACCAAATATCTTTTTATAAGGTAGATAAAAGACACAAGTCTTAAGGTACATCTACTTAAGGCAGATGATGAGTATGGTTTTTGGAATAGGTATGGCCCTGATAGACTTATATTCTAGAATGGTTGATTCCCAGCTGGTGGAACTGTTTGAGAAGGGTTAGAAACTTTGGCATTATTAGAGTAGGTATGTCACTGGGGGCTTTCTTTGAGATAAAATGGGGTTACTATCTTGAGTATATCTCTGGTAGATTTCTTGGTATTATATTAATTATGTTCTATTTTGTTCATAGAAAAACTAATGGTTATTTTGAAATCTAAAACAATTTCTGATTAATGTTGCCATAAAAAATGTGCAGAACCCACAAAAAGTTCAAATGATTAATTAAGATTTAAATTTTTCTATACTTCTTGGGGTCAGCTTAATGATGGAGGCTCCAGCTTTGAAATTTAACTGAGTATTTATTTCTTCCCCCTTTATAAACTCCATTTCCTTTATGAAGCACTCTTGATAGAAATAATTTGCTTTCACTCCATTTCCTTATAGTCATCTGAAGATTTTAGATGAGAACTTTTGGGCTCTTATATTAATACTTTTATACTGGTCAATGGAAACAAAATTTACAGGATGATATTAAATTTCATCATTGTTATTAGTTTCTGAATCTTCAGAAGAATGTCAGCTACAAAAGCATAGAAAATATTCAATTATAGTTTTCCCATTAGCATTAATATATTTACTGCTCACTGAAAAATTAGTCACATTTTCTTCTCTCTCTCTCTTGAGATACACACACACAACACACACACACACACACACACACACACACACACACGCTTGGAACTTTTGTCTTTTATTAAAAATATACTTTTTAAATGCAATATACTAGAACTCTTCCAAGATCCTCTCTACCTCTCATCCTATCCAAATCCAAATACTCTCCGTCTCTGTTTTAGAAAACAAATAGGCATTTAAAGAATACTACTAAAACAAAACAAGATAAAACAAAACCAAACCAAAACAGAATAGGACAAAATAAATAAACAGAAAACAAAAATATCTAAAGAAAAGACACAAGAAACACATATAGAAGCACAGACACACCTTTTTAGATAAACAGGAATCACATAAAAAGAAACAACTAGAAGCAGTAATATATATTCAAAAGATCTATGGGGCAGGGGAAGCCATGGCAAAACATGTTACAAAGAGCCACTCAAGATATCATTGAATTTCTTTCATGTCGGTCATCTACTGCTGGACATGAGGCCTTAACAGTGGTTAGTATATCTGGTTAGACTCCTTTGAAGATAACTAATTATTCATTAGTTAGCTGTAATCAATTGAGAATAGTTCCTCATTTCTGTTTAGGGGCTTGTTTATAATTTTCTTAGAACTGTGACCTCTTCTTGTGCAGACCCAGGCAGGCCTAGTGTGTGCTCCCATACTCTCTGTGAGTTTATATGTGAGTCAGTCCTGCTATGTTTAAAAAGTCCTCTTTCTTTTGTGTCCTTCTTCCCCTCTTGCTCTTAGAATCTTTCTGCTTCTTCACAGAGATCCATGATTGGAGGGAGTTGATGGAGACATCTTCTTTAGGGTTTAGGTGTTTCAAGATCTCCCACTCTACATACATTGGCTTTGGGTTTCTTTATTCCCATCTACTGCAAGAAGAAGCTTCTCTGATGACAGCTAAGAAAGATAGTGATCAATGTTTCTAGATGAAATTTTATTGCTATGTTCCCTTATCCGAACAGTAGTATTTGGTTTTCTCCTAGGTCACATTTCTATCTAGTCTCAGGTTCTTGGTCACCAAGCAATGTTAGCAATGCCTCTCATTTCATACAGCTAGTCTTAAAATTAGTCTAATATTGGTTGTTTTCCTCTTCAAGCTGTGTTCCACTATTGCACTAACACATCTTGCATGCTGATCGCTATTGTTGATCAAATGGTTTGTAGCTGTTTATTCTCATTTGGTAGCATGCAGAGTGCCTTTCATTACTATGAACACTACTCTGTAGGGGTGAAGGCCCTTGATAGACACTGAATTGACATTTCTGTGTTCAGTGTATTCCACAGGTCTTGTCTTTGACAATAGGGCCTTACAATTAGTTTGCAGAGAGCCGCCAATAGCCTTGGAAATAGCATGTTATTTGGGGGTTCCCCTGGGTTCCTTTTGACAAAAAAACCAAATAAAACAAAACAAAAAACAAAACACACACACACACACACACACACACACACACAAAAAAAAAACAAAACTAGATTAGATGTACCTCATTCCTGTTACTGGAATTTGCTAGCAAGATGTATACAATTTGGACTCCATCTCTCCCATTATTTGGCAATGTCATTTGGAACTTTTTAATATGTCTGTATTTTAAGAACTTTCTACCACAACACATTTCCATATGGCTCTTCTTCCCTGCCCCATCTATTCATAATTATCTATTCAAATTCCCTTACCTATGGTGATAGAATATTCCCCACTAGTCCATTATTTAAAATCTGTGGTTATATCCATTGTAGCTTGCTTAACTGCTAACATCAATGTATAAGCAAATGCATACCATATTTGTCTTTTTGGTTCTGGGTTACCTAACTGGGGACAATTCTTTTCCATCTCTTATCTGTAAATTTTATGATTTCACTTTTTAAAGAGCTTAGTGATTAATATCTCATTGTGTAAGTGTAACATATTTCATTATCCATTCATCTTTTGACATGCATCTAGGCTGACTCTAGGTTCTGGCTATTACAAAGAGAGCAGCAGTGAACATGGTAGAGCAAGTATCTGTATGGTAGAATGAAACGTCTCCTGGGAATATACCCAAGAGTTATAGCTATATCTTGAAGTTGATCCATTCTTATCTTCCTGAGGAACCACCACACTGATTTTCATAGTGGTTGTACAGGTGTGCATTCTCACCATCAATAGATGAGTTTTCTCCTTCCCATCATAGTAGCATGGATTCCCACTTGTTTTATTGATCTTTGCTATTCTGGTGGGTGAAAAATAATATCTCAAAGTAGTTCTGCTTTACATTTCCCAGATGACTAAGAACGTTGATCACTTATTTAGGTACATTTGAGCCATTTATGCTTCTTATTTTGAGATTTCTATTTAGATATTCACATCATTTTAAAATTTGGTTGTTTTATTGATATCCACTTTTGTTCATTATATGTTTTAGATATTGCTTTTCTTTCAGATGTGTAGTTGGTAATTTTTCCCCATTCAATAGCCTACTACTTTGTTCAAATGATGGTGTCCTTTGACTTACAGAAGTTTTCAGTTTCATGAGGTCCCATTTATTAATTATTGATCTTAGTGCCTGTGCTAATGGTGTTTCTGTTCAGCAAGACTTACCCATGGTAATGAGTTCAAGGCTATTCCTCACTTTCTCCAATATCAGGTTCAGTGTTATCTGATTTTATGTTGAAGCCTTTGATCCATTTACAGTTGAGTATTAAGCAGAATGATAAGTATGAATTTAGTTGCATTCATCTACATGCAGCAATCCAGATTGACCAGCATCTTTTGTTGATTCTTGTAACTTGGTAACTTCCACTTTTCATTGACTCCTTTTCTTTAATTGTGGAACTTCAAGATTATATTTTATTTTAATAACTTTTATCAAAATATGGTTTGAAATGTCATCTTTTCCATACTCAGACACAGAACAGTATATGGAAAATTACTATTTTCCTAAAGAGATTGAGGTTAACCATTCTGAATTTTTCTCTTCACACAAACCTTCTAGGAAGCATCAAAGTTCATACTCTATGACATTAAGAAATTTCTAAATCTTTTGACTCATCATAAAATAAAGAGACCACTGATCTAAAAATATATAGTCTATATTTAGTTGAGAGCATTGAATAACTGTGGGAAAAAGACATTTTTCATTTTATAATCTTTCATCTCATTTTAGTTAACTCTTTTGAAACAGTCTGTAAAACTAGAGGCAATAGAGGCAAAAGTAAAATAAATAAAAATAGGCTTTAAGAGGAAAGGCAACTATAAATGCTTGAAGAATGGTCAGGCATGAACAGCATTTTCTCTTGTGAAGACAGACTGATAGCTTCTCTGATTCATGGTATTTAATAGGTTCTGTAATGGCAGCACCATGACTCTGCATCAAGATTTCAGCATAAATAACAATCTGTTTTTGTTTCATTGCCTCCAAATGAGAAATTCTATTTTTTATTGTTTTAGGAAATTAATCCATGTATTATTGCTCTTGGAGCTTTGTGATTAATCACTAAAGGTTGCTGCTGTGGAGAACTAGTGGGAAATAGATGCCTGAGTGCTTATAATTGTAGCTATCTAGTAACAAGTGTAGCTATATAGCAATAGGTCTTTTAAAATGACTATAAGGAAGTCTTTGATATATTTCTATTTACTAGTAGAAATACATGGTTATTTCTTAACTCTGTTGCTGTTTTTGCAGGAAGATGTATGCACCATAATTTTCTCTAGAGAATCTAAGATCATAACCATATAAATCTTTAACCTGCTTGCTCTGATTTCTGTACTGGTTAGGCTTCTTTGGAGCAGATGTTAAAGAGTTTGCTTTTTAGAAAATATAGGTCTTAGTGGAAAAGTTGAAGCATGTAGAACAGATTAACTTGCAATGTTCAATTAGAAAAATCTCAGGATTGCATTTTTTTCTTTATGCTTTCCAAACATTCAATTAGATATGGCAAGATGTTTCCAGAGTTTCAAAAGAAGCCTGCTTGCTTTGAACTGATTGTTATTCAAAAAACAAAACAAAAACAACAACAACAAAAAAAAACAAACCAAACAAAACAAAAACAATAACAAAATGAAAAACAAAGGAAAATATAACAAGAAAACCAAACAAACAAAAATCCCACTATTTCTGGAAGGGTTCTCTTGTGGAATTATACTCTTCTTTTGTACACACATTCCTTGTAAACTGATAGCATCTTAAAACCAATGTAGGCTAGTATCACTTGCTACTGGAGAGATATAGTATTTATTCTTGTTTATAATTTAACATTTTTAAATTTTTGAATATTTCAGAAATAATGTGTTTATATCATTTCTCCCACTCCCATCTGCTTATCCTTCTGTGTCTCTTGCACTCCTCAATTTCATGACCATTTTTTCCTTTAAGTCTTGTTGCATATACACACCCTAATTGGTTCATTCACTCTTTTGTCCATGTGCATTCCTCTCTCTCTCTCTCTCTCTCTCTCTCTCTCTCTCTCTCTCTCTCTCTGTATGTTTAAGGCCAATCACTTGATTGCATCACCTATCAGAAATCTGGTTCCTTTAAAACTTGAGTTTTGCCTTTTTGAGCAGCAGTTGATTGATTATAGCTCTACATATAGGAGTGGACCTTTAACAAGGAGAGGACCTTGTTAAATTTTCCCCATCCCTATTGGCATGTAATCTGATGTTAGTAAAAGTTCTTTTTGTCAACCAAACTGCTCGTATTTTATAGGTATAACTTTCCTATCAAGGTTAGAGGATAATATCTATCTGTAGATGTGTACTTCAAGCTTTCCATTTTACTGCCCCTCATTCCTTCAAGTTCCCTAAACCTTAAGTATAGGGATTATGTTATATTATTTCATTTGGTTATGCATCAACTTGTGCCAAGTTTTTCTCTTCATTTTGTCCAGTGATGGATCTCTGTTATAACTTTTATTTGTTGTAAACAGTAGCTTTTTTGATGAGGGGGTAAGAACTACATTTATCTTTTTTGTTCTTGGACTTTAGGACTGCTCGATAGGATGGAATTCATGACATGTAATGTAAACCTGGTTAACTACTCAGGGTATTGAAATCATGGAGTGCAGAGTATAACATACTATTGCCACATCCCTATACACAGCTTCCTTGCTGTGTAGGTACTGTTAAGGTTCATTTGTATGGACATTTATTCTAAGCATCACTATTTTTTTATTTTATCAGAATGCTTTTTTAAAATTAATGTCATTTTTCTTTACATGTTTTTCCCCAATCTCTATTCTTTCCACCATTTTTTTTTACAATTGTTTACTTTTTTGGTTAACAACTACATACTATTACAAAATGCAAAACTCTACATATAAGGGGAGAAAAAATTATTATTACATCTACTCTGGCTTCTTACATTTTATATGTCTCAAGTATCCATGAAATTTAACATTTATGTATGTAAATCTAAATTTTTTCTGTGATTTTGAATAACTGCCTCTTTCTTTTAGATTAGTTACAATTTAGCTTTTAATGGTTATATTATTAGGTATAAATTTTAATTTCCATTTTTATTTTTAACATCAGTGGTCCTTGCTCAGTTCTCTTGGTTTTACATAGTAATCAAACACTATCCTGGATCTGATGTTCTTAGTCCATAATACTAATTCCCTACAAGATATTATATTTAGTGCTGCTACCAGATTCTGAATTTATTCTCACAAGTTGCATATTTATGTTGCCTTATTTATGTGCCTCTGTCAATGTTCAGGGCACTAGCAGAAATCTGTAGCCTCTGTAGCCTGTTTTGTATATCCAAGATTCTTTTTTGAATCATAGCCCCAAATAGATATTGATCCATTGTGATCACCTTTGAAGGCACATTTTCTCTTTTTTTGAACTTTCTACATGTATGTGAATTTTCAGTTTATTGATGAGTCAATTGTTTAGACTGGTCTGAAAAACTTGATAAAGTCAACATATATTGCATCTATGGTTGCTCTTCTATTTTTCAAACTGTCATTCTGTCACAGAAGGGAGATTAGATTGGCTAGACAGGACTTAATCTTTAGTAAGTCAGGCTGAGTTTTACCTAGTATAATACGCTCCTCAAGGCATTTGGAAATTGAGTTTGTAGTGTTTGCCAGGATGTCTGTGCTATCTTTCAGACTAGATTTTTAAACTATGAAAAATACCAGATGAAAAAAATACAGGTACTAGTCCTTTTAAAATTGTACATATTCCTTGTACATGGAACTGAGTTTCCTAAAAGCATTTTAATACAACTATAAAATTTCACTTAAAGATGTTCTCCAAATCTCTCTGTGCTTTTCCTCTTTTCTTTTCTCCCATTTGTTATGTTCATGCCCCATTCACTATTACTTTCATGATGGGGGGGGGAGAATGTGTGTTAATACAGCTGTATGAAATCTTGGTAAGAAATACAAATAAGAGAAAGCATGATATTTGTTTTTCTGAAATGGAGTCTATTTGCTAAATACGTTAATCTCAAGTTTAAGCAATAGTTCCTAAAACTGGGGCAAGTAATACAGAATTTTAATTCTGTATCTATCACTCATTATTGCTATTGAGTTATTTTATTAATGTTAATTGTAGATTGTCTTCATAGAGTTTATAGTAAGTACCATGTTGTTTTATCATTTCAAAAATATTCTTGAATTGTCACTAGACAAACGGTTAACTGTTTTTTTATTACAAATTTCAAATTTCAAAGACTGTTAAATAGTTGTGCTTCCTAAGCTTTTCCCATTGGTACCCGCTTTGTCATTATATAAAGAAAATTATATTTATTTTTTGTAATATTTCAATTTAAGTGCTGTTTTGAGAAATCCACACATTTTAGAAGGTTTTATTAATTTGTTTTCTTTAATTCTTAAACATCTAATTATATACTCTATTATATATGTTATATATGTATTGTATTTTGGTCATATTCATACCCAGATCCTCTATCTAACTCAAGCCACTCCACCCCTGTGTCAATGTATCTTCCATTTTCCTCTATTCTTTGTATTCAGTTTTATAACCCACTAAGATTGATTAGTTAGGCCCATTGTGGGGGTCAATTTCTTAGATGTATGCAATAATGCATTTGGATTAGTCTTCTATCTCTGTACTTTTTTCACCTTTCCAAACCTATTAACATTTCCCCTTTCCTACAAACCTAGTTTCCACATTCTTTATGTCCTTTTTTTGTTTGGTTTGGTTTGTGTACTACTCATGGAATCCCTACAATCTGTGAGACCATGCCTTGGGAACTATCCATTAGAGCCTGGTGAGCTCACCAATTGTTACATATAAAACTAAAGAATCAGGATGTTGTTTAATGAAATCCTAGTGTAAAACTCAAATAAGAAATTTAAATTATCCTCATGTAATTCAATTTAAAGTCATATTATTTTTGATAATTTCAAATCAAGACTTTGTTGGCAATAACTAAATTGTTTTGTTTCTGTATGTTTATATATTGAGTTAAACACTGTAATTAAATCTTGTACTATATATACTGAAATCATATTAGCTGATATATTTTTAGGCAATGATCTTTAGCACTATTTGGCATGATAGCATACACAGGAGTGTATTCTGCAGTTAAAAGGCTTCAGTGAAGTAAGGTAATACAACATAAGTTAGTGCTGCCACAAACAACTTATCTGAACTAACCATTTTATTTGAATTACTTTTTTGGTAGTTGTACATTCAAAAACCTCTTATTGTTAGCAAAAATTTTATAAACACTGTATTTATTTGGCCTTATATTAAATTATAATTAACTTTGGCCTTATATTAAATTATAATATATATAATTATATATATTAAACTGTATAATCTACAGTTTAAGTATGCCTATGATATATCCACATGTTATCATTATTCTTACTGCTTTTAGAAAAAGCTGTTGGGTTGATATGTGAGCATCATTCTCCCACATTCAGTGACTTCTTCTTTATAGTAGACATATAAGTATGACATATGAAAATACTTACATTTTAAAAATTCTAACTCTGTTAGCATGTATCATAGTTGAGTATCATCAGTACTGCATTTAAGAATATGGTCTATTCTGTCATACAAGGGTGTGAAGATACCCAAGGGGAATCCCACTCGCTCAGAAGAGAAGGGAATGGGGGATGGAAGAAAGGATTGGGGGAAGGGGTGGCTAGGAGGGGGCGGTGAGTAGGATGCAAAATGAATAAATAAAAAGTTGAATAAATAAAATTGAATAAAGAATGTGGGCTGTATATGCAATGAACCTAGTACTCAGACTGAAGTTTAATAAATACTTGCACCCTAATAGATATATGTGAAAGGTTCAGGCATTTAGAGAATTTTATGAATTTTACCAAGGTATCCTAGTGCTACCCATTAACTTTCTCTTTGCACTAAGAAATACCATGTAGTATCTCTGGAGTGGTACACTATTTTAATGTTTGTGAATTGATTTTTGTGGATTATATATTCATAGATTGATTTGAAGATTTGGATTCATCCTGCATTTCCTAGATATTCCATATTCTATGAACTTGGCTTTTCAAATTTTGCAATTTTTTACATTATAGTTGCCTTTATTAGTGCAAACAATTCTTGTCAAGTACACCCCAGTGTTATTAGTAATATTAAGACACACAAAGGTTGTGACTTTAAGGAAAACTTAAGAACTGAAATATGATAACTGAATTGATGTAGGAGGAGGAGACATGACCTCTGACTTATAAAGCTTGAAGTATACCCATAAAGATTGACAAAATAACCCATAAAAGTATTATTCATGGAAGTATTGTATTTAAAATCAATATTTTAAAAGAAACTCTCATAAAGTTAGTTTAGCTTTCTAACCCCTAACTAGTTAAAAATAAAAGGGGGGAACTTAAGATTGTAGAGGGAAAAACAAAAAAGTAGAAAGATAATATTAGCTCAATCAAAGTTGTACATATTTGGTCCCAAAGGTTAGTGTTAGAACTTATATTACGTTTTCTTCTGAATAAATAACATGAATCTTATGCTAGGATTTGTGAATTATAGGAAGTTTTTTCACTGACTTAGCTATTAATTCAGGAAGATTTTCAAAGGAGTTACTATATCATGTTAGGATAATTATTTCTTGGCCTACCAAGAAGAATTCAGCCTGACTCTTAAGCCTTACTAATTAAATAAGAAACACTTTAAATTTATTTTCATGAAATATTTATGCATACACACACATACACACATATATGTATATATATATACATATTATATTATATATTATATACTTTGGGTCCATACAATATGCCATATAACAATAAATTATTCCACTTCTATACACCATAAGTCAATCTGAGTTTGAATTTATTACACTCTTGTTGAATTCTGATTCAACTGTATTAGTGAGGACTTATGCATTAAGTTATAAACTGCAGAGGGTAAATAGTCCCAGCATAGTAGTTTTAAAAATCTCCAGTGCTCTGGGAATATCACTGGATAATCATTATAGGAGCCACTACAGAGGCCACTGGATCTCTGTGTGAAAAACACAATATTGGTACTTGTTGTAGGAAACATATATTTCACTAGTGTATTAAAATTTTGGCTTTTAAAATGCTTAAGGAATTTAAAAAGATACTGCTTATCAAATTGTGTGTGTATATGTATGTGCATGTGTGTGGGTGCGTGTACATGTATGTACATATATGTGTGTGTGAGTGTATGTGTGTGTGTGTGTGTGTGTGTGTGTGTGTGTATGTGTATGTGTGTTTTACCAGAGATGGATATAATAATCCAGTATTATAAGGCATTTCCTCACGGCTGCCTTAGCTGTAAGAGGATTTCATGGACTTTAAGAAATTTCACTTTGATGTCAGCCTTAACTTTCTTTGAATGAGTTTCATGCAAAGTAGAAAGTTAATTTCAACAATTATAAATTTATAAATTTAAGACTTTTCATAGTATTATAAATTTCAGACTTATCATAGATTACTTCTTAATGTGAATGCATGAGGAGTAATGGTGGTGAGAAGAGAATTCACTGGAAAAATACCTAAGAGACAAGAGAACAGGAAACTGAAAAATACAAGTAAACCCAGTTTTTGCTTAAGGTTATTTCATTAGTTTCTGAGGTAGAAACATTTCCTGAAAAAATATATTTTTTATTAAATTTTAGAAAAGATAATGCACTTATCTTTCTAAGGAAAATGTGAGATTGTCACCACACAGGCTACATGCCCATTAAGCCCAGTTCCTCCTTTCTAATGCATTTTCACAATAGGTCTCCTTGTCTGTTTGAATTAAATTGTCAAGCTTTTCTAGCTAGGTCACAAACAGTTACAAGTCCCTTCTCTCCAAGATCATCATAATATCCTAATGGTTATCTTAAATGGCTTACAGAAATTAATAAAGTCCCAGAAACACCTTAAGACTGAGCTGTATCCAAATCATTTTTACTGAGTGAAAATGTGTTTTTTTCCAGATCCTCAAAGCTTGCATTAAAGAACATCTATGAAAAATACATACCTCATTATAAAAATAGACTATAACTGCCCATCTATCTAGCTCCTAGAGTTCTTCCCTATGCCAAGAAATAATCAGTGAATTGTCAGTACATTACCATAGCCAGAGAACCTGCTTCCATAGAAGACTGAGCAAAGATGAAAACACTCATTTCCTTATGCAGTTTCTAAAGTAATCATGCATGCTTTAATGAAAATATTTTTGTTTTCTCAAGTGGAATAAAAAACACTTTAAAATATTATAGTCATATTTCTTAATCAAATTCAAATCTTTCAAATATAGACATTTCGAAAGAGTAAGTAAGAATATTGTATTAAAGGAAACTATTTAAAGAACCAAGGCCATACAGGAAAGTGTTTGTTTTGTTTTGCTGTTTGTTTTCTTTGAATTTTTTGTACAGCTGTATTATTTTGGACTCATTTTTTTTTCTGACTATACTGCCATAGAGTTTTCTAATAACTACAAATATCTTTGGGAATCTGTTGTAAAAATCACACATACATCACTCAGAGGAATAGTTAAGGAACCATCAGGAGGGTGAAAATTCATTGGTTTAATGGAATACTGTCAAGGCAAATCACCATCATGAACAACAGTGAGGCAGAATTGATACTTTTGGACTGTCATGTTAAAATAAAAACCCACGTATTATTTAGAAAACTGGGGAATGTGTCAGTTGTATGATTGTCAAGTTAGCAGAAGCAGGAGGATGCTGCTCGTGTTGAAAGAAATTTGTAGGCACAGATCCATATTGTGAACTTTGAGATTCTACACTCTCCATAAATATTTAAGTTTTACATGGTTAGCGTTTTAATTTTCAAGTATATAAAATCAGAAAAGCAATAGATCATTTATTCTATAAAGCAAAAACACGGTCTAACCTGTTATTTTAGTGTTAGAGTAAAGATGATAAGGTGAAAAATATTGTTTTTCATTTTTTATAATTCTATACATGTTTCTGAGTTTTTTGGAGTTATTAGACTATGTACTACTTTTGAACATTTAACCTACAAATTTTTTTCTTAACCATTCTGCTTTCAAAAATCATAAGGGAACACTTTGTATTACTGCTTTAAGTATATTATGATTTATTTTCTGAACATAAAAGGCTTTTTCATTACTAATATAAAATATAAATAAGACAATAAATATGTGAAAATTTTGAATCACATTAGCAATTAAGAAAAAAATTAAGCATAAATGTGGCAAGTTTTCTTTTATATGCTGTGCTGCATTCCCAAAATTTTAGTATCACTAAATTTACATGACTTGCCAGAGAATTTAGCTAAAGTCTTTTGATGCATTTTAACTTATGTTATGGCTGATGAAGCCAAGCAATCATGGGAAATCAATAGAAATTAGACTAGAAACAGAAAATCAGTTTTTCTAGCAGAGGATTGGTGTGCAGAAGTTGAACAGCTGAAGAGTTAGGTTCAATTAATACTGGCTTTGAAGGAAAACCTAACAGCATTCTTGTATGATTCTCATGGTAAATATTGAAAAGGAGAAAGTTATAGAATAAATTCCATCTTTGATTTGTAGGGCCCTTGCTTTTCTCTGAAGAAATATGCAAATAGTTTGACATGTAAAGTTTTGAAGTTTCCTTTGTTAAGTTTTTGTGTATCATGTAAAACTTAGCTGGGGGTGACATCAGTTTATACTTTTTTAATAATAAAATTTATGTTATTGCTCTATGTACTACCAAACCCACAATAAGTGAAAAACTGTTAATACCCTCCCCTAAACGACATTTTTAGCCTACACATAATATGACCTGTGTTCTAAAGTCTCATTTTTTTGCTACATCCAGTATCTTTTGATGATGTTTTCTGAATTTGTATTCTTTTTCTTTCCACCAACTTCCTTACATTTCTTCATGGCAAATGTCCCTTATTAGACTTCTCATGAGAATTAAGTATACTGTTAATAAATATTTAATTTCATATACTTCAGTAATATATTTAATGTTTCTGCATGGGAGAAATGGAGGGAGGGACTGAAGGAGAGAGGAGGGAGGGAAATAGAAATAGACACACAGGGAGGGGGTGGGTTTGGGTGGGGAACAGATATTTGAGTTCAGAGGCATTTTTCCCTCCATAACTATATTTACAAACATAGTCAGAGAAATATTTCTTTTTTTTCTAGGCAAAGTGTTCCTGAGTAGCTCCCCTTTTAGATGGAATCAGTTATTTATCTTACTTTCTGTAGTACTTGTGCTGGTTACAGATAACTGACCATAGACAACTGACTAGGTGTACTGCCCTCATAGGAGAAACAAGAAGTTTCAGGATGTTGTGATAAGATATATCAAGGGAGTGTTTTCAAGTAAATCAGGAAGTTGTTGAGAAAGTAAACAGGATCTGGAGGTTAGGAGATCTGTGTTCAAGAACCACCTCAAGAAAACATAGATGTGAGACTTTAACCAGTGATACTACTGTATTGTAGCTTAAGTAATTCCATGTTGAAAGTATCACTTTTGTATCATATGCTTAAATACAAGCTAAGATTTAGGAAGTATTCTCTTTATGTATACTTCTTAAATTTTCAGAAGTAACAATGCTGATGTAATTTTATTGTCAATTATTCATTTTTTTCTAAAAGTTTATAGTAACGAGAATAAACATATAATAGGAAACATTGAATTGATATGTGATTCCTAAGAATAAACATTAAAGAAATGGATGCTGGTTCTAAATAACATTCTATTGAATACATTAATATAATATATTGAACATACCATGTTTATAAAATAGTTAAAACTTAATTGAGTTTAATGCTTAATTTGTTTGCTTATAGAATGAAATGTACAGAAAGATTACATTCATCTTTCTTCAGTTTACACATGCATTAGTTTTTATGTTATATGGAATACAGTGGTGTGATAAGAAATTTTAAAACTTTTTTGATTACATGAGTCTGACTTTCCACAAGAAAAGTAGAAATAATTAATAAGAAATGAACAATAACAGGAAAGGACCTCTGGAGTTTAGTCATTCAGCAATGATTCGAGGTATAGTGTTATCCAAGTGCACTAATGTTAAAAATAGTTGGACATATTCATTGAAGGATATATATTAATTTCAGACATTATAAATACTGCATGAGCACATATAATTATCTAGTTTGCAACCTTCCTTGTATTCTAAAACTAGCACTGTACTATAATGGCAAACGCATAGCATTGTGTCACTGAATCAGAATTACCTATTTGCAAGTGATCTATTTTTGCATGCAATCTTTGTTGTGTCAAATTTAATTATAAGTAAAAGAATATATTTTGTACAGCACAACCAAGTAATAGAGAAGAACTTTGATGTTTGCAGTTATGTTTATACAAGAACTAATTGTAACAAAAAAAAATGACAAAGCAAAATAACACACCCCAAAACACATAGAATGAAGCATTTTTTACATGTGTATCACTTTGCTGATCTTTTGAAAATTAATAGTCTCTTAGTACAGAGGTCTAAATCTTCAAAGCTTAAAAGACATAGGTGCAGCATGAACTAATTTTCATTCCCCCTCCCATCTTCTTACAGCAGCACTAATGGAAATGTATTTTGTTTAATGACTCTGAAATCCTGTTTGTAATTAGATGTGGGAATTGGTCTTACTTTGTAACAGATGATACTGGAATAATAATATGAGAGATGCTACACTGAGACCACTATCTTCCTAAATCTATATCATTTTTCATTTTATTGACAGGAGATGTGTGCAAAGAACAAAGAAATTGATTTTTTTTAAAAAAAAGGAAAATAGGATTTAATAAAAAGAACTACCAATCGAGATATTTTAGCATTTCTTCAAATATATTGCAGTGGTAAATGAAGAGCATGAACCTTATTTTTAATCTTAGGAAACAAGGGTTTTAATTTTGTTTCTTTATTTTGATAATGATCTTTGAATAATATTGCAAATAGTAGGTTGAAAAGTTTAATTAAGTGACAAAGATCATATCATTAAAACATATTAGTATGGGTACATAAAATAATTAATATTCCCTTTTAAAGAAATAGTTTCTGTTCAAAGAGTTTAAAGAGTGGGCAAGTTAAATGCAACAGCTGTTCAGTATATCATGTTTCATGTTCTTCATTATCAATAAACAATACTGTCACAAGTTATTGTTGTAAATAAAGATTTATAACAGTTGTAAGCTCCAAGTATTTTTCTACTGGAAACTGAAGAACTCCAAGGGCCACAAATAAGTAGAATTTAAAGAATATGTGTATCACATGGATAAGTTTTACTATCTGTTTCAAACACATGTGTTTTTACCTTCAAGAGTAGGATTGGTGTTTTCATATTTAGACTGTCCCTGTATGGAGATTATGTTAATATGTACTTAACAGTATTTCATATTAAGTTAATTCATGTTTTAATTTAATGTGTGTGGGTGTTGTGCTTGTGTGTATGACTATGCACCATGTATATGCCTAGTACCCATGGCAGTTAGAGGATGGCATCGTATCTCTCGGAACTGATAATTGTGAGAGTCCATATTGGTCTTGGAAATTGAACCTGGATATTCTGAAAGAGCAGCATGTGGGGGTTTCCCTCCAGCCTAGTATTTGGGATTTAATGCATTATTTCATTTTCTAAACAACAGGCTTGGCTGAACTTAGGAGATAGAAGTCTTGGTCAAAGAGAAAAATAATTTGTTGCTTATTTCCTTGGTATCTCATATTTGTTCATTACTTTCATTTCCAAGCAGTTTCTCATATACTTATTTTCTTTGGTTAAGATCCTGTATGTTAAGTAGAGCAAGTGATAACATGATGTACTTCAGGTAGTAGAAAAAATAGCAGAAAGGATTTAAGTAATTGATGAAATTGTAGAAGCTACTGAGTACATAGTCAAGTGCATGACTTTTTACTACATAGCCCACATACTTACATTCTAACTTAAAATGCATTGAGAAGAAATTAAACTGAGAATACATGGTTCTATCAATATGTAGACTAATGGATTTTGCTGACATTTTTAGAGGTTAGAACACACCATCATTAGAATAGAAAGGTTCTCACCTGTGGTTTCATGAAACTGTTCACTTTACAAAGCCACATGATAGATCTCAATTTGATGATGGTGAATGGGTTCTTTCAATTGCAGTGACAACTAGCATTGCTACTTTTGCATTAGATTTTTATTAATTAAGTTACTTATTTACTTCATTTCCCAACAACGACTTCCCCTCCCTCCTCTCCTCCCAGTCCCTCCCTCTCATCTCCCTTACTCTTTCATGAAAAGTGAGGCTATTTTAATTTCTCTACTTTTTCGTGTAAAACAAATCAAAAATCTTATCAGTAATAAAGGAAAATTTTAAAATTATTGTTTCATAAAATTAAAACAGGAGAGATGTAATTTTCTTCCCTGTTACATTGTATTTCAAACATCAAAATACTTACTGTGGAGAATTTCATTAGAATTTCTTCTCTTTTTCTAATATCTTTAATCTTTGTTTACAGTTTCTTAGCATTAAGGGTTAACAGGATGAACTGAGATAAATGCTAGGAAAAACATTTACAATTTGTAAAATCATGAGAGTTTTTAAAATTTTTGCATAGAATTATTAGGTTCAAGGAGTGTTTTTAAATTGTCATAGAAAATATGTATGATACAGATCAATGTCAACAGATAATTTTAGCACTGTCAAAGAACACCTATCATTAAAATTTTGTTGAATGCTATTTGTGTTATGTGTCATGATACTGTATGCATCATGCTGACAAACATTTCATTTATTATATTGTATAACATAGTACAATGTTAGCTGTGCCTTTTCAATTTACAAAGATTAAAATACAAAAGTTGAATTTCTTTATAATGTTCAAAATATGTTATTTTATAAATATCTTACTGGTGATTATATGTAGTGATAAAGTGTTATGATGAAAAAAGATCTATGATAAAGTTTGATTTTAGAATCTAAGAGAAATATTCAGTGCATTACTATGACTTCACTCTAGAGGCCATCACAGCAGTCCTTACAAATATAATCCCTTTTAAACTTGAGTTATAAACTGTGTCTATAAAGGGACTATTAGTATAAAGTTGCATACTCTCAAAAAGGTTATTGTATCATATATTATTTGGATATATTTCAAACTACTGATATTACTAAAGAGTAAAATATTTTCATATACCACTGATAGTTTTCACAGCAAGTGTCAGGGACAATTGGAGGAAGGTAATATTGGATACATTGTCAGTAAGTACAAAACCAGAAGGAATTGGAATAAATTCCAAATCAAGAAATTCCAAGAACTGAACTCGAGTAATGGCTGAATGAAGTTGTTTGTTGTTTGAAATATGTCAAAAGTCAAGACAATGAATATAAAAGAAGCTTAAATAAATTTAAGAAACATTTGATTATAATATTCAACATAATAGGCAAAGTAAAATGAACAATTGCAGATATAAATATTTCTCTATCTACTTGTTTAGGCACCCAGAAAATCTTATGTCATAATAGAACTCAGTACATGAAAATCATAAATTACAATAGACTAGTGATAATTGAAATATAAATTAGAAATGAATCAGAATTAAATCTAGTATTAAAGAAGAATATGAACTGTATTTCAACTTAGATATTAAATCTCATTAAAAATAATCATTTTGATATGTTAATATCATTATATTGCACAAATTACACAAAAATATGTAATACTCGGCTACTTTATACAAATGTAAATGCAACAAGGCAAAAACAAAGTCTCATACACTTATATACTTGTACTTGCATTTTTTAAATTTCCTGGCCATGTGTGTGTGTATTGCTCAGTATGTATGATGTTACTTTTATGTGTGATCTCAAGGCTGACCATTTGGTATTTGACAACCATCCTTGAGGAAGACTATATTTCCAGACCTCAGCATTCTTTGGTTGTCTGCAGTTCCTTGTTCAGAGTTGAGGTCTATGTGGCTTTTTCCAATTCATTTTGGCACAGATATTGGTGCTGACTGTGTTTAGCTCATGTATTCATCTTGGTGAGACTTTTAAATGTAGCTTCTGACATTGCTAAGTGACATAACCACACAACAAATTTGCTAATCTTTTGACCCTTAAAATCATTCTGCCCTCTTCTGCAGTCTTAGGTACTGAAGTATTTTATAGATTTATCCACTAAACTAGACTCCAAGCTCTACATTTTGATTGGTTGTGATTTTTCAATAGTAGTTTCCATACACTGTAAAGATAAGTTTCCTTGATTAGAGGTGAAAACTACACTAAGTTAGGGGTATAAGGACAAATATTTAGAGTGTTGTTGGGGATTATGTGGATTTAGTAAATTGGTAGCTTTAGGTTCTCCTCCAAGCTCCCTGACTTCACTGGCACTGAATAGTTTACTAGGTTTCCAGAAGTGGCCATGGTCATCCTCTTGTTGAGGGGTCTTAAGTATAATTAGAGAGCCTTCAGTTACTACTGGGGTATGTATGCCACTAATGTCTCAAGAGGGTTAGTGTGCATTGCTAGTAGTTCATAGGCATCATAGCCAGACATGACTGCTGGTGGCCTCCCTCCTTTGGAAGGTTAATGTGCCTTGGAGACTGTCAAAGCTAGTACTTAGAGAGGAGGCATTCAGGATATTTTGAGGTTAGGGGCTCTTGGATCCCTATTTATACAGTGCATAGTGGCTTCAACATTAAGGACTTACCTTCTAACTCTGAGGACAAACAAGCACAGTAGCAATAGGCTGTATATTTTTGAGTCTTTTGGACATCCCTAAGCAGCAAACAGCTCAAAAGAGCGCTTTTCACATCGGGTGTGGCTGGATTTGTTAGGTGGTCTTTGGTTCTTTAGGAAAGCACCACCAGCCTATATGAGAAAAGTTCTTTAAAGGTATGTATTTGTATTTGTAGACAGAATTATATATAGTATAATTTTAAGTTAAATAGTTAATATGAGTATTCCTTATGACATTTTAAATGTTAAATATTTTATGCCTAGAGGAAAATTGAGGACCCTGAAGAATCTAATCCAGATTCATTGTTCATATTTTCCTTTAGGTTCCATGTCCATCCAGGAAAGACCTAAACTTCTCTATCTTTTTTGATTTATGAACAGGAAAATGTTTCAGAGATAATTTCTCTTCTAATAGCTAGCAGTATGACTTTGACTTTCATCTGTGTGATTTTCAGGGGATTTTAGTTTTAAAATGGGAATAGAAATTTTCCTTCCAGGTGAAATATAATATGGTACTATAAGTAACGTGTGTAACTTAATAATTTTCAGTTATGTATAACATGAGGAATCAGGTAAAAATGATATAGCTATCAAAGTCACATAAGGTCAGAGTCAGTGCTGTATACCAATTTGGTTCAGATAAAACTGTTGGTGAGATTAGTAATGACATATTTAATGAGATATTTTACAATCTAAATACTTTATGTACGTTAGCTTTTATTTGAATTATCTTGGTGAAACAAGCAAATCATATTTGCAGTGGTAAGAGAATTCTGTATTTTATAACTTCTGTATCAGTATTAAATGAACTAAACTAAGCCAAAGTGGGCAGATATTTTCTAGTACTACTTTATTCATCGATCCTCTTTTTTGCACAGGAGATATTCTAATTCTGTTAGGACTTTGTATATGCCACATTAGCCTCTCTTGTTATGATCTATGTAGCACACCATTAGTACAAGTGAAGTCATTTTAGTTCACCAAACTGAACACTAAAGTATTATAAAGGCAGTACCTGTGCATGATTTCTTTCCCTACATAGCTCACGAGAGCTCTCAAGCCTTTTTAAACCCCTCAGCTTTTCTACATATTTTGTTTTTTCTAATCCCTAATTGTACTTACTATTGGAGTATTTTGCCTGTACACAAAACAATATTATTTATTAATCTGTACCAGAAGTCAATTTTAAATTAAATTTTATTATTTTATATTAGAGCTTCTCTGAAAAGAAATGTCTGTCTTCCACATAGCCCTAGTCTTTCATTTAAAACTTTTGAAAGGCACAGTTCATTAGAATTGACTTGCTACTGGATCTAAGAAAAATGCAGTGATTAGACTTTGAGATACAGTACATGTTTAAATATTCTACCAGCAACAAAATCTGTTCAGGCTCCAAAGTCAAGTTTGATAAAGTTTGAATTTATTTTTAACACTACGTACATATAGTTGATTTTGATTCTGTTCGTTTGAAAGGCCAAAAGAAAATAACAGAATCATACTTAAATGTAAATTGTGGCTCATTAAGCTATTGAATTCATTGCACATAAGTAACATCATTGTGAATACAAATTTCTTGTGTATCTGTTTTTATATTTTCTGGCATAGAAATGATTTATTGCAGTAATTAAAAATCAGTTACCCTTATGGATTTTGTTTGGTATATTTGATAACTGATAAAATCAGAATTTGTACTTTAAAAGGAAATGCCATGTATTTCAAGTTAGTTTTGTGCTCTCAGGAATACACATCTGGACACATAATTATTTTCTTAGATTAATCTTTGCTTACAAGAAGTTTTGTCTTACATTGTGCTATAATAATTACAAACATGAAACGATCTAATTTATAGACCTAAATGAGATAGCCAGAGGCTACTTAGTATGTGTATATTTCCTTAAATTACCTTCAAAATATTTGAAAGAAAACAATATATAACATATGCATACTGTAGAGCATAGTATAAATATTAATAACTCAGTACACAATTAAAAACAAAAATAATGTTCAGAGCTTGTGTTTACTTACATTTGTATTCCCTTTCCCATCTGTCTGCCTCTCTGTCAGAGGTAAACAGCCTGTACAGTTTTGCATTTATCATTTCATTTAGTAGTTTACACTGCTTGTTTTAAGAAACTATGTATAGTTTCAAAAATGTGCAGAATCACTGAATGCCAGAAGTAGAAGACATAAATTATTTCATCCAGCTAAATTCCATCATGACGCATGAAAAGAAACTGAAGCCCACAAGAGACAGAATGATGAAGTTAATCATCATTTGAGAGGTTGGCAAATTACCAATATCTCATGATTCTATGATTCATGGAGTGATACTGCTGCATAATCATAATAAAAGTGATATAGTTTTGAGTTGGCAATCTTTGTTATTAAAAACTTTAAAAATATATATCAAGTATTTATATTTGTATAATATGTTTTTAAAAATATCCAGTTATCAAACCTGTGTGTGATATATATTAATCTCTCAATTGTTGTAGAAATCCTAAGCCAAGATCTCATTAAAAAGTAGCAAACTTAAAAACATAATTATTTTGAATATATCACATCAATGAAAATTATTTTCTGTAGAGATATTGTTTCATTTAATAAAACAGTATGGTAAACTATTGAATTAATGTGATAAGTACAGTATTGTGCACATGAGTACTTGTGTCTGTGTATGTAATATTTTCATTACTATTAATTTATGAAACAATACCTAAATATGTAGTGTGTTACTTCTTTGGTTTGAAAGTTATGCTATGCCCTTGTACGATCAATAATCTCGGACATATTTCTAATAGCTTGCTATTGACATACCCAATACATTGGCTACTGGTTTATTTAAGAGTAATTGTGGGTAAAATGACAGGGATCTAGGTGAATGATATATTTGTCCTTCTTAACCACATACATATTTTTCAAGATATTTGTCAACTAGAGTTTTTAAAATTCAAACTCATTGACTTCCCATTGAAGAAATATTAAATTATTTGCTAACAGAAGATTCAATCTTTGATATATCTATACTTAATTTCATAGTTGCCCTTCAGTTTAAATGTACTAATTTGTATCAATAGAAAAATAATCTGTAAAATAAAGATTTATGGAAGGGAGACTGGGAAGGGGGATAACATTTGAAATGTAAGCAAATAAAATGATTAATAAATAAAAATAAATAGAATCTATTTGTGCTAAAAATAAAAAAAAAGCTGTAAAATATAGATTTTTGGTGACTAACAGAAAATTCTAAGAGATTAGAAATGTTTCTTCATGATATCCAAAATAGTAGTCACTGGCCACATATGTCTATATAGTAATTTCAATGTGGCTTGTATAATTGGAAAAGTGAATTTGTAATGTCATTCAATTGAAATTCAAATAGTCACATATGTCTCATTATTACCGTATTGCACAGTTCAGATAAAATACTATTAAAATGTTAATTTGGTAATTTTCAAGAAATAAAAGCATAATCATAAAGTCATCATAGTGGACATGTTTGCCTAAGTTCATAAGCATTTGTAATTAGCTTGCTGTTTGTTTTGAACTTTAGTTTTAGATTGCTTACTTATGTGAGTGAAACAAATCAAAAATGGGAAAAAATTCATTTTTCTTCTTGTCATGCTAGTGTTCATAGAATGACCAAAGATATTCCTCACTCAACAGAAAAGATACATATTCTAAGTGCATTTAAAAACTTACCTTTACTCACAAGCATTTAGTGAAGGACACACACATACAACACTTGTATGAACAGCTTGCAAATGGTTAAATAAAGGAAAAGCTGCCCATTGAAGATACTGAACCTAAAAATATTTTATGTCTTAAAATTATTAATAATTTAAGGTTAGAAAAGCAATCTTAGACTTAGGTTAGTTGCTAGGTAAACATAGTAGAGAATAAACATTTACTGATGTACTATATTCTTTAAGGAAGCATAATAACAATGATAAATTTAGTATGAATTTGTATATTTTTCCTTAAAATACTGACTTTGCCAATCTTAAAGGATAAGAGCTTGTTTATAAATATGACCCCATATATTAAAGGTAAACTATACAAAGGACTTGTGGTTACAGATTTAAAAGAAATGCTTCTTTTCATTGAGTCGGATTTTTTCCCTAATTATGTATGAATGAAAACATTGCCCATCTTTCCTTGACACTGAGCCACAATTAAGGTTAAAAATAGATTTTGGCTCCTCATCATGCTCATACTGCAAACAGTAGCCTGCCATTAACTGAAAATGCAGCAATGGGCTAAGGGTTGAGGGCTAAGGGTAGAATAATTCCTGAATTAGAGCAGGTGCTGCAGCCCTGTGCCATAAGGACCATTAGGAAAGTACAGGGGAAAGAATCCCTTTACCAAACAAATGCATCAGTTATCAGAAATGAAAAGTGAATTCTCAAGTTTTACAGAGTACTAGAGCTTTGGGAAGTGTGTATTTGTCATTATGGTTAATTTGCACATATCTCACTGAAGAAAAGGCCAGGGGAGCTAGGCCGAGAACACAGCTGTACAGGCAGCTCAACTAATTGCCTCTCCATCCTCAGCCTCATTTATCTTCATTTCTTCCCAATTATACCAAATTATCAATAGTCTCTGTTGCATCAGAGTCTTAATCCCCTTTATTCAGACAGCATTAGATAGTGGCAGATGAATTCTTGGAGGGAGTCAGGGTAAACAGCCATGAAATGCCACCTCTGGCAGATGGCATTGCTCACAAGAAATGTGACAAAACATTTGGAATTCGTAACTGGGCATTGGTATGAGGAAGCAAGATGTTAAAATTTTTTAAAGATAATCAAGTTGGTACATGGTAAAAGTGTAGCCATACTTTAAAGAAAATACGCAAAGTTACAGATGTTCATATCAATACAAAAAATAATACGTTTTATATGATATATTCTCAATGATCACTGTAGCATGCAATCTTTCAGGCCATTTTATTTTATAATAATAAGTAGCTTATTTCTGCTTGAAACTAGGTACACAGTTTTTTGGTCATAGACAAAATATTATTATTTTTCTCTCCAATCAAATACAAGATTATACAATATTTTAATTTCTATGCCAAATTGGAAGTATGTCAAAATTAGAAAACAAACCAAACAGCAAAAAGAAAACATAGTAGTAAGAAAACATAATCTGAAAATATTTTAAAATAGTAAGTTTTTCTCAATGGAAACAGGCAGAACAATTATTAATTTTGATTATTTTGTAAGATATCAATGATAAAATATATTTTAGTTGTTTAAAACATTTGATGATTTTTTCAGAAATAACTTAAGTATAATATTATTTAATTTTACTTCCAGAGGCATATGATCTATAGCTTGGTTCACGCATGTACAATATGTTGAATACATAAAGAAGAACTTTTAAAAAGATACACAAAATAAAAAAGAAGACAACTTAGTGTACTTTATTACCAAATGAAGAATGTTTTTGAGTGAGCTAGTGGCTTTATATTTTGCCATTTCTGTAGTAGAGGTAAATCTGCTTTGAGGGTTGTATATATGTACTTAAGGCTGAATTCAATTACATTCTTTCACATTAGATGGTTCTGATCAGTGAGAGGGAAAGGAAAGAAAGATATACTGTAGATTTGTCTGTTCCCTTGGCACCTGGGGGTCCAGTCTCATTTCCTTCTTCGGTTATACCTGGGTACCTTTGTCTTATATCATTATCCATCTTCTACAATTATACCTAAGTTACACCCTAGAATGTTCTTTCCTAACTTTCTACAATAATTTTAAAAATTGATATTATTTTACAAAATATGCTTAAATTTATCTTGATTAAATGAAGGAAATATGTATGAATTGAATCCACAGCCAATACTTGAAAATAATATATTTTTATCTTTTGTTCCAAACTTGCTTTAAGACTCTTATTGAAACTGTTAAATTATTCACTCTTGGGTAAGCAAAATTTAGCTAATTTGTGTCAATTTGTAAATATGAATTGTCCTCAAACATATCTATGAAGGGTCTATCTCTTCTTCTAATATAAATCCTTTAAAATGAATACATTTCTGAAATATTTTGGTAGAGTTAGTAGGATTTTTTGGAAATGTATTTATAGTACATATTTATATCTTCTAAATCATTTTACCATTTAATTATCAGTAGACACTCTCAAATCCACTGTGACAAGCATACTTTTTAAATTCTGACTGACTGACAGATTGGGAATTGCTGGTATAATGGCCATATTTTAAATCTTTGGCAAGGCTTGGCTGTAATTACATTTTCTGAATCAGCTGATAAATTGTTGGCAGTAGCCCTGTAAAGTCATAGCTGATGTTCTTAATTTTCAGTGCTTTCACATAGTTGATTATATAATATTCTTTAAGACTAATATGTTAAGATACATATATGGCCGTGCAAATAGAAGTGTAAAATAAGACAAAACAATGCTTTATGTGAATTATTAATTCTTGGTATTACTAGTAGCCTCAGTCATGTTATATTCCTAGTACCTTTAAAAGTATGCTAATCCTGTTGATATGTCATTAGGATTAATAATGGAACCACTTGATCCATCTCTTATAGTTTATAGTATTAGGCTCTTATCCTCCCTAGTTGTTGTATTATGTATTTTATATGCTCTACCTTATTTGATACAATAATAGCAAGATAGGTAAACTGCCTTTATATGTATAAGATAGGCTTCAGAAGGATTTAATACCCTTTCTAAGGTCCATAGATACTAAACGGTTAGGCCAACATTTAGCTTCAAGCCTGTTACTATACTTCTAACACACTTCATTACACTGTTATAACTGAGAAAAATATAGACACACCCCACGTTTTATCTACCTTTATGTGCTATTTGTTCTTTTAGATTGTAGCTTATTAACAAATGATAGTCAAGTAAAGCCACCCTAACTCCACTATTCAAAGACTAGTCTATAGGTAGGGCACTCAAGAAAAGCTACCAATGAGGCAATAATTATTTCTCAGCATTTAATATAAATGTTCAAACGGATTCATTTGTAAAATTATTTCTGTTGTTAATAGAACATCTTATGATTCCATTTAATTATTTTCCCAACTATAAAAGATTAGTATTCTGATACAAAACTATCATGCTTTTAAAGGTGATTTTAATATAGTGCATTATGAATGCTTAGGAGACAGAAATACAAAAAAGTGAATGATGTAGCCCTATTCTGTGTGGCCAGTCTCGTTATTTGCTACTTAGTTTATCTTATTTGCTTAAAAATCATGGCCTTGTTCATTAATTAATATGGTAATAAAATTAATAAACTATACTACTGATATATTTATATATCATAAATCTAGTAAGATGAAGAATTAAGGGAGTTAAAATTTATCCAAGTCATGCATTTTGATAGAATTTCAGATGAGGGCTGCAAGAATTTGAAATGAGTACTATATTTTGTGTTGTTAAATTCAAGATAACGTTGTAAAACCTCACACACTGTATCATTGGAATAGTTTTTACAGATCTTCTAAACTTGGTTTGTTTTCTTTTATCTGAGGCTGTGCTATATTATCCCATGAGAAAATTTAATATAAAAATAATTAAAGTACTAATTAATTTTGCACTAAAAATCATTATTACAGTTGCATAGAGTAAGTGAAAGACCAGACTGCCAAGGCCCAAGAGAACGTTCAGTTACTTCAGGGTGTTACTAGCAGTAGAATTGAGAGGCAACCAGTTGCTTTATTACTTGAAATAAAAAATAAATACTGTAATATTTTGTTTGGTCTTTACAGGTCAACTTTTGTATTTTAGATATGCATACCATATTTTATAGATCAGAATTTTAACATATAAATCACAAGCATGTATGTCACAGCTTATGAATTCTAGGAAATAGTTCTTTAACATAAATCTTCAATTTATATTGTCTGCAGTTGATATTCAGAATTTCAGAAACACCACAAAAAGAAAAAATGATATTTTGTGGTATTATATGATTATTTACTATAAAATTGACTGTATAATATGCTTGTCTTAAAGAGACCACTTACTATTAAGGATGACAAAAGGAACTCAAATTCAGTTAAAAAAAATGCTATCACTGCTTTGACTTTTTATTACTTTTCAAACATCTTTCAATATGTAATACGGTAGCAAGAAAGGAATTCAGTTTTTAAAACGTATAGTGTATTATAGAAATATTCTCCATTAGTCCCATTCTATAGTTTATATAGACTTAAAGGCATTTAAAAAGTAATTCTGTTCCAGTAAACACTTTAGAAGACATATGTAAATAAATTAAGTATATGATGTTTGTAAAAGGGCATTAAGATATATTCATCATTTGAAGTTTCAAAATAGCAAGCAAACCCTGTATTTTTAAATTGGTAGTACAGAATTAATTTTAAGTATAATCATCACATTATGCAAGATGGCAAGAGTCTTTCCAACCTGGACACCACACTGCAGATCATACACAAGGTCACTGTGCCTCCATTACATGTGATTTTATAACCTACATATGTAATACCTTTGAAGCACAATAATTGAATATTAAGGTTTTAGTCATGGTGCCTCATGGTACACAGGGAGTATTTATATCATGCAGTATTTTAATTTAGAAACAAATGCACTGGGATTTGGGGATTTACATTTATTTAGTGGAGTATATCAGCATAATTGTTAGAAAGATGCCTGAGTCAATTACAATATTTTGTAGTAACCCCGGGCTACTTATTTTTAATAGTAAGTAGACTTTTAAGCAAGTACTTCCTATTTATCCCAGGAACAAATTTACTCATCCAATTCATCCAATAGGTTTTGAAACTTATAGACTTCATTCCACATTTTAAAAAAATTGGGGAGTATTTTATTTAATTAATATTTAACAATTCTTACAATATCTTTTGATTACATTCAAGTCCCTCAACTCCTCCCAGGTAAATGTTTATCTCCACACCTTACCATTTTTTTAAACTCAGGTAAAAAATATTGCTCAAACACGGCTGGTATAGTGTTAGCACCTGGAGCATTGCCCAGAGTGACCATGTGACCAGAGGTCCCATCTTTAAGGAAACCTGACTCTTCCTTTCCCAGAAGCTATGACTTTCAAACAACTCCTCAGTTATTCATAAAACTCTATGCCTACCTCCCTGCTCCATGATTGGATTTTACCTGGCTTGAGTTTGCAGAGGTCTTATATATGTTGCTGTGAAGTCATATATGAAACTATCCATTTGTATTTGGAAAACACAATTTCATTATAGTCATTCCTCATATCTGGCCCCTAAAATCGTTTCTGCCCTTCTGCAATGATCATTGAGAAATGGAAGGAAGGGAAATGATATATATATTCACTTCATTGATGAATACTCACCAACTCTTTACTCTCTTCTGACTGACCAGTAATGGGTCTCTGTGCTAATTCTAATCTACCAAAAAAAATGAGCCTTCTCCAATCAGGGATAAAAAAATGCAGTAATCTATGAATATAAGAACAGGTTCTAAGGACTTGGTTTAATGTGATATTCATTTAGAAGAAGAAGAATGGTAGATTCTCCCCTAGGGATTCTGACTTATCTAGTCAAACAGTTTTGGCTTTAATAAAAGTGCCAGGTATAGGTTCCATCTTGATGTGTGGACCACAAATCCAACAGATTGTTTACTTCCATAACATTCATGTTATTATTACACTGGTTGGCATATTTTGCTAAGTCAGTCTTTTACTTTACTCCTTAGATACACTGCATAGCACCATCTAGCACTATGGTAGCTACTCAGTAGGGATGAAACTTCCAGGTTAGTAACAACTTGATTTTTCATGTTTTTAGGATTCAAATATGTGGTATCTTTCCCAAAAGAACCTGTTACTTGAGTTCTGGAGTGCAAATGAGAGCAATAGCAGATAATGTTTGGTGTCACTATGAGATCCTGCTGGCCAACAACTCCTAAAAGATGACCTGCTCCTGTCATTAGTAGTTTTACTTGTTAGACTGTGGTATATAGTGGTGGAACATGTATCTACCCACCACATGACAGAGCAACTACCTTTAATTATATATATGGTTATTTTATTAGTTTACATTTCATATATTATTCCCCTTCCCCCTTTCCCCTCCACAAACTACCTATCTCATCCCCCAACCCCTTACATCTATGAGGGAGCTCCTCATCCACCCATCCACCTACTCCTGCCTCATCACCCTAGCATTCCCCTGTGCTGGGGCATTGAGTTTTAAAACGCATTTCTCGGTAGTTTGTTTTTTCACATTTTGGAAACTCCCTATTTAGTTCATTGTAGATTTTTAAAATTTGGGTTGTTTGCTTTTTTGATGATTAGGATTATTTTTTTTAAATTTCTTTGTATATACGACAGAAAAAGATTTTTTTTCAATTCATTTGGCTTCCTCTTCACATGAATGACGGTGTGCCTGTAACAGAAGGTTTTTGTTTTTTTTTAAAAAAGGGGGTGTCAAAGTACTGGGTTTTTGTTTTGTTTCATTAATTAAAAATAATTTTGCATGCTTTATTTTCCTTTTATTTTATTTTTTAATTTTTTTTTGCTATATTTAATCAGTGTGGTTTAAATAAAAAAAAACTGCCTTTGGGTAATCTCACTGTGTTTTAATTTTTTTTTTAAATTGGAGATTATAATATAATTACACAATTTCTCCATTCTCCTTCCTCCCTACAAATTCTCCCATATACCTTCTTGAACTCTTTCAAGTACATGGCCGCCTCTTTTTTTTCCCTATTAGTAATATATATATTTCCTAAATGTATAAATAAATAAAACCTATTCAATCTATATAATGTGACTTGATTTCAGAACTGACCACTTGGTACTAGAGAACAAATTGGTGTGCTCTTCTTTGAGACAGACTATTTCTCTAACTCTCAGCATTGTTGGATATGCCTATGGTTATTCTCTAGGGCTGAGGTCTCAGGATCTTTCCTCTGTTTGTGTTAGCATGTCTATTTTTAACCTTGTTTAAGTCATGTTTAGGTAGCCATGTTTATTAAAGTTTATGAGTGTAGTTTTTTACAATTTCTACAAAGCACGATTTCTCATCAACATTCCTGTTTTTCTGGCTGTTACAATCTTTCTACTCCCTCTTTTGTAATGATCCTGAAGACCTAGATATGGGGGCTCTGTTGTGGCAGCATAAACTCTGTATTTTTTTTTCAATTGATATTTTCTGTAATTCTCTCCAATTGTTGTAAAAAATAAAAAGTATTTTTGTTTCCTTGTTTGTTTGTTTGTTTGTTTTTGGATTGTAGTGAGAACTAATTTATCTGTGTGCTTGAGGACATGTATTTTGAATCCAATTAAGTAGTTAGGGATAATCCTAGCTTAATAAAGTGACTGTTGTAGATTCTTGTCCAAGATCCACGACTTCACTAGCTGTGGATAGTTGTCTAGGTTGCTACTACCAGTCCTGGAGTTCCCCATGTTGATTTGGTCTTAAATCAAATTAGAGAGTGGTTTCTCTTATTTTTCAAATGTTGGTCTTAATGACTAGGTTACTAGCATCCTATTCAGAAAATCCTTTCCCATGCCATTGAGTTCAGCCATATTCCCTACTTTCTCTTATAAACTTCAAGATATAAAGTCTTAGGTTGTGGTACTTGATGCATTTGGAGTTGACTTTTGTACAGGATGAGCTGTAACAGTCTGGTTTTATTTTCTTACATATAGTTATCCACTTTGATCAGGACAGTTGGTTGAAGAGAATGTCTTTTCTTAAGTGTGTAGCTTTGTCCTTTGTCAAAACATACATATCTATAAGTATGTGGGCTTATATCCAAGTCCTCATTTTTATCCCATTGATGAAAGTGTCTGTTTTACGCCAGTAGTATGTTAATATTATTAGTGTAGCTCTATAGTATAACTTAAATTCAGGAATGGCGGTCCTGCCAGTAATCCTTATTGTTTAAGACTTTTTGCTGTCTTGTTTGTCTGTTTGTTTTTGTGTATGTATACACATACAATTTAAGAGTTTTCAATTTTTGTGAAGAATTTTGTTGAAATGTTAAAGAAGATTGTGTTGACTCTGTAGATTGCTCTTGAGAGGATGATCACTTTCATAACATTAACCCAACCATTCCAGAAACATGAGGTCCCTTTCTGTATTCTGATATGATGATCAATTTTGTTCTTTAATATCTTAAAGTTTTTATTACAATGTTTTTCACATCCTTAGTTAGATTTATTCAAGGTTCTTTTGAAGCTATTGTGACTGATTTATTTCTCTGTATGTTTGTTGTTGGTATAAATGAAGACTACTGATTTTTGCATGTTAATTTTGAATTCTGCCAGTTTGCTGAATATGTTTATCAGCTGTACTTTTTGGGGAAGTTTTTAGTGCCTTTCCTGTATAGAATCATATCATTTTAAAATAGTGATTATTTTGACTCTTTCTTGCTATTTTTAATCCTCTTTATCACTTTCATTTACCTTATTTTTTCTAGCCAAGACATCAAACACTGTGTTGAATAAGAATGATGAAAGTGGGCATCCTAGCTTTTTGTGTGAATTTAGTCCAACTCCTTTGACTTTCTTTCTATTTAGGATAGTATTGACTTGGGCTTTCTGTAAAATTGCTTTTGTTATTGTGAGCTATGTCCCACATATCTTGGTACTTTGGGCTAGTGAGATTGCTCAGCAGGTAAAACAACTTGCTGCCAAACATGAGTTCAATAACTAGGACCACATGCTAGAAGGAGAGAACTGATCTCTACTACCTCAGTTTCTGACTTCTAAAATTGGTTGTGGCATGGTCTCTCTCCCCTAAAAGATTAAATAAAATTTAAATGTCAACTTGAAAGCTTTAAAGGGGATTACTAGGTGTTAGGAATGATGGGGTAGGAAGAATGCCCAATGTGTGGTTGAATTAGATGGATCTATGGATTTTATTCATATATGGACATATGATGGACAAGATTAATATAAATAGGTGTAAATACCCTTTGCATTTCTAAAATGCCACACATCTACTAAAAAAGAATCTATGCTTTAAATGTCTCCTTCTATTCATTTATATTTCCTAACAGAAATCAGCAAATTAAATGACCTTCTGAGAACTCTAACATTTTAAAATAAGTTTTAATAAAAATTTAAAATTTGTAAATTTAAGGTTTTAACTAATCCAATAAAAATTTGTCAGTCCACTCTAAATATTATATCTCCACAGGTCATCACTTTATCATTAGACTGACTCTAAGGACCTGTATTTCTGCTAAATACCAGCTTATCAAAATTCATGTTTAGAGTAGGTGTTTCCTGGTAAGGAAATGATTAAACTAGCCAATCAACTGAATTATTAATGTGTTAATCATTTTGTCATATATGGTTTATCATCATTTTAATTTTAATAAATATTAGAATTGTAACTCTCAAGTGAGATTATTTGTAAATAGACCTTTTAAAGTGGAGGCTATGTTAAGTTTATAAAAAGGCTGTAAGTAAGTCACAAAATCTACCTTTTCTGACTGGAGCCTGTACATAAAGAATTAGCACACACATCAGCATCATGGGTGAGCTAATGTAGAAATATGAAATTGTCAACATAAAGGAAGAAGGCAGCCATCTGCAAGAAGGTAGCTAGAGAAGGCAAACATGACAAAACCATAACTGAGGAAATAATATTTTGTTGTTTATGGAATCTTGTCTGTGCTATCTAGCTAGGGAAGCTCCAACAAACTATTGTATTTGAATGAGTAGGTATGCCTAAATATTAAAGGGATAAATAGGTAGATCAATAGCTGTATAGTGACTGAACATAGATCATATTAATATAATTTAAAATATTTTAAAGAAAGTAAATAGTGTTACATTTTGACAAAGAGATGTGGCTAATGCAAAGTTTAAGACCACCAAGCACTTTTGACTGAGTCTCAAACTAATTTGTATTTATTTAAAAATGAAAAGTGTTTCTGTTCAGATGTCAGTATGTCCTAACTATTAACACACATAGAGACTACCCAGTATTCCCCAGTCTCCTACTTCATAGACATTGTCTCAGTGTACAGGAGGAGAAAGTTTGTATCTATAATCAGAGAGGATAGAAAGAGCTACAATCCAAACTGTGACTATCATGGTAGTTAATAAACATGAAAGTTGTTAGAAAAAATAAAGCTTCATCCAGTATTCTAATAAAAGCAAATACATATTCAAAACTGTTTTAATGAAGCTTTAAAAATATTCTATTCAAGTTCATATAGTGTATGTGATGTGAAAAAGAGTAGCTGAATTCTAGATATGCTAGCCAATCTTTGATGTAGGCTAAAAGGTTATTAATTCACAAAATAAATATTGACAAATTTTGAGCTTAGGATTTGTGTGTGTTTTTGCTGCTGTAACACAGCAATACCACATTATTATCATGTAGTATAATTTAGTGTCTTCTACATTTATATTTCTTCGTCAATGTTTAGTTTATCATTTTACAGATTGTAATTCTGTAATGGTGAGGTAACTCATATATTGAACACAGTGCAAAAATAATGGAATAGTTCCATTTTTGCTTAATAATTGATCTTTTAAATGTTTGCATTTTCTTGCATTTATCTTGTTTATAGGTCCAATGCACCTAAAATGAATTCTCAGTATTGAAGCTTGGTTAGTTTCATCATTTATTAAAAATCACCCTCCCCATATCCCTCTTCATTACCATATAAAATTTTCTTGTTGATTTAATTGGAAATTTAAATTTGTGACTGTTAAATTAATTTATTGCATGAAGTAATAAATTATTCCCCTGCTATTTGTCAGTGACAGTTCAGCATCAAACATCTCGATAAAAAGAAAACAATCAGTACAGTCATAGAAGTTTTGAATTGTCTCAGTGAGCAGACTAAACCTCAACATGATTAAAGGAATGGTTTTGGGTTGATTAATCAATTCAAATTAAACCAAACTTCTTATCATAAACAACTTCAGAATAAGGTTAACTTTATTATTTTATTGGGTTGTTTACTAACAGATACTATTCTCCACATTAGATTCAAAACGTTTATTAATATAGGTATATCCAGGAAATCCTCTATGCTTAGGCAAATTATGGAAATATGGTGCTTCCTTGTCTTAACTCATGAACTCAGAGTGTAGTTTGAACTGTTGCATTTGAATTACATACTAACTTTAGCCACAAAAGAATTTGAAAGGACATCTTAGGAGAAAAAATAGTTTTTTAGATATGAGGGAAATGTGGAAGAGTTGGGGAAAGGGTTAAGGGCCCTGAAGGGCATAAGAACTCCACAGGAAGACAGAGACAAATCACCTGGACCCTGGGAAACTCTCAGGGACTAAACCACTGCCTAAAGAACGTACATAGACTGGACCTAGTCTCCATGCACATACATAGCAGATGTGCAGTTCAGTCTTCATGTGAGTCCCAAACAACTGGGGCAGAGTCTATCCTTAAAGCTGGTGACTGTCTGTAGAATATATACCCCTAACTGTGCTGTCTTGTCTGGTCTCCGTGGGAGAACCCAGTGCCTAGCCTTGCAGAGACTTGATGTGCCAAGATGGGGAGATACCCAATGGGGGCTCCACTCTCTCAGAAAAGAAGAGGAGAATGTAGGGGAGGACTGTGGCAAGGGGTACCAGGATGGGGGACAATGATCTGTATATAAAGTGAATGAATGAATGAATGAATGAATGAATAAACTCTGTAAGCCTCAATTGGAGAAAACTTTTTTCTTTTTATATAAGTATCAGTTTCAGAAACCTTGGTTAGTGGTAGGAGCTCATGTCCTCTTCCCCTTTCCTGATCTTACACTCCGTCTGGCTTGAACTTGTGCAGGCCCTGCAGGTACTGCCATGGTCTCTGTGAGTTCTTATGTGTCTTAATCTTGTTTTTGGAGTACACTGTTTCCTTAGATTCCCCTATCAATTCTGTCTCTTTTTGTCTCATTTCCAACCTATCTCCTTGAGCCTTGAGGCAAGAGGGTTAGCAAAGACAATACTTTAAGATTTAGTACTCCAAAATATCTCACTATCTGCACACTGTGCAGGTATGGTCTCTGTGTTAGTATTCTACTTCAAAAGAAGTTTCTTTGATGATGGTGTGTGAGCCACTGACCCATGTATACAGCAGAATGTCATTAGAAGATATTTTATTGCTATGTTCTTTAGCGGAACAATATTTGGTTTTCTCTTAGGACTATACAGTCTCAGGTCCTTGGCCACTTTAGGTGTGCCAGGCATGGGATTCATCTTATGGAATATATCTTAAATCTAATTAGAGATTGACTGGTTACTCTCATAAAGTTTGTGCCACTGTTGTAGCCCCATATGTTGAAGGAAAGTTACTGTTGTGAGCTGGAGGGTTTGTACTTGTGTTAATCAATACCCCTTTCTTCTGATAACATGAACAGTACCTTCCAATACCATGAATGATAGTTGTAGAGTTAAAGCTTCTAGTTTGGTCAAGTTCAAATTCTCATGTTCAATAAAGTATAGAAGTGTTATCTTTTGTAATAAGGCCTTATATCAGTTTGTGAAGAGCAACCAATACACAGAACCATTTCTTGAAGATTTTTTTCTGTAGTATATGCCTTTGTGTTTCAGTGTCAAATATCAGAATGCTGCATTTTTGAGTATTCATCTTTGGGTCTTCTGTTTTATTTTATTAATCTATTTGTTTTTCTGCCAAAATGATATTACTTTTCTTATAGTATTTCTGTAAAATATCTTGACATATGAAATACCTGCCCTTCCTGTCTTCTTTTTACTCAGTATTGCTTTAGCTATCCTGGTTTTTCTAGTTCCAAATAAGTGCTTGCTTTTTCTAAACTGGACTTTTCTAGGTCTTAAGAATTTTAGAATGGTTTTATTCTATTTCTGTAAAAAATGTCTTGGGTATTTTGATTGAGATTGCATTTAATCAATAAATTGATTTTGGTAGGATAGTCATTTTCACAATGTTAATTCTACCAACCTAAGAACATGTCTTTTCATCTTCTATGCCTTGCACGATCTCTTTCTTTAGAGATTTGAAGTTTTCATTGAATAAGTCTTCTCTGTCCTTTATGTTCATTCCAAGATGTATTTTTTGATGCTAATATAAATTGGTAGGGGCCTGTGATCATTTGGTAGTTTTTTGTCTTATGCTTTATTTTGTTGTATGATAAAAAGTGTATCAATTTTTTAAAGTTGATTTTGTTCTCCTTCACTCTACTAAAATTGGTGTTTACAAAATATTAGTGGAGGAATTTTGGGGATCCATTTTATATAATATATCATTTGCAAATAGAGGTAATTTGACTTCCTTTTTTCCTATTTGTATCTCATTAATTTTCTTCATTTATCTTCTTGCTCTCATGGTTGCTACCGGCCCTATATTGAAAAGGAGCAGAGAGAGTAGGTAGCCCTTTTGTGAACCTGATTTTGGTTGATGGGATTGCTTTAAGGTTTCTCATTTTAAAATAATGTTAGATATAGGTTTGCTATATATACCCTTGAATATACTTAGGCATACTACCTCTTATCCTACAACATCTAGCACATTTTAGATTTTGTCAAAGGGTTTTAATGTTATTTTTTTGAGATGGTCGCATGGTTTTTATTTTTAAGTCCATTTATTATAGTTAGTAACTTATGTATGTTAAATTAACAATATTTCTGGAATAAAACCAAATAGATCATCATTGATCATTATGTTTTATATTAGGTTTAAGAGTATTTTATTAAAGATATTTACATCTTTGTTCACCAGAATTATCGGTCTGTAGTGGTGGTGTTTTGCTGTGTCTTTACCTAGAATGAGCATTAGAGGAATACTGGTGTCACAGAATGAGTTTTTGAGTGATCCATGATTTTCTAATTTTTGAAAGGTTTAAGAAAGAATTTTAGTTTTTGAAGGCCTGAATGAATTCTGCTGCTAATTCATCGAGAACTGGACTGTTCAGTCAGAAGGCTTTGCATTACGATAACAGCATCCTCCTTTGTTATGTATCTGTTAGGATATTTAATCTCTTCTTGGTTTAATTTTGGTATTTTGGTTGAATCAATAAATTATTACATTTCTTTTAGCTTTGCTTAATGTATAAAAAGCTTTTAAATTATTCTTTTTCAACATTCTCTATTTCTTTGATGTCTGTTGTAATATTTGTCAGATGGATTATATCTGATTCTGTTAAGTCATCTCATTTTTTTCTATTTTTTGTTTTGTTTTGGGATATTACTTTATTATTTAACCTTTTTTCTTTTATTGGATATTTTCTTTATTTATATTTTAAATGTTATCCACTTTCCAATTTCCCCTCCAGAATCACCCTGCTTCTATGAGGGTGTTGCCTCACTCACCTACCCACCCACCCACTCCAGGTTTCCTGCCTGGGCATTCCTCTACACTGAGATAGCTAATATTCACAGGACCAAGAGCCTCTTCCCCTATTGATACCTGACAAGGCCATCCTCTGCTACATATGCAGATGGAGCTATGGGTCCCTCCATGTATACTCTTTGGTTGGTGGTTTAGTCCCTGGGACTCTGGAGAGTCTGGTTGGTTGATATTGTTGTTCTTCCTATGGGGTGGCAAACCCCTTCAGTTCCTTCAGTCCTTTCTCTAAATCCTCCATTGGCGACCTTGTGATTAGTCTAAAGGCTGGCTGTGAGCATCCACCTCTGTATATGTCAGGCTCTGGCAGAGCCTCTCAGGAGACAGCTATAAGAGGCTCCTGTCAGCAAGCACTTTTTGGCATATGCAATAGGGTTTGGTGACTATAAATTGGATGAATCCCAAGGTGGGATAGTCTCTCGATGGCCTTTCCTTCAGTCTCTGATCCACACTTTATCTCCTTATTTCCTACCATGAGTATTTAGTTCCCACTTCTAAGAAGGACTGAAGCATTCACACTTTGGTCTTCCTTCTTGAGCTTCATGTGGTCTGTGAATTGTATCTTGTGTATTCTGAGCTTTTGGGTTAATATCCACTTAGCAGTGAGTAAATACCATGTGTCTTCTTTTGTGATTGGGTTACCTCACTCCGGTGATATTTTCTAGTTCCATCCATTTGCTTAAGAATTTCATGAAGTCATTGTTTTTAATAGCTGAGTAGTACTCCATTGTGTGAATGTGCAACATTTTCTGAATCCATTCTCTGTTGAAGGACATCTGGGTTATTTCCAGCTACTGGCTATTATAAATAAGGCTGTTATGAACATAGTGGAGCACATATCCTTATTACATGTTGGAGCATCTTCTGGGTATATGCCTAGGAGTGATATAGCTGGGTCTTCAGGTAGTACTATGTCCAATTTTCTGAGGATCCTCAAAACTGATTTCCAGAGAGGTTGTATCAGCTTGCAATCCCACCAGCAATGGATGTTTGTTCCACTTTCTCCACATCCTTGCCAGAATCTGCTGTCACCTGAGATTTTGTTGTTAGACATTCTGACTGGTATGAGGTGGAATCTCAGGGTTGTTTTGATTTGCATTTCTCTGATGACTAAGGATGCTGAACATTTCTTTCGGTGCTTCTCAGCCCTTTGCTATTCCTAAGTTGAAAGTTCTTTGTTTAACTCTGTACCCAATTTTTAAATAAGGTTATTTGATTCTCTGGATTCTAACTTCTTGTGTTCTTTGTATACACTGGATATTAGCCCTCTATCAGATATAGGATTGGTAAAGATCTTTTCCAAACTGTTGGTTGCTGTTTTGTCCTATCGACAGTGTCCTTTGCCTCACAGAAGCTTTGCAATTTTATGAGGTCCATTTGTTGTTTATTTATTTTAGAGCATAAGCCATTGGTGTTCTGTTCAGGAAATTTTCCTCTGTGCCCATGTGTCTGAGGCTTTTCCCCACTTTCTCTTCTATTTGTTTCAGTGTATCTGGTTTTATGTGGAGGCCCTTGAGCCACATGGACATGAGCTTTGTACTAGGAGGTAAAAATGAATCGATTTGCATTCTTCTACATGCTGAACAACAGTTGAGTCAGTACCATTTGTTGAAAATCCTGTCTTTTTTTCACTTAGCAACTTTGTCAATGATCAAGTGAGCATAGGTGTGTGGTTTCATTTCTGGGTCTTTGATTCTATTCCATTGATCTACCTGCCTGTCTCTGTACCAATGTCTTACAGTGTTTATCACTATTGCTCTGTAGTACAGCTTGAGGTCAGGGAGGCTGATTCCCCCAGAAGTTCTTTTATTGTTGAGAATAGTTTTCACTATCTTGGGATTTTTGTTATTCCTAATGAATTTGTAAATTGTTCTCTCTAACTCTGTGAAGAATTGAGTTGGAATTTTGATGGGGATTGCACTGAATCTGTTGACTGCTTTCAGCAAATTGGCCAGTTTTACTACATTAATCCTTCCAATCCATGAGCATGAGAGATCTTTCCATCTTCTGAGATCTTCTTTGATTTCCTTATTCAGAGTCTTAAAATACGTGTCATACAGATCTTTCTCTTGCTTGGTTAGAGTCACACCAAGGTATTTTATGTTACTTGTGACTATTGTGAAGGGTGTCATTTTCCTAATTTCTTTCTCAGCCTGTTCATCCTTTGAGTATAAGAAGTCTACTGAGTTGTTTGAGTTAATTTTATATCCAGCTATTTTGCTGAAGTTGTTTATCAGTTTATAAGTGTTCTCTGGTGGAATTTTTTAGGCCACTTATGTATACTATCATATAATCTACCAATAGTAATATTTTGAATCCTTTTGTATCCCTTTGACCTCCTTTTGTTGTCTAATTGCTCTGGGTAGTACTTTGAATACTATAATGAATAGGTAGGGAGAGAGTGGGCAGCCTTGCCTAGTCCCTGATTTTAGTGGGATTGCTTCAAGTTTCTCTCCATTTAGTTAGAAGTTGGCTACTGGTTTGCTGTATATTGCCTTTACTATGTATAGGAATGTGTCTTGAATTCCTGATCTTTCCAAAACTTTTACCATGTTGAATTTTGTCAAATGCTTTCTCAGCAGCTAATGAGATGATCAGTTTTGTTTTTTTTTAAATTCGAGTTTGTTCATAGAGTAGATTACATTGTTGGATTTCTATATATAGATGATCATTTTGATGTGTTCTTGGATTCAGTTTGGAAGAATTTTATTGAGTATTTGTGCATTGATATTGATAAAGGAAATTGGTCTGAAGTTCTCTTTCTTTGTTGGGTCTTTGTGTGGTTGAGGTATAAGCATAACTGTGGCTTCATAGAATGAATTGGGTAGTGTTTCTTCTGTCTGCATTTTGTGGAATAATTTGAAGAGTATTGGTATTCGATCTTCCTTGAGGTCTAATTGAATTCTGCACTAAACCCATCTGGTCCTAGGCCTTTTTTTTTTTGTTGTTAGTAGACTTTTAATGATTGTTTCTATTTGAGGGGATGATTATGTGACTGTTTAGATGATTTATCTGATCCTGACTTAACTTTGGTGTTTGGTATCTGTCTAGAAATTTGTCCATTTCAGCCCAATTTTCCAGTTTTCTAGTAGGATCTGATGAATTTTTAAATGTCCTCATTTTATGTTGTTATATCTCCCTTTTCATTTCTGATTTTTTTTTAAATTTAGATACTGTCTCTGTGCCCTCTGGTTGGTCTGGCTAAGGGTTTATCTATATTGTTGATTTTTGCAAAGAACCTGCTCCTGGTTTTGTTGATTCTTCTTATAGTTCTTTTAGTTTCTACTTGGTTGATATAAGCCCTGAGTTTGATAATTTCCTGCCTTCTACTCCTCTTGGGTGTACGTACTTTTTTTGTTCTAGAGCTTTCAGGTTTGCTGTCAAACTGCTAGTGTATGCTCTTTCTAGTTTCTATTTGGAAACACTAAGAGCTATAAGTTTTCATCTTAGCACTGCTTTCACTGTGTCCCATACCTTTGTGTATGCTGTGTTTTCATTTTGATTAAATTCTAGGAAGTCTTTAATTTCTTTCTTTATTTCTTCCTTGACCAAGCTATCATTGAGTAGAGCGTTGCTCAACTTCCATGTGTATGTGGGATTTCTGTTGTTTTTGAAGACCAGCCTTGGTCTGTTGTGATCTGATAGGATTCATGTGATTATTTCAATCTTCTTGTATCTGTTGAGGTCTCTTTTTGGAGTGATTATATGGTCAGTTTTGGAGAAGGTACTATGAGGTGCTGAGAAGTTATATTATTTTGTTTTAAGATGAAATGTTCTATAGATATTTGTTAAATCTATTTGGTCCATGACTTCACTTAGTTTCACTGTGTCTCTGTTTAGTTTGTGTTTCCAAGATCTGTCCATTGATAAGAGTGGGGTGTTAAAGTTTCCCACTATTATTGTGTGAGGTGCAATGTGATGTTTAGTAAAGTTCTTTTATGAATGTGGTTGCCCTCAAATTTGGAGCATAGGTGTTCAGATTTGAGAGTTCTTCTTGATAGATTTTTTTCCTTTGATGAGTATGAAGTGTCCTTCCTTATCATTTTTGATGACTTTTGTAGAAAGTCGATTTTATTCTATATTAGATGTCTACTCCAGCTCTTTTCTTGGGACCATTTGCTTGGAAATTATTTTCCAGCCTTTTACTCTGAGGTAGTGTCTGTCTTTTTCACCGAGGTACATTTCCTGTATGCAGCAAAGTGCTCGGTCCTTTTAAGTATCCAGTTTGTTAGTCTATCTCTTTTTATTGGGGAAATGAGTCTAATGATGTTAACAGATATTAATGAATAGTGATTGTTGCTTCCTGTTATTTTTGTTGTTAGAGGTAGAATTATGTTTGTGTCACTATTGTCCTTTAGGTTTTTAAAAAGAACATTACTTTCTTACTTTTTCTAGGGTATAGTTTCCTTCCTTGTGTTGGAGTTTCCCATCTATTATCTTTTGTAGAAGTGTATTTATGGAAATACATTGTGTAAATATGTTTTTTCCATGGAATATCTTGGTTTCTCCATCTATATTAATTGAGAGTTTTGCTGGACATAGTAGCCTAGGCTGGCATTTGTGTTCTCTTAGGGTTTGTATGACATCTGCCTAGGATTTTTTTGGCTTTTGTATTCTCTGATAAGATGTCTGGTGTAATTCTGATAGGTTTGCCTTTATATGTTACTTGACCTGTTTCCCTTACTGCTTTTAATATTCTTTCTTTGTTCTATGCATTTGGTGTTTTGAATGTTATGTGGCAGGAGGAATTTTTTTCTGGTCCAGTTTAATTGGAGTTCTATAGGCTTCTTTTATGTTCATGGGCATCTCTTTTCTTAGGTTAGGAAGTTTTATTCTGTAATTTTGTTGAAGATATTTACTGGCCCTTTAATTTGAGAATCATCACTCTCTTCTATACCTATTATCCTTAGGTTTCTTCTTCTCTTTGTATTCTGGTTTTCCAGTATGTTTTATTTTAGGAGCTTTTTGTATTTTGCATTTTTCTTTGACTGTTATGTCAATGTTTTCTATAGTATCTTCTGCACATGAGATTCTTTCTTTTATCTCTTGTATTCTGTTTGTGATGCTTGCATGAATGACTCTTGACGTCTTTCCCAGGTTTTCAATCTCAAGGGTTGTCTCCTTTTGTGATTTCTTTATTGTGTCTATTTATGTTTTTAGATCTTGGATGGTTTTGTTCAATTCCTCCACCTGTTTGTGCTTTCTTATAATTCTTCAAGGGAGTTTTGTGTTTCCTCTTTAATGGGTTTTACCTGTTTACCTGTGTTCTACATTTCTTTAAGGGAGTTATTTATGTCTTTCTTAAAAGCTTCTATCCTCATCATGAGATGTTATTTTAATCAGAGTCTTGCATTTCTGGTGTGATGGGGTATCCAGGACTTGCTATATTGGAAGAATTGGGTTCTGATGATGCCATGTAGCTTTGGTTTCTGTTGCTTATGTTCGTGCATTTGCCTCTCACCATCTGCTTATCTCTAGTGCTATCTACTCTTGCTGTCTTTGGCTAGAGCTTGTTTCTCCTGTGATCCTGATTGTGTCATGACTCCTCAGAGTCCAGTTGTCTTTGTGATCCTGTGATTCTGTGATCCTGTGATCCTGAGATCCTGGATGTGTCAGAGCTCTTGGGAGTCAAGCTGCCTCTGGGATCCTGAAATCCTGGCGTAACCAAGTTTCTGAGGTCCTGTTGGATCAGAGTTCCTGGGAATCAAACTTTCTCTGGGAGTTGTAGGGGTAAATGGGGAGCCAGAGCCCTGAGTTTGCTCCTGGCACAGGTACAAGCTGAAAGGAACCCGTGCCTCTGGCTGGGTGGGGGTTTGTATTTCCCTGGTTTCTATGTGGGTCCCAGTTATGCTGGATGTTGGGAAAGATGTTGTGTCCTCAGCTGTGATTTTGAGTGTGTCATAGATCCAGTGCTCCTGGGTGTGTCTGTTCTCTTGGGAGTCTCTGATCTCCTGGGAGTAGAGCTTCCTCAGTGATCCTATGACCCTGTGTTCCTGGGAGTTTCAGAGCACCTGGGAGTAGGGCTCCCTCTGGTTGTTTTAAGAGTGAGTGCAGAGCCAGCATCCCAGGTCTTCTGCAGGTGCAAGTTCAGACCCAGATAGGTAGGAACCTGTTCCACCGGGGGTTTTTGGAGCCCTGGATCCCGGGGTGTGTGTGTGTGGGGGGGTCCCAGTTACTCCTGGTGTTGGGGCCTATGTTGTGGCCTCTTCACCTGTGATCCTAAGCATGTTAGAGACCCTGAGACTTGAGCTTCCTCTGGGTGTTGTGGGACTGGGTACTAAGCCAGCACCCAAGGTCTGCTCACGGCACAGGCTCAGACCCAGAGGAACATGTGACACTCTCTGGGCAGGGATTCCTGTGTTCCTGGATCCTGGGGGATTCCAGTTACTCCATGCATTGGGACAGATATTGTGGCCTCTCCTGTGATCCTGGGCATCTCCCTTAAATTTTATAACTGGGATATAGAGTTTTTCAATTCCATCTCCACTTCGCTTATCTTTAGTGTTTTGATATCCTTATGGAATTCAATTTTTAAATCACAATTTATCTTTAATTTTTTACGCAGGTGTGGATTTGTATTTTCTTGGACCTACTATAGCATACATTGTTATGCTAATAAAGTTAAATGAAAGGTTTCTTTATGTTTTCTTTAAATTCCTGAATTATTGTATTAAGTTTATGATTATGTTTTAAATACTGTGTGCTCTGGCATTCATTTAGGTAGTTTCCACTAGAGAACACTTGCAGAATACTAATAAATTTTGTGGGAGACATGCTGTTTTGGTCACGGTTTTGTTGTTGTTTTTGTTTTTATTGGTGGTGGATATGTTGTTGTAGCTCCTGTTTTTGTTATTTTGTTTGTTTGTTTGTTTTTCTGATTTGACCCAGGCATATGAACTTGTTTCTTTGATTGTGTGTATGATACAATAATGAGATCTTCCTTAGATGTGGCCGGGGCAAGAAATGTGTCACCTGAAGTCCATTAGGTTAAGTTGATGGGTATGCTAAGCTAAGCATCAGGAGTCACAAATGAAGATGTTTAAAGGCTACTTGTCAGGATCTAGGCTTTCGAATTTGCATATACCATGTGTTAGAGAATGCAAAGATAAAGGGAATAAGCTACTTACCCAAGGAAGGTAGCTCACATGATGGAGAGTATGTAGGCTACAGGTATGAAATGAGGCTTGTAGATTTGCAAATTGCAGAGAGTTTGAGAGAAATCGCGAGAAAAGGAAGATATGACTTACTCAAGAAAGGTAGCTCCTGAACAAACAGTGTTTGTGGACCCTCATGGGTCTGAATGTAGGTTTGTGGTTTGAAGTCCAATAAATCATTTCTAAGAGGTACTATTTATTACAGTTCTAAAGTGAAGATTTTTAATTATTTTCATGGAAAAACTATTAACTGAAATGTTTTTATTTCAATTATTATTATTTTTTTTTTAGGTGGAAGTGAATCCTCTTGGGATAAAGATAAGATACAATCTCCACTTGCTGCTCCTGGAACTCAACATGGAATTGCTCATGCAGCCCTTGCTGGCCAGCCAAGCCTTGGTGCTCCAACCCTTAACCCACTTCAGCAGAATCACCTATTAAGCAATCGTACGTATACTATGCTAACAAAATTGGATGCATTAAAAATACAAGGAAAGACATTCTAGTTATCTTGGAATGGCAAAATTTAGTCTATTTCACCTCAACAAGGTATAAACAGTTCAAAACCATGGGAAGAAATAAAGTGTAACTTCTTTGAAATATGGAATTTATATCATATAGGTAACCAGGGAGGGAAAGCAGCAGAATAAAAGTATGTTAGTATGTATGAGGTCACTAAACAGAGTATTTGCAAGGACCATATTGGCTTGGATTTCAAATTCCATTTTTACAAAACTATGTAATTCCGTTACATTGGAGAAACCATCAAGAGGGTACAAGTCTCAATTTCTTCAACAATAAGATAGCAGTGGAAATAGAACTATTTTAGGTTATTATGAATGCTAAAAATTGACAAAGGTAAAGAAATTAACAATTAATTGCAAAGAATAATTGTTACGTAAATTATAATGACTAATAGTGTTTTGCATAAGAGTACAGATGATTTGTACAAGTCTCTATTTAGGTGATCTCTACAAGGAATTAAAATAGTCTTAAATCTTTCTGCTGCAGAGTAGATCTTTTATTAATTTACTTAGGTTAAATACTTCATTTCTTGTAAGAAACAGTTCCCAGAAAAGAGGTCTATTATTCCTTTTCCTAGGAGTTTTATTTCCCCATTGAACTATGGCATTGACAAAATAGAAAAATTCTGAAAGAGTTACTCCTAATAATATACCTTCACTAGGATAAGGCCTTTGTATAGTAGATGTTTGTTATAGCTGAAAGAACCAAAAGCTTCAGGTATCATGTATTTTGAATTTCCAAGAGAGAAAATGAAAATCTGAGGTTCAAAAACAAGAACACCAGAGGAAACAAGAGGAAAATTGAATACCACCTATTACATACTTAATTTAGTCTAACTCAAATCATACTCAACCAAAAATATTTCCCTAAAGACATAGTGTTTTTAGCCATTATACACCTGATAAATCATATGGGACTTTCAATCACCAACCAGAAAACACAGCTCATGAAAAGATTATTTAAATACATCCCAAGGATTAATGCAATGTCTCATGAGTTTTTAAGAGTATATGTCTACATCTCTAGATCACATGACAAACCTGAGCACAGTAGTAGGTCTATAATCTGAATACTCCATGAGATAGGGCCAGAGGAACTTGTATCCTTGAAATTTTTCTGAAACCAATCTAACATAGTCAATGATTTCTAGGGTCAGTAAATAAATAATGCTTCAAAAACTGAGGTAAAGATATACTGAAGACAGCAGTATATTTTTACCTCTGGCCTGAAATATATATGTACAAACATATATGCACATACATACACAAAAAATAAGATTGAATGTAGACAAAGGAAACTTCAGCACTGATTCAGATACAGCAGCTGTTTTAGAATTACTCACTGACAATTTAAAATGCCTGATGAATGTGCTGAAGTAATGGAAATGGGGCACAACATATAAAAACACAGATGATGGAAGCATATTAAAAACTCAAAAAGAGTCAATAGATACATCAGAAAAGAAAAAGGTCCCAGTTACATTATGAAGAATAACTTTTATTGAATAATGTGTAATTTGTGAACCTACAATTAGTCAATAGACATTTCCCAAATGAAAGATGAGTTTATGTCACTACTTTTCAAATTATTGCACAAAAGAGACAGAAAGAACATTGCCCAATTTGTTTTATGAGGTCCCAATGACTATGTTACCCAAACCACATAAAGACCCATCAAAGAAAGAATCATAGCCCATTTTTCTTATGAACAAAGATATGAAATTCCCAATAAAATGCATACAAATCCAACCCAAGAACACAAGAGATCACCCATTATGATCAAGGAGGCTTCACCCCAGAGGCAAGTGGGTCAATAAATGTCATCAACCATACAAACTGAAAGACAAAAACCACATGATCATCTAATTATTTGCATGAAAGGCCTTTGATAAATTCCACCATCCAATCATGATAAAAGTCCTGGAGAGAATAGTGATAAAGGGGACATTCCTAGATAAAATAAAGGCAGTATATAGCAAGTTCAGAGAGACAGTATTACCTTCAATGGAGAGAGACCTCAAAGAAGTTTCAGTTAAGCTAGGAACAAGACAAGGTTATCCACTTTCTCCTTATCTATTCAATATAGTACTTGAAGCTAGAACAATAAAACAATAAAGATTAAAGAGATATAAATTGTAAAGGAAGAAGTCAAAGTAACATTATTTGCAGATGATATGAGAGTATACTTAAGTGATACCCAAATTCTATCAAAGACCTCCTATAACTGATAAACACCCTCAGTGAAGTGACTGGATATAAGATTAACTTTTTAAAAACATCAGTAGCCTTCCTTTATACAAAAGACAAATGAACTGATCAAGAAATAATGAAAACAACAACCTTCACAATAACTTGAAATAATATAAAATATCTTGGAGTAACTCATTTGATAAAAATGTCTTGTCTTTGAAGAATGAACGTGAAGAATATATCAGAAGATGGAAAGATTTTCCATGCTCATGGATTGATAGTATTAACATAAAAAGTGGACATCCTAGCAAAAGCAATCTTCATATTAGAAGCAAACTCAATCAAAATATCAACAGAATTCTTTGTAGATCTTGAGAAGATAATATTTAGCTTCCTATGCAAATACACACACATACTAAGTATGGCTCCAATAATCCTAAATAATATATAATAGACATAATTATTGGAGGTATCACCATCCTTGACCTCAAATTGTACTACAGAGCTATAATAATAAAACCAATGAGGTACTGGCACAGAACTAGACACTTTTATTAATGGAATAAAAATAAAGACCCTGCTATTAGTCCACAGACCTTTGGACACCTGATTTTTGATAAACAAAAAATAAGCATTGTTCAAATTGGATGGCCACACATAGAAGAATTAACAAACATATAAACATAAAGCCAGACAGACTAAATCTGAAGAAAAGGTATAGGATAATACTGAAGTCACTGGCACAAAACAAAACACCAGACTTTCTGAACAGAACACCATTAGCAAGGCAATGAGATAAACAATTAATAAATAGGACCACATGAAATTGACAAGTAATATTATCATTCAGACAAGGTGGCAGCCTACAGAAGGAGAAATTAGTTTTTTACCAACTCCAAATCTGATAGAGGTCTAGTTTCCAAAATATAGAAAGAACTCAAAGAACTCAAATATAATAAATAAGAAAATTGAAACTGGGATATAGACCTAAGCAGAAAATTCTTCAAAGAAGAAAGGTAAATGTGTATAGGATACTTAAAGAAGTGTTCAACAGCATCAGCCACAAGGGACTCACAGGTTCTGACAGCATCATTTGGTGACAGGAGAAAACCAGAATTGAATTACATCTAATTGAGTTGTTGGCCAAAGGATTCCATTAAATCTCCAAACAATTGAGGATGTTTACAAGACCACAGATTGTTCTCTATAAGTTAATGTCAAAGCCCTATTGATGAAGACAATACTCAACTCAAGGAACATCAAAAAGTTGAGCTAGTGCCTACAGAGAGCTGTCACCCCTATGTTCTTATATCTTTGGTATAGAAATAAACATCAATGCAGCTATAAACCCTTTGGTTTACAATGGTGATCTGTCTGCAAGATATGCTAGGGAAGTGGTGGTGCAAAACTTGTGGGAATAACCAACCACCAATCTATCTCTAATTTGACTTAAGACCCACTCCACAAGATGGAATCCATACCTGACACTATTCAGGTAACCATGACCATGAGATAGCCTGCATGTAGGGTAAAACCAAGTACCACTGGACTAAACAATGACAACAAAAAACCACAGCAATCAAATGACTCAGTGACATTCTGCTATACTCATATATCAGTACCTTGATCATCCATCATCAGAGAAACTTCCTGATGTAGCAGATGGGAACAAACACAGACTCACAGGCAACATTGTACAGATAATGAGAAACCTTGGCATACTCAGCTAATATTTCCATCAATCCTTCCCCTCAAGGCTCAGAGAACACTGTGGAAGAGAAAGCAAAAAGATTGTCCATTGTGCTTTTATTATGTCTTATAATTTATTGTTTTTAGTGGAATCCCAGAGTATATAAAAGAGTGGGTCTCTACATCTATATTTGTTTCTTGTATATCTTCTTAGACTCTTTTCCATTTGTTTTCCCTAATATTAGTTTTTGTTTTATCTTATTAAATTATATTTTATTTTATCATTTAAAAATTCCCAACTAAAAAAGAAAACTCATAGGATATTTACCTAAGATATAGTGTTCTAGAAATGATAAAATACAGGGAAAAAGTAAACTAAAATACAAATGGTAAACTCTTTGAATTCTCATTGATTATTGACATTCTTGTTGGCTGTGTGAACCTGGGAGAGTGGGGCCTTAAAATGAGACAAACTAAAGTCTTATATAATAGTCAACTTTATTCAGGGCATCAGACAATTTATATTCTAAAGGTTAGGCAAAAATCATATGAGCAAAGCTTACTTGAGTTCAAGTTGTATACCCTCACAAAGGCCAGGGCCCATGAGTTTAGGCTGTGTACAGTCAAGAGGACAACTTGTGCTTAGAGACACCATTCTCTATAATAGGTAATCTAAACTAAAACCACTTCTGTTCATTTTACCTGGGAGAAGCACAAAGGCACATTAGAAGAACAACCCATGTTATGGAGAAACTGGGTTTACAAGACTTTTTTTCTTATTACTTGGGCTTTTCTCACAAGCAGTCAGAAATCTCCTCATGCAGCTTCATTCACGGATCATGTTCAAACAAGAGATAGAATTTTTCTAAAATCATTGAGAATGAAGGAAAACATACCAAAATGTACTAATATATTAAATACCAAAGCATTTTAAATACCAGCATACCATTCTAATTACAAAAACCAAGGCAGAGAAAATGCAAAAACGAATGTGGCACTATTGCCACAGATCTGATGCAAGAAATATGGTGTGGACAGAAATTCAGAAACAAAAAAGTGATATAGCTGGAACATTCTAAAATCAATAAAATAATGTAAATATTTTTATTATTCTTAATTTAACATAATAGTCTCTTCATAAAATAGCCAGTTGAGTGATTATCCCTTGTAGACAAGTGAAATAAATTATACAAGGATAGAAGATTTGAAAATCCTCTTCAAAATTTTTGATGCAGAATTATTCCTGTCTAAAAGAAATGAAGGGACAAAAATGGAGCAAAGACTGAAAGAAAAGCCATCCAGTGACTGTCATAACTTGGGATCCATCTGAAGTGCAGGCATCAAACCCTGGCACTATTATTGATGCCTCATTTTGCTTGCAGAAGGGAACCAGGCATGGCTATCCTCTGAGAGGATGTACTAGCAGCTGACTGAGATAGATGCAGATACTTACATCCAATCATTGGACTGAGGTCAGGGGACCCTATCAAAGAGTGAGGGGAAGGACTGAAGGAGCTGAAGCAGATTGCAACCCCATAGGAAGAACAACAGTATCAACTAACCCAAAATCCTCAGAGATTCCAGAGACTAAGCAACTTACCAGAGAGCATACATGGACTATTCTGTGGTCTTCCACCCCTGGTACATATGTGGCACAGAACTGCCTTGTCTGGCTTCAGTCTGAAAGCATGTCCTTAATCCTGTAGAAACTTGATTTCTCAGAGAAGAGGGATAATAGCAGGGTGAGGTGGGAGTGGGTGGGTAGGTGGGGATCACACTCCCAGAAGCAAAGAGGAGGGAGAATCGAGTGAATAACTAGGAGATGAGGGACAAGGAAGGGGAGAAAAGTTTGGAATGTAAATAAAGTAATTAAAAAGAAAAGAAAATATTCTTTTTATGTGGCACTTGTACTATTTATATATTTATGTAGGAATGTTGCCAAGTACATTTGCATGAGTTCTAAATCTACATGAAAACCACTCTAGAAATAGTCCAGTTTATCCAAACCCAAGCTATTAGCCATAAATTCATATATATGAGCAAATGTAAGGAACAATAATTGTACTCAGAAGAATATATTTATCAATGTGTGTGTGTGTGTGTGTGTGTGTGTGTGTGTGTATGTTTGTGTGTGTGTGTAATTAAAGAAATAGAGTTCATGGATTTGAGAGAGAATTGAGGGATATGGGAGGAATTCAAGGGTTGAGAGAGGAGTGGAAATATAAATACAGAACTCATATATGCAGTTCTCAAAAATCGTTACATTTAAAATAGTCCAAGCGAAATAATAAACTTATTTATAAGTGACATAATAAGGAAAGGAGAGTAAGAAGTGAAATTGCTATAAATTATATATAAATTTTTCCACTAAAACCTCAGAAGGCAGTAAAAGAGGGAAGATGGGGTAAAAGAGATTATGAAAACAACTAATAAAAATAAATGCAGAAGCTACTCAAATTAGCTTAATAACCACTTTTTAAGAAAATTTTCTGAATTGGCCAATTAAATAATAGCAACTGGTGTGTGTATCCATGAGTTTTTTATTGTTTTGTTTTTTGCTTTTACTTGAAAGTGAACTTGCTCCGTTTGAAAATTCTGTCCTGACTCAAAATAAAATGCAGCAAAACCAAGAGTAGCCACAAACAATATTATAGAAAAGAAAGATAATAAGAAAGGTTGATGAAAGAAGAAACAAATATATGCTTCCTAAGAGAAACTCATTTAAAATACAAATATAGATATATTTAGTAATAGCAAGGGAAGAAGTAGTAACTACCATACAGAAGAAATAATAATAATAATAAAGCTGGAGTAACTATATTAATTTTTAAAAGCCAACCTCAGAGGAACCAAAATTAAATTATCAATTTCATTTAAACTGGCATAATATATCTTCAGGTAGTTGTACCAGACAACAGTGTTAAATTATGTGAGAAAAACTGATATAACTTAAAAGAAGTGAATGATCTGTTTTTGAATACTTTATTACCTACCTAGAAGTAATTGACACATCTAGAAGATGGGCATAATTGAACTGAGCAGCACAATTAAACAACTGAATTTAATAGACATTTTAAATTACTTTATCCAATAGCATAATAATACATACTCTTAAATACCCAGGGGACATCACCAAGAAAAACACAATATGAACCATAAAATCCAAAAATAGGATCTTTTAAAATGCATCATTCAGGAAACAGTGTCTACTCTATTGCATGTGAACAGCTACTTATTATAGTGGAAGCCTATCAGCTCAGATTGGTTAGCACATTATCTCAGGTTAGATAGTGAGTGATCTTACCACCAAGGTCTCTTTACTAAAAAAAAAAAGCACATTAATTGTGACACAAGAGTGCAGATACATCAGCAGGTATGCCACTGGCTACTCATGCTACTTCAGATTTCAGTGTTCTGGCTTCTGGGAATATTGAAAAGCATGGTATGCTGTGCTTCTTATTTAAAAACACACTGTGCCAGGTAGACTGACCACCAGGTTGTGCTGAATTTTTCCTCCAAAAAGATAAATCAAATGAATCCAAAATAACTTCAAAAGAGTCAATAAATAATTTTGTACTAATTGATGAAATTAAAAATAGAACTTCAGTTTAAATGAATAACAGAAGTGAAAGCTGGTTCTTTAATGAGCTAAATGACATAAATCTCTAAACAGTTTAAGAAAAAGAAGATGGGTTTGTTTTTCTAATATCAGAAAAGGGGTATTGATCTCATGCATATTATTAAGGTAATAGAAAAATACTCTGAACTATTGTATATTTTTATATTGTAGATAAAACTTGTTGAAAAACCAGGGCTCCATAGCCAAAGAGCACTGGGAGAAAACTAGCCTCCCAGGAGTGTGGAAAAGCCCATGAAAGGGGGTAAGAGGAGCAACACTGCTCAGTAGGACTCGCCCGGAATCCTTGGGACACAGGGACTGAGGAACAGCCGGGGTAAGGAACATTCTGGTTTCCATCTGTTGCAGAAGACCTCTGCCTGGGCAATCAGGGCTCCAGAGCCAAATAGCACTGGGAGAAAGCTAGCCTCCCAGGAGGTAGGCAAGCCTGTCTGCTCAGAGGGAACCACATGGGATCCCCAGGACACAGAGACTGAGGATTGGCCTTCTGGTTTCTTTCGGTGGCCTAGGAGCAGATCCTGTGACACAGGGCTCCATACTCAAATAGTGCTAGGAGAGAGCTGGTATCCCAGGAGGAGGGACACACCTTCAAGCACAGGCAAGACCACCACTTCTGTTCAAATTCACTGGATCAAGAGGGACCCTTGCAGAACCATCAGGACACAGGAAACAAAGGACAGCTGGGGAGTACATCCTTCTGGTTTCTGTCTGCACCCCAGAGCTGACCCTGAACCACAGCTCTCCAAACCCAAATTCCTCTCAGAGAGAACTGGTCTTCAAAGAGTATTGAACCTAGGCTTACAGGAAAGACAAGCCACAGTAAGAGAGAGTAAGATCAACTAAACCCAGAGATAACCAGATGGTGAAATGCAAGGGCAAGAACATAAGGAATAGAAACCAGGACTACTTGGCATCATCAGAACCCAGCTCTCCCATCACAGTAAGCCCTGAATACCCCAACACACCAGAAAAGCAAGACTCAGACTTAAAATCAAATCTCATGATGATGATAGAAGATTTTAAGAAGGAAATAACCTTAAAGAAATAAAAGAGAACAAAGGTAAACAACTAGAAACCCTTAAAGAAGCAACACAAAAATCCCTTAAAAAATTACAGGAAAACACAATCTAATGGGCAAAATTACAGGAAAACAAAATCAAACAGATGAAGGAAATGAACAAGGCCATCCAGGAACTAAAAAATAGAGATAGAAACAATAAAGAAATCACAAAGGGAGACAATCCTACAGTTAGTAAACTTAGGAAAGAGATCAGAAGTCATAGATGCAAGCATCACCAACAGAATACAAGAGATAGAAGAGAGAATTTCAGGTGCAGGAAATACCATAGAAAACATTAACACAACAGTCAAAAAAAAATGCAAAATGCAAAAGGATCCTAACCCAAAACATCCAGGATATCCAGGATACAATGAGAAGACAGAACCTGCGGATAATAGGTATAGAAGAGAGTGAAGTTTCCCAACTTAAAGGACCCATAAATATCTTCAAAAAATTATAGAAGAAAACATTCCTAACGTAAAGAAAGAGATGAACATAAATATACAAGAAGCCTACAGAACTCCACATAGATTGGACCAGAAAAGAAATTCCTCCCATCACATTATAGTCAAAACACCAAATACACAAAATAAGGAAAGAATATTAAAAGCAGTAAGGGAAAAAGGTCAAGTAACCTATAAAGGCAGACCTATCAGAATTACACCAGACTTCTCACCAGAGACTATGAAAGCTAGAAGATCCTGGGCAGATCGCATATACACTCTAATAGAATGCAGATGCCAGCCCAGGCTGCTATACCCAGCAAAACTCTCAATTATCATAGATGGTGAAAACAAAATATTCTATGACAAATTCAAATCTGCACAGTATATTTCCACAAACCTAGCCCTACAAAGAATAATAGATGGAAAATGCCAACTCAAGGAGGGAAACTACACCCATGAAAAAGCAAGAAAGTAATCTTTCAACAAACTCAAAAGAGGATAGCCATACAAACATAAAAATAACATCAAAAATAACAGGAAGCAGCAATTACTATTCCTTAATATCTCTTAACATCAATGGACTCAACTTTGCAATAAAAAGACATAGACTGTCAGACTGGATCCATAAACAGGACCCAGCATTTGCTGCATCCAGGAAACGCATCTCTGTGTTAAAGACAAACACTACCTCACAGTGAAGGGCTGGAAAACAATTTTCTAGGCAAATGATCCCAAGAAACAGGCAGGAGTAGCCATTCTAATATCGAATAAAATCAACTTGCAACCAAAAGTTATCAAAAAAGGTAAGGGAGGAGACTTCATATTGGTGAAAGGAAAAATCTGCCAAGAAGAACTCTCAATTCTGAAAATCTATGTCCCAAATGCAAGGGCACCCACATTCGTAAAAGAAACTTTACTAAGGATCAAAACACACACTGCATCTCACACAATAATAGTGGGAGACTTTAACACCCACTATCAACAATGGACAGATCTTGGAAACACAAACTAAACAGAGACACAGTGAAACTAACAGATATTATGAACCAAATGGATTTAACAGATATCTATAGAACATTTCATCCTAAATCAAATCTCAGTACCTCATGGTACCTTCTCCAAAATTGATCATATAATTGGTCACAAAACAAACCTCAACAGATATAAGATTGAAATAACTCCATGCCTCCTATCAGATCACTACGGATTAAGGCTGGTCTTCAATGGCAAGAACAACAACAGAAAGGCCACATACACATGGAAGCTGAACAATGCTCTGCTCAATAATAACTTGGTCAAGGAAGAGATAAAGAAAGAAATTAAAGACTTCCTAGAATTTAATGAAAATGCAAGTACAATGTACTCAAACCTATGGGACACAATGAAAGGAGTGTTAAGAGTAAAACTCATACCTTGAATGCCTCCAAAAACAAACTAGAGAGAGCATATACTAACAGCTTAACAGCACACCTGAAAGCCCTAGAACAAAAAGAAGCTAATACTCCAAGAGGAGTAGAAGGCCGGAAATAATCAAATTAAGGGCTGAAATCAACCAAGTAAAAACTATAGAACTATACAAAGAATCAACAAAACCAGCAGCTGGTTCTTTGAGAATATCAACAAGATAGATAAACCGTTAGTCAGACTAACTAGAGGGCACAGAGACAATATCCAAATTAACAAAATTAGAAATGAAAAGGGAACTATAACAACAGATTCTGAGGAAATTCAAAAACATCAACAGATCATACTACAAAAGCCTATACTCAACAGAATTTGAAAATCTGGGTGAAATGGAAAAGTTTTTAGACAGATACCAAATACCAAAGTTAAGTCAGGATCAGATAAACCATCTAAACAGTCCTATAACCCCTAAAGGAATAGAAGAAGTCATTACATGCCTCCCAAACAAACAAAAAAAAAAAAAACCCAAGAACAAATGGCTTCAGTGCAGACTTCTATCAGACCTTCAAAGAAGACCTAATGCCAATACTCTTTAATCTATTCCGCTAAATAAATACTGAAGAAACTCCACCCAATTCATTCTATGATACCACAGGTACACAGATACCAAAACTTCACAAAGACCCAACAATAAAAGAAAACTTCAGACTAATTTCCCTTGTGAATATTTATGCAAAAATACTCAATAAAATTCTTGCAAACTGAATCTAAGAACACATTAAAATGATCAGATCATTCACCATGATCAAGTAGGCTTCATCCCAGTGATGCAGGGATGGTTCAATACTTGGAAATCCCTGAATGAAAGTCACTACATAAACAAACCCACAGAAAAAAACCACATGATCATTTCATTAGATGCTGAAAATGCATTTGAAAAAATTCAACATCCATTCATGATAAAAGTCTTGGAAAGATCAGGAATTCAAGGACTATACCTAAACATAGTAAAGGCAATATACAGCAAACCAGTGGTCATTATCAAACTAAATAGATAGAAACTTAAAGCAATCCCACTAAAATCAGGGACTAAACAAAGCTGCCCTCTCTCTCTCTATTCAATATAGGAATTGAAGTTCTAACTAGAGCAATTAGACAACAAAAGGAGGTCAAAGGGAAACAAATTGGAAAGCAAGAAATCAAAATATCACTATTTGCAGATGATGTGATGGTATACTTAAGTGACTTGAAAAACTCCACCAGAGATGTGCTACAGTTGATAAAAACTTCAGCAAAGTGTATGGATATAAAATTAACTCAAGCAAATCAGTAGCCTTCCTATACTCGAAGGATAAACAGGCTGAGAAAGAAATTAGGGAAATGACACCCTTCACAATTGTTACAAACAATATAAAGTATCTTGGTGTGACTCTAACCAAACAAATGAAAGATCTGTATGAGAAGAACTTCAAGTCTCTGAAGAAAGAAATCGAAGAAGACCTCAGAAGATGTAAAGATCTCATATGCTCATGGATTGGTAGGATTAATATAGTTAAAATGGCCATCATGCGAAAAGCAATCTACAGATTCAATGCAATCCCCATCAAAATTCCAACTCAATTCTTCATAGACTTAGAGCAATTTTCAAATTCATTTAGAATAAAAAAAAAACCCAGGATAACAAAAACTATTCTCAACAATATAAGAAACTCTTGGGGAATCAGCATCCCTGACCTCAAGTTGTACTACAGGGCTGTAGTGATAAAAATTGCATGGTGTTGGTACAGTGACAGGCAGGTAGATCAATGGAATAGAGTTGAAGTCCCCGAAATGAACCCACACACTTATGGTCACTTGGTCTTTGACAAAGGAGCTAAAACCATCCAGTGGAAATAAAGACAACATTTTCAACAAATGGAGCTGGTTCAACTGGCAGTCTACATGTAGAAGAATGCAAATTGATCCATTCCTACCTCCCTGTTTAAAGCTCAAGTCAAAGTGGACCAAGAACCTCCACATAAAACCAGATACACTGTATCTAAAAGAAGAGAAAGTGGGGAAAATTCTCGAACACCTGGGCACAGGGGAAAAGTTACTGAACAGAACACTAGTGCCTTATGCTCTAAGATCAAGAATCGACAATTGAGAACTCATGAAATTACAAAGCTTCTGTAAGGCAAAGGACACTGTAAATAGGACAAAATGGCAACCAACAGATTGAGAAAAGATGTTTACTAATCCTATGTCCGATAGAGGGGTAATATCCAATGGATACAAAGAACACAAGAAGGTAGATTCCAGAGGTCCAAATAACCCTATTGAAAAATGGAGAACAATGCTAAACAGAGAATTCTCAACTGAGGAAACTTGAATGGCTAAGAAGCACCTAAAGAAATGTTCAACATCCTCAGTCATCAGGGAAATGCAAATTAAAACAACCCTGAGATTCCACCTCACACCAGTCAGAATGGCTAAGTTCAAAAACGCATATGACAGCAGATGCTGGAGAGGAGTGGAGAAAGAGGAACACTCCTCCATTGCTGGTGGGATTGCAAGTTGATACAACCTCTATGGAAATCAGTTTGGTGGTTCCTCATACAAAATGAGTATAATACTTCCTGAGGACCCAGTTATTCCACTCCTGGGCATATACCCAGAAGATGCTCTAACATGTAATAAAGACACATGCTCCACTATGTTCATAGCAGCCATATTTATAATAGCCAGGAACTGAAAACAACCCAGATGTCCTTCAACAGAGGAATGGATACAGAAAATGTGGTACATTTACACAATGGAGTACTACTCAGCAATTAAAAACAATGACTTCGTGAAATTCACAGACAAATGGATGGATCTTGAAAATATCATCCTGAGTGATGTAACTCAGTCACAAAAGAATGAACATGGTATGTACTCATTGATAAGTGGTTATTAGACCAAAATTTCAGAATACCCAAGAGTCACTTCACAGCAACCATTGAGCTGAGTGTGAGGTCCCAGAGGTGGAGTTGGATAAGGGACTGAAGGAGCTAAGGGAATTGGTAGCTCCATGGTGGGAGCAATAGTGTCAACTGGCCTGACCTCCAGATATTCCTGGAAACTGGATCACCATCCAAAGAATACACATGGAGGGACCCATAGTACTGGCCACAAATGTGGCATAGGAAGGTCTTGTTAGCCATCAGAGGGAGGAGAAGCCCTTGGGCCTGAGGGTGTTAGATGCCCCAGTATAGGAGAATACCAAGTAGGGAAGTTGAGAGTGTGTGGATGGGTGGGTGAGGTAATAACCTCATAGAGGCAAGGGTAGGAGGGAGGGGATAAGGAGGTTCCAAAAGGGAGATCTGGAAAGGGGGAACATTTGAAAAGTAAATAAAGTATCAAAAATTAATTCAATTAAAAAAAAAGAAATAATCTTGTTGAAAGATACAATTTAGCAATTATATAAAAAGAAGGACTAAATAATCTCTATGGTATACATAATATATTAAAGGAATTAAATATAAAATTTGTAATTAGCAGTCTTCCAAAATGTAGGATACCAGGTCAAGATGTATTCACAGGAGAATGTTAAATACTGAGGAAGAATTTACAACAGGCATCTATAAACTCTTCAACAACATAAAACTGAAGGCACATTCTTACATTTTCTCTGAGGTCACCATTGGTCACATGACAAATATCAAATAACTTCACATTAAAAAGAAACTATAGCTCAGGATCTCTATGAAATAAATACAAGAATCTTCAATAATGTACAAAATTTTAATCTGGAAATATAAATATTTTATTGATTGGGAAAGATGACCTTGTCTTTCCCAAGGTGACATGTTTGTATATGGAAAAACAGACCAAAGATATCACAATATCATCTTTAGACTAAAAAGGCAAGATTTCAGCATTAAAAAATTAATATAAAATCAGTTTTTACTGTTTCAATTAGAAATAAAATTGAGTTATTTATTTATAAACATAAAAATGTGTATAAACACAAAAATAAAATAATTGATAAATTGGAGTTTTGTAAAATTGAAATCTCTGTAGAACACATAATTAAGAACTATAAAGAAATGCCCTAGTGTGGAGTTCTATTTTTCCCAAATACATACATGCTAAAAACTGATAGAATACACACACACACACACACTCACACACACACACACATATATATTATATTACAATTTATAATATATATTATATAAAATATATAATATATTATATATTTTCCTAAGAGGCTCTACTACAGCCTGACAAATACAGACGCAGATGCTCTTAGCCAACCATTGGACATGGAGGAGTTGGAGAAGGGACTGAAGGAGCTAAGGGAGTTTGCAGCCCCAGGGAGGGAGCAACACTGTCAATTGGCCTAACCTCCCCTATGCTCCCAGTGACTGGACTACCAACTAAAGAATACACATTGAGGGACTCATGGGGCTGGTTACATATGTGGAAAAAGAGAGCCTGTTGGACATCAGTGGAAGGAGAGGCCCTTGGGCCTGAGGATGTTAGATGCCCCTGTATAGGGTAATGCCATGGGAGGAGATGGGAGTGGGTGGGTGGGGGAATACCCTCATAGAGGCAGGGGGAAAAGATATGGGATAGGGGGTTTCTGAAGGGAAGACCTGGAAAAGGGAAAACATTTGAAATGTAAAGAAAGAAATTATCTAATTAAAAAAAAAAAAAAGGAAGAAAGGGCCAAACCTGCTAGTCCAAAGCTGCAAGATCTCCATGACACAAGGCAACAACAGGACTATCAGGAGGAGGTCCAGTGAGAGAGGATCAAATATTGATGGTGTCACATAAGCCAGAGATCTCAAACCAGACCAAGGACTCTCTGCAGTAAACATTTGTAAGTGAAGAAGCATGAACAAAGGGATACACACTGGTTTTTTGGGGGGGATGGCAAGTTGCAGGTACAAAGGGTGGATATGAGAGGATGGAGAGATGAGTGGGATTGGATTCCATGATGTGAAATTCACAAAGAATCAATAAAAAGTTTTTTAAAAAGGACTTTGATCTTTTCTTTGATAAGTGCTTCTCTGCTATTCGATATTCCTCTGTTGTGAATTCTCTGTTTAGCTCTATACCCCATTACTTTATTGGCTTGTTTGGTGAATGAAAATATGAAATCTCGGGGGTATAGGAGGTGGGGGACCCTCTAGAATGTACCAGAGACTTGGGAGATGAGAGAGTCTCAGGACTCAAAGGGAGAGACCTTAGATGAAATGCTCAACAGGGAGAAGGAACTCATAGAGTCCACTTCCAGTAGAAAGATAGAGCATCAGGTAGAGGGATGAGGTTGCCATCCCACAGTCAAAAGTTCAGACCCAGAATTGTTCCTGCCTCAAAGAAATGCAGGGACAAAAATGGAGAAGAGACTGAGGGAAAGGAGGTCCAAAGACCAACCTAATATGGGAACCAGCTCAAGGGGAGGCTCCCAGGCCCAACACTATTACTGATGATATGGTGTGCCTATAAACAGGAGCCTAGCATGGTTGCCATCTGAGAGCCCCAAAAAGCAGCTGACTGAGACAGATGCAGATACTTACACCCAACCATTGGACTGAAGTTGGGGAGCCCTGTGGTTGAATTAGAGAAAGGCTGGAAGAAGCTGAGGAGTAGGGTGACAATATAGGAAGACCAGCAGTCTCAACTAACCTGGAAATCTGAGATCACTCAGACACAGGTACCAACCAGGCAGCATACATGAGCTGGTCTGAGGCTCCTGACACACACACACACACACACACACACACACACACACACACATTTATATATCAGAGGACTGTTGGGTCTGGCCTCACTGGGAGAAGATATGCCTAACCCTCAAGAGACTTGAGGCCCCAGGAAGTGGGGAGGCCTGGACGCAGGGGTAAAATAGCCTCTTGGAGACAGGGGGCAGGAGGAGGAATGGGATGAGGAACTGTGGGAGGGGGGACCTGGAGGGAAGCAACGTCTGGAGTGAAATAAATTAAAAGAGGTTAAGTAGAATATAAAGCTTAAGAGAAAAACCCAGTACATTTTGATGTATTGAAATCATTCTGCATGATACTAAAACTATAGATCTAAGATAACATGCATTTTTAATACTTAGGTATAATTCAAAATTTGACTTCTAATATAAACTAAGTAATTTGATGAATAATAATTTATAAATAATGTTATGCTTGTTAATAACAATATACTACAGTAATTTAGTATACTAATAAAAAGGTTGGTTTTTCAGGAAGAGTGGGGATACTGTTTAGTAAATGTATTTTTGCTTATCTATTCTACAAACCTAAAGATACAAGTAATATTAACATTTTAAATTGAGATGAAATTGCACCACTATCCCCCATTTATTTGTGTATACATATATATATATACATATATATGTATCACACATGTGTGTGTGTATGAGAACACAAATACAACCTGCTTAGTCTGTTTTACTGTTAGTGTATATATGGTTTTGTGGATGAGTACTCTGCATTAGACAACCAATAAGGCAATTCACCACTGGGAGAATCAAAAATTCTTTAATAAAGTTAGATCATACCTTTTTTTGTTTTTGTTTTTTGAGATATTTTATCTTTTAAAATTTGTTGTATTATGTTGTGCTAGGTTAAAGATAACAATTCCAGGAAAAGTCATCCACTTGAGGTGACACTATGTTGAGTTATAACTGTAGAGAAATACAGATAGTACTGTAGAACTAGAGTGAAGAATACGTGAGATATCAGAGGTAGAAGTTCAGTGACCAAACTCAAGGAAGTTGTGTGTTATTCTAGAGTAGGAATTAATCACTGAAAGTTTACAAATTGGAGTGAAGGAGTAACTGAAATGGCTTAAGAAGAACAGCCAAAGACATTGGGAATTGTTATTGAAGGGAATGCTCTGATATCACTATAGAAATAAAAAGATTTTATGTGAATCAACAAACATGACTTTAGACAAATTGATTTCAGATTTAGATGGACAATTAGAGTAAAACTGAAGTTTGTACCCTTCATGGTTAGGAAGAGTTGTTGCATACATTTATATAAGAATGTTAGTAGTTGCTAGTATACTAAGATACAGCAGAAAAGATGCTGATAATAGCTTGCATTAGGGCCTTGTGGTTAGCAGGAATGAGAAGAAACATTCTGATGATTATTTTTAAGCTCAGATTTATCTTTATCACCATGTTATTAAAAGTCTATATACATATCTGGCACATGAATTAAATAAACCACATTGCTATCATGTTTTATACTGTTGATGGTTTTTAATTTAATGTTTCCAGCTTTAGCAAAAGGTTGACTTAAGTAATTCAATATTTGCATATGCTTTGCATGTATAACTGATGGCAGGTCACTTTTAAACTGGCCTCCAATGTAAATATTAGCTTAGAGTCTGAGGAATTTTTGCCAATTGACAATTAGGTATTGTAGGTCAGGAACTAAAAGTGTGACTCTTAAGTCCTTCATGATTATTTGAAATATTTGGTGAATTATAATTTAAAACTGCCAGTGGACTGTTAAATTCTGTTTGTAGCTTGCATTTACTTTGCATGGCAATTGAATTTTAAGTAAGCATATTTCTTGATGTGGCCAGATGGTGCTTGGGTTATGTTGAATATCATTTGAAAATGAGAAAAGATCATTACACGATTAAGGGAAATTGAAATTGAACTAAAACTTATGAAAGATTTTAAGAGTAAAAGAAGAGATGGATAACAACTTCTAATACACAGTTTAATTTTTGACTAAAATATTGTGAATAAAAACAAGAATCAAGGTTTAAAATTATTTTGAATTTGTGAAGAGAACCGTCTAAGTTTTTCAATGCTTATTATATGGAATATTAGGTAAATATTTTTAGGATAAAGGTGAATCATAATAATTATCATATATTACTTACTATTCCTTCATATGAAATACATGATTAATAAGGTATATAAATGCATGAAAATACAAATAATTTTGTATGACTGACAAGAAATTTCTACTTTGAGAGTTTCCACATATATGAGCGATCATGTGATCGTTATGTGTTTAGTTTATTTCACTTAGAACAATGTTCTTCAGAATTATAAATATTTGAGAAGATGGATATGTATGTGTTTGTTGGTCATATTCAGTACATCATTATAATGTCACTTTTTACCCGTAATTATACAAAAGTATTTATATATCAATTTATATTTAAATGCTTAAAAGGAATTTCAGAAACAATAACTTCCAATAGATTGTTGTAGACTATAGACAAGTGTATTAGAAAAACTTGTCAATTGAAATTAACACTTATTTTTCCTATTCCTTTGAGAAAATACTAAATGCAGTATAGTGGAGCAAGCCATTTGAAGTCAATGTTGTTAGTCTTTGCTGGTGATAACTTAATAATCCCAAGAGAAATATTTGATAGCTAGTACATTGATGTTGTAAATTGTTTATAAATTGTACTTAAATGTTGAATGCTATACTATGGATAGGGACCTTTAATATATCTTATTGAACACATAGTCATAAAGAGTACAAAACATTCCCTTTCTTGACTTTGATGTCTTATTTAAATGTCTAGGCTTCTTTTAGCCCTTGGGTAACGTTCATGACTGCATTTCATAGCTATCTACCACATAAACATTAGGGACAGGTGTGTTTATTATTTAGGAAGGTTTTAAATGTGCAATGGTCACTTAAGTGTTACAATAGCCTACAATCTGGACTTATGTTTTATTATCTTACACGCTCATTGTACTTCTCAACAGCCTTAAATTAACCATCACACCTGAATGCAGAAAATATACCTCAAATAAAACCATTTCTTCCTTTCAGTTTCTGACTAAGTTTGATTTCATTTTAAATATTTTATGCCAAACATACATGTTTACCGAGTGGGAGACAAGTGTCAGCTATATCATATGTTTGAGTGATAGTTTTACTTCTATTAATGTTTTGATAAATGGGACATCAGTATCTGCTGAAAACACTCCTGAAATACTCTGAAAGTATGTCAGAGAGGAAAACAGACTGATATTTTGTTACTGTAGCTAGGATCAATATGAGTGCTATCCATAATATTTCCATAGCCCATTGTGAATTGTAAAAAGTACATAGTGCTGTTTTAGAACATATGTTTAAAAAAAAAAAGAAAAGTTTATTTTGAGCACTGTCCAAAATGCCCAAAATACTGTAGAAGAAAACTTCAAAACACATTTTAAAATGCTAATGTTCACATGGTTAGTCTAACTTCATCTTTCATCTCTTCAAAAATACTTCTAAATTCTGACAACTTAATAAAGAGTAAGTAAAGTAGACAATTATTTTAGTTTGCAGCATTTTACCTAATGACATGTCTGTGACTATCATATGTAGAATGAATAAATTTAGAGTTGCAAAAAAAAGCATTGAATTCCTGGTAATATAAACAACATTGACATTTGCTATTATAATGAAAAGCAGGTTAGTACTTTAGCATGATGCTCATTATTAACAAAAATATAAAATTGGAGTTACAAGCATTCCTTCTATTTACATATTTTCTTTAATAATTTGAAACTTAGGTAATCTGTATTCTGTGTGACTAACTCACCTATTTAAATCTGTTAAAGAAAGTGACACACCAGAAACTATGTGAATACCAAAAGATCCTATTGGTAGTATTGATAGCCCAAAATGTTACTATTGTGCAATAAAATAATTTTAAAATGCTAATAATAATGAACAAGGATGCTTTAGAAAATCTTTATAGTGCCATTATATAAATATTTTAATGTGTACTGTCTCTTTTAGGTCTGGATCTCCCATTTATGATGATGCCTCATCCCCTACTTCCAGTCAGCTTACCTCCTGCATCAGTTGCCATGGCAATGAATCAGATGAATCATCTCAATACTATTGCCAACATGGCTGCTGCAGCCCAGATTCACAGTCCACTCTCCAGAGCTGGTGCCTCTGTTATAAAGGTAGGAATCACTATTTTGAAGAAGATGAGGGTATTAATTACATACAAACTTTGATAAATATCAGCAGTGCCACTAACTCTTCAGTAATAACACATAGATCATTAACTCTATTATTATGCAGCATTTTTGAGTCTGGTTTCTGACTAGGCCTGCTAGGTTTTGTTGTTGTTCGGGTTTGTTGTCTTTCTACTGGCACAGATCTCTTTTTTACACAAATCTTGTGTCTTGAAATCAAGTGCACTGTATATAGAATGTGTAGCCAAACTAATCACAAAGAGGACTGTTATGTAAAACACATTCCCATTTGTGGGATGAGGTGATGTGACATTGTGAATCTTTTTGAAGTTTAAGTGAAAATTGTAAGGCATTCTTTACTATACAGTTTTTATACTCAGACAGGCTTTGGTCCCAGTTGCAGTTTGCCTCAGATTGATTAACTGGCCTGAAATATGGTATATCCCTCTCTTGAATGTATTTCTTCAATTGTAAAATGAAAATCACAGTAATTTTCTATTCTACTTGAGTAACTAAAGATAATATGAACAAAATATTTGTTAAAATCAGTAGAGCATAGCTAGGGAAATGGGTCAGTCACTGAAGCACTATCACTCATCTATGAAGACCTGAATTCAGATTGCCAACACTACATAAAAAGCTATCCATTGTCATGCAGTTCTGTAACCCTAGCATTGACAGTGTAGACACAGCTAGATCCATAGTGCATAATGCCCAATCATTCTAGCCTGTCAAGTTAGAGGACATTTTCTGATATCAGGAAATGCATTAGAGTTGATGACCTTTAACTGGAAAATTAATATTTTTTATACAGTCTCATATATTTCAGTGATCACATAAAAATATCCTACTTGTTTGAATGTTTTTACGCAGACTTAACTAAGAATTACAGTTGCCTTTGTGAACAAATTGCCCAAAGACATTGCTTAAAACATGGAATAGGCTCCATGGTTTAGAGCACTTGTAACTCTTGCAGAGGTGCAGAGGACCTGGGTTGAGGTCCTAGCACCCACATTCAGGTTCATACCACCTTTGTGAGCTTGGCAGTGGTGGCATGTGCCTTTAATTCCAGCATTCAGGAGGCAGAGGCAGGTGGATCTCTGAGTTCAATGTTACATTTCTTCATTTATATTCATAGAATAACTTTTGCTAGAAGATTTACAGAATATAAATAAATATTGCTCATTGTTTTACAGAATGTCTGAATTAAAATCATTATTTATTCAAAACTATAATCATGATTTTTCATATTTTTATACAGGAATAAAAGTTCTAATTATGAAATGTCTCTTCACTATGACAAATTTACTTTATACTGAGGAATAACTCCGTGGCTTGTTTCATACCAACCTCTTATTTATTGACTAATAGATTCTATCATTTTAAATTTATTCTTATCTCATATATCACACATTAACCACAGTTTCCCTCCCTCCTCTCCTTCCAGGCCCTATCCCCTGACAGCTTCTCTTCTCTCCCAGATCTGATTCTTAGTTTTCCTTCAGAAAGGGCCAATCCTCCAAGGACTATCAACCAAACATGGCATAATATGTAGCAATAAGATTAGGTACATTCCTTCATATTAAGACTGGACAAGACAACCCAGTAGGAGAACCTAGTACAAACCCATACAGGCTCCTGACTGTTGGTTTAGTTTCTGTGAGCCACTATGAGCCCTGATTTGCTTACTTTGCGGCCTCTGTTCTTGTCATTTTCTTGACCCCTCTGGTTACTACAATCCTTCTTCACCATCTTCAACAGAATCAATTTAAAACACAGATAAATATCAAAATTTGATATACAAAATAAGAAATTAGGACAAGTAACAAAAATTCAGTATGCTTAATTACACTAAAATTCATAGAATATTTGCAAAGTACATATACTCGTTTAGTTTGTTTTGTTTGTCTCCAATTTTGAAATTTCTTAAAATGAATATGAATATGTGTTGAATGAAGATTAATGAGAAAGGAAGCTATGAATTTGATAGTAATCGGAGGACTGAGGAGGATGACAGGGAAGGGAGCATTAATATGATTATTTTACAATCTTAGAAAGAGACCATTGAAAGTTATGGAATGCTGACAATTGTGGCTGCGTCTTTCCAGAGTATATATATTACTTTCATAGTTTTAGGCTCTATGTTTGGTTGTTTGAATGTTTACAGATTCAGATGAACATACCATTTAGTGTATTTATATGAATGTTCTATATGCTTAATCAAATTATGTTGAATATTATTTACAAATAAGAAAGCTCAGATTCCTATCAGTAATTTACAAATTCAGTTTTCTAGCTCTCTTATTTAAGCCATTATCTAATACTGTGCCTGGAAATCAGCTTTCACCATCACCTACCACCACAACCACCACCACCACCATCACCAGCTTCAGCAGCAGCAGCAACAGTGGCAGCAGCAGAACAACAAAAAACAATAAAACAAATAATAAAAAAAACCCAATTCTACTGAAATACATATCTAGACTTAAGTCAATTTCTGTAATGCACAAATATTCTCACCAGGACTGATTCCATCCCCCTACAAGTAAAATAACTAAATCATAAAATCACAAAATTTAACATTGACCCTGGAGGAGTAGGCTTCAAACAGAATACATTTGTATTAAAGTCTTTCAAATAATATTAAAACTTTTGCAAACACCTCTATGTCAAATTCTTGAATGTTCATTAAGCTAAACAAAGACAAATTTTCCAATCTGTTTACTTATCCATTTGTATTCAATGTATGAGGAAAACATAACAAACTAAAAGTTTGGGAAAACATCAAAAAAGTAATAAGTAGTTGGATTATCAATTTAATTTATACCTAGTTCTTTAACACAGAATGACCTCAAGATTAAAGATAGCTCGACAGAATTAGATTTGAACCATTTTTTTCAAATTATATAAATATTTTCAGTACAGTATTAAAATGTTGTTTTCCTCCCCCCAAAAGGGAAAATCATAGATTTTTTTTTGAGGTCCAAGACATATGAGTAAGAATACATTTATTGGTTTGGATAGATTTCTTCAGTTATATGGATGACATTATTATTATTATTATTATTATTATTATTATTATTATTATTCACTTTACATCTTGTTCACTGCCCCTTCCCTGTCACCTTTTCCTATAGTCCTTTCCCCATTTACCCTCCCCTTCTCCTCGGAGCAGGTAGGGGCTGCCAGAGTATCCCCCCACCCTGTCACTTCAAGTCTCTGAGAGACAAGGCACTTTCCTCTCCCACTGAGGCCAGACCAGGCAACCCAACTAGAAGAACATATCCTACAGACAGGCAGCATCTTTTAGGATAGCCCTGCTCTACTTCTTCAGGACCCACATGAAGACCAAGCTGCATATCTGCTACATGTGTGCAGGGAGGCTTAGGTCCAGCCCGTTTATATTCTTTGATTGATAGTTCAGACTCTGAAAGCCCCAAGGGTCCAGGTCTTTTGACTCTATTGGTCTTTCTGTGGAGTTCTTATGTCCTTCCACCCCCACAATCCTTCCTCCCATTCTTTTATAAGAGTCTCCAAGCTCCATCCACTCTTTGGCTATAGGTGTTGTACTTACTATTTTTAAATCAATTTTAGCTACATAGAATGATCCTACAATGCTTGCAATAGTAGGTACTTGCTACATGTAATTTCAATTTATTCAATTAAGCAAGATGAATTCCATGATTCCTTAGTTGTAATTTGTCACATTTCAAATAGTTAACTACTACATGTTCTGTGTGGCTAAGATATTAGGCAATAAAAACAAGTAAGATTTCTTTTTTTGCAATAACTTTTATTGGCTTGATAGTATTCCAGTGTAGTTGAAAAGTCCAAAACCATCACTTATCTTTCAAAAATAAACAGTAAGTTTATTTAAAAATCCTAATGAGATTTTCCCATGAGAGAATATTTTCTGCCAAGACTCATAACCTAAGTTCATTGCCCAGGATCTGTATGTTGTAAAGAGAACCAATTCTTCGAACTTTATACATGCTATTTCTCTGTCTCTGTCTCTCTGTCTCTGTGTCTCTCTGGCCTATGTCTCTCTCTGTCTCTGTCTCTCTGTCTCCGTCTCTCTCTCTCTCTCTCTCTCTCTCTCTCTCTTTCTCTCTCTAACACACACACACACACACACACACCCCGAATAAGTAAACAAATATATGGTTAAAAAAGAAGTACATATTAACCCCTGTATTTCAATTAGGCTTGTGTTTGTTGAAAAAAGAGAGGCATTGCTATGTATTGCTATTATTTTTGATATTGTCAATTTGAATATAGACCAAACACTAAATTAATGATTTTGAAAATTTTTAATGTGTACAAGTCAGTGCAATTTTCCTTGTTGTGTTACACTTCTTGAGAACCTGTGAACAAATATCTACTCATTACATGTAGGGACCCTGTGACCTAGCAAAGAAGTGTTTCCTCACAAATCTAAGTTAATGAACCAGCACATTTATTGGGGTTACTTACAAGAGTACTGGTGGGGTTACTTAGGTAACTCAGCATGGTTGAAGAATCACAAATGCTTCATCCCTGCTGTTTCCTGCATACTTTACAGGCTGTTCGATTGACTGGATGATTTTCCTTTCCTCCAAATTTCATTATTTATGCAACCTTAGGGAGAGGACTCATCAGGCTTATAGGTTTCAGGAGCTTCCTGGGCATTGTAGGTTTGACTTCCTGAGTTTATTTTTTAATAAGCTTCTATCCTCCCTCTAAGTGGAATATTTCAATTTTGGGGAAATAACCACACAACAGCCTTCTCCTTTGTCTGGATCTTAAATCCTTCCTTCCCTTTCTTTTGTGGCATTTAATAAGCCTTATGTGGGGTAATGTAGATGTCTGATTATTTTCTTCCATCAGGCTATCATGTCACTGCAGCAGTCATTTTTTTCCTTAGGTATATAACTAGATACAAGTCTGTGCAATGTACTACAACCCACTGAAGAAAGTAATTGCTTCCCAAAACTGACTGAAGCTGACAACAGTAGTAGTTTTTGCATATAAATGTAAATATTTAGAATAAAATTTGACAAACATATAACATGTACTTAATAGCAATTATTTCTGTACTGAAATCTATGACTACCCTACTCAAAAGCCCTTTTTCTACCGTAAAGTAGTACTGAATTAGAGTTGTTCCCTGTTAGTGGACTATTGGAAAGAATTTTCCACTGTTATAACAACAGGCACATCTTGTCTAGCATTTTAACAGTGTATCACATGGAGTTTCCATTAGGACTATTAACAATAATTCTACAACAATATCATGGAAGAAATATCTTTGTACTTTGTCAGATAGCCAGCAGCAAGGAAACTTGATATACATATGTTCTGCATCCAAAAGATGCTTCATTTGAGCAGTAGACATTTATATCCTAATACCATTATGAGTCCAACAACAGTGACAATATCCTCAACTCTTTGCTTGGACAAAAAAAGTTTATTTTAATTTGTCTTTTAATTGTTTTAGAATTTCATTCAGATATAGTATATGATTGTCTTATCCATCTTCCATCCCTCTAACTCTTTCAAGACTCCCTCAACTATGTCCTCTGCCAATTTCATGCCCTCTTGTTAAAAATAAATACATCTGTGAAATCTGATTAGTTCTTTGTACATTTACATGAATAGAATCATCTACTAAAGCATGAGCAACCTAGCAGAGCCCACATCACTAAAGGAAATTGACTTTTCTTCCCTCAGCAGCAATGGCTCCCAATATCTAGGCATTGGGGCTTCAAGAGATTTTCCTATCTCTAAGATGGCATATTGATAGGCTTTATTTATGAAGAGACATACAGCTGCTTTGTTCCCACAAGGCATCAGCCCTGTCATGTCCAGAAGATACTGTTATTCTGCATTCTTCTCCAGCTTCTGATTTTTCAGTCTTTCTGCCTCAACTTCAATGATGATTCCTGAGTTTTGGGGGTTACTGTTTATAAAATATAAGTTCCATTTTGACTGAGCACTCCAAAGATACACATTTTCTGTGCCTTGACCAGTTGTGAGTCACTAACCTCCCTCTACTGGAAAAAGCTTCTCTGGTGAGGAGCAGAAGCTATACTAATCTATAAATGTAAAGATAAATGTTCAGAAAAAAGTCTAGTACGATATCCATTGAGCAAAATAGAGTTATTCTTAAGGATCCATCCCTCACTTAATCTAATACCTCTGTGGATTCTGGGAGTGCATTTTCCCACCTTAACAGAATACATTATTTAAACACTCCAGTATCTTATACTGTTCTGCCAGATGCTTTTGCAAATCTCTTATACACTCGAAGTTTTACTTTCCATGTAGTGAAGCTTTTCACAGGAGGTATAGGAAAGCCTTAAGAAGGGTAACCACTATCCAGTTCAAGCAAGTTCTAGTTGATACCAGAGGTCAACAACTAAGGAGATACTAAATAAACACATCAACATGGTCTAATACAGCATGGAAAGATTCCATAACTTGTATGAATTGTTCATTAAAAGAACAATACTAGGTGTAGCAGCGTGAATGTCAGTTCTTACCATGTTAAGCTCTCTATAATCTGTAATCATTTTTTATAAGCAATTCAGCTTCCTTATCTTGGGGTGCTACCTGGGACCTCTTTCATATGCCTATGTCCAATCATGATGGGCTCAGTGGGGACTGCTCAAGCTGCTTGGCTTGGCACAGGGCCTAGAGACAATGAGCTAATACTCTTGCCTGCTGTGGCTGTCAGTACGGAGAACTCTTGAGTCTGATAGTGTGGTACTCTGCAGTGGTTCAAACTGGAACCTCTCCCTTAGATACAATTTCTAAGAGTTTCATATGCTGAATAAACAATTCCAGTATACCTTTCTAAAGAAAAGAAATGAACATTTTTTTCTGAATTCATATAACTTGTGAGACAAAATTAATCTTTTAAATTTTGCACTGTTCTATCATTTACCCCATTTGTGAACTGCTATGTATATATAAATGTTTATTGAAGTCTAATAGCACAGAATTTTTCTCTCTGTAATCTTTTCCCTAATTCTAGCTCAACAAAAGTGATGACGTATTTACTTTCAAGAGATCCAGAAAAACTCTGTTTAGATTTCTATTTTGCTTTCTTTTTCAGATTACCTAGCATGCTATGAAGCCAACTTACATGTAAGACTAAAGATTTACCAAATGATCTCCTACCTAATAATGATCATGCCACACCATTGTGATCAAGAACAACACTAAATACCTAGCAGTCCCTAGAATCCTGTTCAATTAAGTTCTTTCTTTTTAAACTTTTTATTGATTTTTTGTTGAGTTTCACATAATTCATCCCAGTCTTTCTCATCTCTCTGTCCCTTCATATCAGCCCTTAGCTCTTGCAATACCCTCCCCAAATAAAACTCATAAGCAAACAAACAAAAAAACCCAAAACAAAGCACAGACAATATTTCATTATAGAAGCTGTAGTATATCACAGTGTGCCCATTTATCCACATATCTTCACTTTCAAATATTCGTTTCAATGAGTCCTTAGTTTGGTTTTACTTTTTTTGGCTTCTGTGACACCATCAATATTGGATACTTATTGGGACTTCTCCAGGCTATCCTGTTGTTGTCTCATGTCATGGAGATCTTGCAGCTTTGGAACAGAAGGACTGGCCCTTTCACAAGTTCCAATGATTTGTATATGAAATAGATTTTAGGATGAACCAATTTACAGCCCTGAATCTGGACCTGGGTGGTAGCTGGGGTGGTCAACCTGCCTGATTTTCTTCATCTTGTACCACCAGGATGAGCTTTCCAGCACTGTTACAACTAGGCTACCCAAGGCTGTCATTGACAGGAGTCAGTGTCAGCTCTCCTGTTTTCATACCTTCAGGGCCTGTTCACCTTGATGGTGCTGCCAAGATGAGGTTCAGGACCCACTCTCCCAAGTGTTATATCCTGTGAGGGGCTGGGACAGCTATGCTCTTACACCCTCCAGGCTGGCCTTTGAGTACCTTTGCCATCAGGGCCAGTTCCACTATATTGTCCAGATGTGGTACAGGTTCCTCTCTCCAGAATGCTACAACAAGTAGGGTGGGGGTGGGGGCAGGGCTATCTCTCCTGCTCTCATAAACCCAGGGTCAGCACTCCTGGCTACTGCAGATAACAATAAGCTTCAATACTCCAGGATGGACTGTTTCAATCCATGGGAAAGAGCTACATAAAACTTGAAAAAAATATGAAACAGACATAGGAGATAAAAATGATTTGCATATTTTAATGCCATTTGTGACTTTAGTCATTATACTTTGCTAGCTAAATAAGACTCAATCGTAAATAGGTTTCTTAAAAAATGGTATGACACTATTTGTGTAGATGTGAATTCTGCTATCACCCATTATTACCATGTTATTTGAGACAAATAAGTTAATCTCCTTGTGACTTGGTTTACCTCATCTCCCAATGAAATGAATATGATAATTGTTCCCACTTCTGACCACTAACATAATGCTACATGATATAAAATATGTAAACACATTTGAATCAATGCTTGGTGTATAAAGCTTAGTATATATTAGGCAATGTTAATTTATTACATTTTATAAACCATGATCCATACAATAATAGCTATGACTAATATGATTTATAACTAAACTGTGGCAGAACTTTCCTTTAAATATGTTCGTATGAGAGATCACTTATTAGTATGTGGGTACAGGTTGCTGTAGGCTGGTTTTCATGGATGGGTCTCTATCTCTTCCGTGGTGGTTGCTTGTGCTTTGATTCAAAAAAGAAGTGGGTTTTATTTAGTTGGTAATTAGACAAGGGTGCACAATATTTAAGATTTTATGTTTAATTGTGTGTGTGTGTGTGTATGTGTGTATGTATGTGTGTGATTGTGTGGGTATGTTTGCAGGTGCCTACAAAGAACAGAGGTCATAGATATCTCTGAAATTGGAGTTACAGGCAGTGAATTCATTCTGACCTAGGAGCTTGTATGCAAACTTGAGTCTTCTAAAAGCAAAGTATATGCTGCTCTTAATTGTTGGGCCATCTCTCCAGTCCAAGGGTACACATATCATTATGAATGTGGATCTCCACCTTCCCCTAAGAGATTACTGGCAGTTTCTTCAGTGACATAATCACTGGAAAGTTGACATTGCTCCCATAAATGATCACCATGTCCATGCCTAGACAACTCACTAATTCAACTTTATGGGACACTCACACACACACACACACACACACACACACACACACACACACACACACAAGTCATGGAAGTAGGAAAGATAGAAACATTTTCAGTGAGAAGAAAGGGTGTTAAGAGAGCAGAATGTGGGTTAAAACTACTAAAATTCATTATATAAATGTATGAAATGTCCAACAAAAAAGGAAGAAAATGTTTATGTAAACTACCTTAATTATTGTATGTTTTCATTTGGGCTATGTAGGCTTTACCTTGGAGGTTAAGAATCTGCATGCCATATAGCAAACATTGGCCTTCCATCTATCCATAATATGAGTTATTAGGAATGTAAAAATATTTGTATTAAGGTTAAGAATTTAATGTCTATTAAGTTGGAGAATAGTTTTCAATGTAAACAATCAGCAGTACAAGCTTTAACTTCAAAAGTGGAAAAGATAATACTTTCGAACAAATTTTTGCTTTACCTGTTCTTGTTATTTTGTCAGAACCTACTTTGGCAATGTTGCTATGCCAAGCACATAGTAGATTTTAGTTCTGGCTCAGATCCTTTTAGTGTCAGCTCAGCTCTTTGCATTCGTAGCTAATAAGTAACATAACCATAACATGAATTGGAAATAGCATTATGATCATTAGGCTGGCAAGTGTTACATATCATTATATGTGGCAAGATTCTGAAAGAAAAAAAAAACAGGACTAATACATAGGCATATTTCATGTTGAGACTTTGATGTATTGTATATTATCTTCTGCATTTTTCAGAAGCTTTGAAATGCCTTTGCACCATAGTTTGCTCTGATAAATCTAAGGACTATAAGTAGGAAACACTTATCTGGCTGTTTACCAATATCATCTGCTTAGCTATGTTTCTTCTTTGGCTGCACAGCTGGCAATTAATGAATTGATAGGAAATGGTCACAAGGCAGTGGCATTAGCATGTGAACATCTGGTATTAAAATTAGTCAACACATGGTTTTTTGGTGATTATTTGAATTTACTGAAAATCACTACTTAAATCTTACTTTAAGTGTTCTATAGCAAAACAAAGCTGTTGCTATCTTTTAGGAGATGAGAGGGAAATACACTGGATCCAAATGGAGGATTGTTTGACTTCATTTGTTTATTTGTTTGGGTGGATGGCAGAGTTCCAAGTCCACAACATAATTTAGACTCTGTGCATTTTACACTGAATATACATTCTGCCACTTGAGTCCATTTACATGCTATGAACAGATATTGCAGCTGATTCCCTTAATCTGTCATCCTCTTCCAGGATAAGTTGATCACACTGGAGAGGTGAGAGGGCCTTTTATCTAAACATCACATAGGTTATACATTTAGAGTGTGCATAACATTTTACACTTTTCATGATTGCCTGTTCCAGCTGCACCCCAAATCTGGCATCATTTCTAATGTGCCATATTATGCTGTCTTTTTCAATTAAGGGTTGATATTATCATTCCAAAACTGAAAAATGAAAGCTCCTAATATCTAAAGTATTCTTTCTTAGTGGTAAATTACTTAACCACATGTGGAGGTAAAGTAATAAGAGTTGTTGTCTCATAAATGGTTTACTATATGTACACTATGGACTTATACATATACAAGTCCAGTTCTAGAATAGGGAAATTCACGATTACCATAGTGCATTTTTTTATCCACAAGAGATTCCTAAACTATTTCTTTCTATGTTTCTGAAAAATGATGTAATCAGTTATGTAACTTAAATAAATAGTGAATTTGTGATTGGGAAGCACATGCTGAATGTTAGACTTATGAAAATTCATAAACTACACTGATTTTATTACTTCAAGATAACAGTTGTATAGAGATCAAATTCTGCCTAGAACTAGTGGTAGTCTAAGTCAACAGCAACAATGAACAAACCCTTTATTTCCCCCTTTTTCTTACAATACTGAAATCTGTCAAGTTTCAAGCTGTTTTGCTTCTGTAGAACTCTGATGGCAACAGAGAAAGAACACATCAAACATGGTAAAAATATCAGGACAAATACAGGAATAAATTACCTACCATTGAGATAAACTTCCAAATGTTTTAAATTACCTCATTGAAATACCATTAAATTCTTCAGTAACTCATTCATAGATTAACATTTGCAAACATTATTACAGTGCAAGTTGAATTCAAATGAAATAAAAGTGTGATAGTTTGTATGTGCTCAGAGCAGAGAGAGGCACTATTAGAAGGTGTGGCCTTGTTGCAGTAGGTGTGTTAGTGTGGGTGTGGGCTATAAGACCCTTATCCTAGCTTCATGGAAGTCAGTATCTGCTAGCAGCCTTCAGATGAAGATGTAGAACTCTCAGCTCTGCCTACACCATGCCTGCCTGGATGCTGCCATGCTCCAACCTTGATGATAATGGACTGAACCTCTGAACCTGTAAGCCAGTCCCAATTAAATGTTGTCTTTATAAGAGTTGCCTTAGTTATGGTGTCTGTTCACAGCAGTAAAACCTTAAGACAATAAGCTATATATTACATGACTCCACTGAATGCTTTAAAGAATCAATACAATAAAATACCAGAATGAAAAGTTCAAAATATGGTAGTCATCATTAAAAGGCAATGAATAACACGTGTACTTGCATATAATCAAATGACAGAGGTCTCTAATTCAAATACATTAGTACTATCTAAACACTCCATAAATGATTAATTTAATGCTAACAAAGTCAAGATTACAAAATTTCACTGTTAAACCCTGTAAAAACTGAATCTTCTAAGTAGTTCTCCTTCTGTGTCTAAAGAATCAATATAATTTCAAATTATTTAATATTTTTATCATTTGACCATTTGTGTTACACCTCAAAAATAAAAGGAAATGGTATGCTATTTCTCATAGTGATGCGTTCTTTTTCTTTCTTTCTTTTTCTTTCTTTTTCTTTCTTTTTCTTTCTTTCTCTCTCTCTCTTTTTTTCTTTTGTAACTTATTCAGTTTACTTCCCTTTACTGCCCTCCACCCAGTCTCACCCTCCTGTAATCCTTCCCCTATCCTCTGCTCTCCTTCTCCTTTGAGCAGGTAGGGGGCCCCTGCGTATCCTCCACCCAGCCTGGCACTTTAAGTTTCTGGGAGACTAGGCTCTTGCTTTCCCACTGAGGCTAGACAAGGCAGCCCAGCTAGAAGAACATATTCCACAGATAGGCAACAGTTTTTGGGATAGTCCCCTCTCTAGTTGTTCCAGACCCACATGAAGTCCAAACTGCACATCTGTCACATATATGTGGGGCAGTCTAGGTCCAGCCCTTGCATGTTCTTTGGTGGTTCAGACTCTGAGAGTCCCAAGGGTCCTGGTTAGTTGACTATGTTGGTCTTCCTGTGTAGTTCTACCCCTTCGGGACACGAAATTCTTCCTCCTATTCTTCCAATAGAGTCCCAGAGCCTCATCTACTGTTTGACTGTGTGTGTCTCCATCTGTCAGAGTCAGCTGCCGGGTGAATCCTTTTAGAAGACTGCCATGCCAGACTCCTTTCTGCAATCATAACAGAGTATTAATGCAGTGTTAGGGATTGGTGCTTGCCCATGGAATGGGTATCAATTTGGGTGTGTTATTGGTTATTGGTTGGCCATTCCCTCAGTCCCCTAGTGCCTACAATCCCCTAGTGCCTGAATTTCATTTAGACAGGATAAATTTTAGTTGGAATGTTTTGTGAATGGGTTGGTGTCTCTTTCTCTCCACTGGGGTTCCTGCCTGGCTACAGGAAGTGGCCTCCTCAGGTTCTATATCCCCAATGTTATGAGTCACAGCTACATTTACTCACATTGATTCTTGGGTACCTCCCTTATCTCAGGTCACTGTCTAGTCCTGGAGGTGCCCCACCTCCTCACCCCTGTCAGTTTCAGATTTCTATTCATTTTCATGGCCACCTAGCTATCTCTCCAGTCCTTCCCTACACCTCATCCTGGACACCCAAATTCCCCTCCCTATACCACCTCCCTCCAAGTCCCTCTTCCAGCTGCTCTTTTATGACTATTTTATTCCCTCTTCTAAGTGAGATTCAAGCATCCTCTCTTGTGCCTTCCTTCTCTTTTAGCTTCTTTGGGTCTGTGGATTATAGCGTGGGTATCCTGCATTTTATGGATGCATACCATACATACCATGAATGAATACATACCATACCATGAATACATACATACCATGCATGTACTTTGGGCAATGGATTACCTCACTCAGAATGATATTCTTAAGTTCCACTAATTTGCCTGCAAAATCCGCGATGTCTTTGTTTTAAAGAGCTGAATAGTATTCCATTGTTTAGATGTACCACATTTTCTTTTTCCATTCCTCAGTTGAGGGGCATCGAGGTTGTTCTCAGTCCTGGGCTATTATGAATAAAGCTGCTATGAATATATTGGTGCAAGTGTATTTGTGAGATATTGGAACATCTTTTGGGTATATGCCCAGGAGTGATATAGCTGAGTCCTGAGGTAGGACTATTGCCAGTTTTCTGAGAAACCGCCAAATTGATTTCCATCTTTTTTATTTTTAATCATAAAACTGTAAAAGTGCATGTTAGAATTGCAGATATGGTTAAAAATAATTCTACTAATTGTAGAAAAATAAGAATTTGATTGTGTGGATAATATGCTAATTACATAAATTCTTCTTTTACTGTATTTAATCTGGACAACCATGCAATGCTTTGCAGGAGTTACAGCTGTTTTTGATGGGTTGTGAATGAAACGTATGAAGAAGAGTTGTAAAAGTCATAAATGACACATAAAATGAAGTCATCAATGAGTTAAAAATGATTGGGGTTTTAGATTTACAGTTTTCCTTTTAAATGCCCTTATTGATTTGTTGCAAATACTGTTAACCCTGTATTTGGCAAATGGTGAGGACATTATCACTTGCATTCTCATTTGTAATAAAACAGATTAACTTGCTGTGAAATTTTAAGTAGACTGAGACACAACAGTAGCCACCTAATGAACCAGAGCACATTGCAGTTAAGTATTTAAATAGATGCATACTGATTACAGGGCTGAAAAATGGTTGTGTTTACTTGCAAAGAAGAAATTTTTCATAGAACTATCATTATTTTGGGGTATGTGTAGGAAATCAACCTTCTAGCTCCATAAAGGCAGTTTTTCGAAACATTCCTAACCGTAAATTGATATATGACTTTGGATTTCTCTAAAGTGATTTGAAATACAAAAATAAAAAGCAAAACAAAACAAGAAAAACGAGCAAAGCAAAAGAGCCCCTGTAACTTTCAGAATACCTTCAGAATTTTCTTACTATTCTCTTTTAAAGTTTACTAATTTTGATCTTTAGCAAATTTATATGTTTGTGAAATGCATTCTGGTTTCTCTCAGAAACCCTGGTTATCCCTTCTTGTCTGTGTCCCATGTTGTTAAGCTTCCTCCTGCCTAATTGTCCCTTGCATACATTAGTGTATTTTCATTATGTTTTGTGAGACACTAAATTATCACAGAACCACCTGTGTAGCCAAGAGTTTAGAAGTTTCCAGTGGAGTATAGTGGGGCATGTTGCAATAGTGAATACTTTGATCAGCTAGCCATTGGCACTTATCAGCATAGCAATACTGAAGTAGTACCATCATGGGTTTTTGGTTAAAGTAAGTGCCAGGGCATGGAACAAACTTTGACCTGTTACAAAATGAAAGGGTGAATGAATGAATGATACCATAATACAACTTTCATGATGTCAGTATCTATCATGTAGTGGGACTTTGCAATGATGGGGCAATGCAACTGTTCTGGGGTTACCTATATTCCTGCTAGCAATCCCTCTCTCACTCCCTATAAGATAGCCCCAAAATCTCATTTGTTCAGTACACTGGACTTTGGAAGAATTCCCTCTTGTTTTTGTCACCTGTGCCTTACCTTTTGTGAGTACCTGTTTATATATCAGGAAAAAGTTACAGCAACAAATTTTCACCAAGTGCGGTGTGTGGCATAAACAAAAATCGACTTGCAAGGAATGATTGTGTGTCCCTTGCATGGATGGTAAAGCATGCAATTAAGGCTGTACGGTCTGAAGTATATATATTTTGGAGGCAATCATAACATAACATCCATATATGATAGTGCACCTTCTTGCTACAGTGGTAGTTTCATGGGTCTTGTTCTGGGCCTTAAGACATGTAACTAAGTTTGTGTCATCGTGAGGTGGAGTATCTCAGGGTGAGCATCTTCTTCCATTTCGTATGGAGTAGGAGTCCTACTTGATGACTGGGGTCTACCATGTGAATATGAGTATATCCTTAAAATAGTTGAATTAGTGAATGTACCATTCAAGTCTCTAAGAATAGCGCAAATGAGAAGAGATTGTCAGCAAGTCATCACAGAAGTTGCATGGCTGTTATACATAATGAGCATTTCAATATTGAGTAAGAGTTGACTGCCCAGTTGAAACCTGCTTGTGTTTCAGAAGAATTATAGAGCAAGTATCCTCCACTTATTCTCTGATTTGGCAGGTAAATTGGATAACAGAGAGAATAAGATTGGTGGATAGGCTTGCCATTTATTAGTCCTAATGACTCTAAAGGGAAAGGGAATTCAAATATGCTCAATGATAATGATTCTGTCCTGAGTTCCCAAAACTTGGAATCTATTGCAAGAGTAAGAGAATAAAGGGAAAGAAAGTGAGGTGGAAATGATTGAAGATATTGCTTAAAGTATCTTTCCTCTGATACAAAGAAAAGAAAAAAATGTCTCAGGATACAGATGTTTAATAATACACTGATACAAGATATAATTGATACAGGTAATGGATGGAATGTTTTAGTTCTGTGCATTTTTCTTATCATTTAATTTATTAATTCCCTTAGTTGTTGACACCTGTGATTGTTATCCATTCCAAGTAAGGGGCAGCAGATCTCAGGATCAACATGTTTCAAACAATTAAAAAGGAAACAACCAAAATGGAAAAGAAGCTTTAACAACTTTCATCTGAGTTAAAATTAGTGTCTAGAATATACAAACAAATTAAAAATATAGATATTAAGTAAACAATAATAGCCAATGTGAAAACCAAGTGAGCCACAGAACTTAAGAGTTCTTAAGAGAAGTACGAGTGGCTAGAAGACACCTTAAAATGTTCAATATCATTAGTCATCAAATCAATGTATAGTAAAACTACATTTAGATCCCATCTCACTTCAGTGAGAATGACCATCATCAAGTATACAAAAAACAGCAAAATCCACTGTGGATGATGTGAAAGGAGAACACTTATATACTGTCAGTGAGAATAAAAAATAACTCGGCCACTCTGGAAATTCCACTCCTGGGCATATATTCAAAGGACTCAATACTCCACTCCAGAGACATTTACTTGCACATCTAATCCAGTCACAATCTCTTCATTATAGCTTGCAAATATCTTCAGCTAAAATGTCCATCAATAAGTGAACAGATAAGGAAAAGGGGTACATATATAGAGTGAACTATTACTTACCCACAAAGAAAAATAAATCAAGAAATTTTGGAGGTAAATGGAAGGAACTTTGAAAGAACATTATATTGAATGAAATACATTATCATAAAAACAACTATCTAATGTTGTCTCCCATATGTGGATCCTAATTTCAATATTTTCTATGTATAATATTTGGGTGAAAGGAAACTAGAATGAAGCAGTTGGAAGGAGATACATTAAAGGAGAAATGGTAGTAGATTATTGTATTTTTAGTGATTTCTATTATTTTCTTTCCTTAAATCAGGCTTTCCAAATTTATTAACTGTTTCACATAATTCACATAATAAAGCAAACAAGAATTAGGAAGATAAATTATTCAAGTGGAAGTTTTCTTATCAAATGCTAATTTCAATTATGTTGGGTACATTGCTTTTTATAGTATATTTTTACACTATTTATAATATTTGTGTGGATCTTCCTCAAATCTTCCATTATTCATTGTGAGTCATAATTTTTTACAAGGTAGTGGATAATGTCAATATCAATATCAGTTGTCCTGTTTTTCCCAAGTCAACAATATCAATCATTAAAACCAATCCACTTATATTACATTAGAATATAGGAGTGTGTCTATGTACGCCTGTGTGTGTGATTCCTTACATAACTACACACTGCTGTTGCTCTTTCAGTTAAAATTTTCCCAGCAACTACTGTATTTTCTTCTTTTACACTCACTTATAATTCCATTGACAGATATATTTAATTAAATTAAATATTTTTACCAAATTTTCAGTATTAGAGTTCAAAGACAATTAAAAAATTCTTTTGCATTTTATGTATATATTCTGACCTAAGCCCATTGGTATTATATTACAATAAAACCAGAAGTGGTCTCACATTTGGAGTTATCACTATTATTAAATTTATTTCTTACTTATGTGTATTGATGATTTGCCTGCAACTATGTCTATGTATAATATGTGTGTTTGTTGTCTATGGAGGCCCAAAGAAGATGTCAGACTCACTGGGTCTGGAGTTATAGATAGGAGTGAACTGCAATTTGGGTGCTGGTAATTGAGCTTACATCTGCTGAAAGAGCAGCCCCTGCTCCAAACTGATAAGCCATCATCCATCCTCATGTATGGAATTATTGTCTGAGATACATGTTTGTATACATAGGTGTGTATTCATGCATACTTACTATGTAGAAAATACGTATATCAAAGATAAGCAATCAGGTTGAATTTTTGACTTATAAACTTTCAGTCTTGAAAGGATTTGTGGTTTAAATCTATAAGTTTCTGATCTTGTAGATTTTCTGAGCTTTCTCATACATCCCTACAAACTACAAAATAACCCTTTTTTGTTAATTTTTCTATCTGATTTGCTGTATACATTTCTTTAGATTGTGCCTTATGTGTACCAATGAAACTATAAATTTTGTTGTATATTACATACCTTAAATCTTATTGTTTTAAGACTTGGAAATAACAGTGGAGGATTTAAAATGTACTATCTATTTAAAATAACCTATTTTTAGTGCAAATACTATAGCTGATATAATAAGTGTTTACAACTCAGTTCAGTAACATTATTTAATGTTACCTAAATGCTGTTACAATTTAAAATGTAACTTTAAAATGATCATGTTACCAAGATAACTCTATTAGAATTTGTCCTAGTTTGCTTTTTATCCCCTGGAAAACACCATAACCAAAAGCAACTTGGGAGGTGGGGACATACATTTCTTTTTAACCATTAATCAAGAAAATGTCTCACAGATATGCTGACAAGACAATCTAATATATGTAATTTCACAATTGTTTCTCAGTTTGTGTCAAGTTGACAAAAAACTAACCAGCACATGTTCTCAATTCTGCTCCAACAAATTATCATAAATTTAGTAGCTTCAAACAAAGCAAATTTGTCAAGTTATATTTTTGTGGGTCAAAAATTAAGAAAGAAGTTTAATGCAGCCAAAATCAAGGTGCTAGCAAACCATGTTCCTTTTTCTAAGTCCAAAAGTGAATATGTTTCTTTGTCTTTTTCAGCTTCTACAGCCATTTTGCTTCTTGATTCATGGCCTGTTTTACCTCCAATGCCAACAATATTGCACTCTTTTTTGATCTTTAAAATTTTTAGAAAACCTTGAGAAAAAATAGGGCTCACTGAAAATAATATAATAAGCCTAACATAATATTTTCAATCATACTTGGGCAGTCTCTTTGGCTATATAATTTAATGTGTAATATGTATTCAGTTTCCTGGCAATTGAGATATAAGGTAGACATCTTTGGCAGGAAAGTGGCAACATTCTGTCTGCTGAAATGACAGATATTGAAGAATATTAGCTTCTACTAATGAAGTACTAACTTTTAATTTTCATTTCATTATTTTAAATTAAATTTTTTCCTTCAAGTGATTTACAAATTTTGAGGTCATAATGCAAAATCAATATAAAAATATACAAACACAGACTTAATAAATTAATTCTTAATATTGTGAGGATTGGATTGTTGATGATGTAATTACTGAAAATTAGATGGACCATTTAGTGTAAGGAATTTATTATGGATGAAGTAAATACTTTATAGAATATTCACTATCTCAGGATTTATATTAGTGAATCATATTTCTTCTATACGTACATTAACACTAAAAATTAGTTTTTACGTTGATCATTTTCACTTAATATTCAGATTAGTATTTAAGTATAAAATTCAAAAAGACATTGAACAGCATTATTAGTATAATTTTTATACCTGGCTATAGGAGGTGGCCTCTTCAGGTTCCATGTCTCCACTGCTAGGCATCTCAGCTAAGGTCACTTGCATCAACTCCTTAGAGTCTCTCTTATCCCAGGTCTCTGCGACTTCCTAGGGATTCCCCCCACCAACTACCCCCTTCAGCTATATATTTCCATTCATTCTCCTAGCCCTCTGAACCCTTCTCCTGACTCTCACCACACCTCCTGCCCCTAAATTCCCATACTCTCCACTCCCACCAGATTCTCTTCCTCTTTCTGCCTCCTATGACTATTTTGTTGCCCCTTCTAAGTGTGATTCAATTGGATTCTCACTTGGAATTTCCTTCTTGTTTAACTTCTTTGAGTTTGTGGGGCGTATAGTGGGTATCCCTTATGGCTAATATCTACTTATCAGTGAGTACAGGCAATATATGTCCTATGTCCTTTTGGATCTGGGTTACTTCACTCAGGATGATATTTTCTAGTTTTTTCCATTTGCCTGCAAAATGCATGATGTCTTTGTTTTTAATAGCTGAATAATATGCTATTGTATAAATGAACCACATTATCTGTATCCATTCTTTGGTTGAGGGACATCTGGGTTGTTTCCAGTTTCTGTCTATTATGAATAAGGCTGCTATGAACATAGTGGAGCACATATCCATGTTGTGTGGTGGAGCATCTTTGGTGTATGTGCTTAGGAGCGATAAGATTGGGTCTTCAGTTAGAATTATTTCCAATTTTCTGAGAAACTTCCAAACTGATTTCCAGAGTGGTTTTTACAAGTTTGAAATCCAACTAGAGATGGAGGAGTATTCCTCTTTCTCCACATCTTTGCCAGCATATACTATCATTTGAGTTTTTGATCTTAGCCATTCTGATTTGTGTAAGGTGAAATCTCAGGGTAATTTTGATTTTTTTTTTTTTTTTGTACAGGGTTTCTCTGTATAGCCCTGGCTTTCCTGGAACTCACTGGAATTCACTCTGTAGACCAGGTTGGCCTCAAACTCAGAAATCTGCCTGCCTCTGCCTCCCAAGTGCTGGGACTAAAGGCATATTCCACCACTGCCTGGCGGGTTATTTTGATTTTAATTTCCCTGATGACTGAGGACTTTGAGCATTTCTTTAAGTGCTTCTCAGCTATTTGAGATTCCTCTGTTGAGAGTTTCTGTTTAGCTCTGTGACCCATATTTTAATTGGGCTATTTGGTTTGTTGGGGTCTGACTTTTTGAGTTCTTTATATATTTTGGATATTAGCCCAATGTTAGATATAGTGAAGATCTTTTCTCAATGTGTAGGCTGCCTTTTTGACCTGTTGACAGTGTTCTTTGTCTTACAGAACTTTTCAGTTTTATGAGGTCACATTTATCAATTGTTGATCTTAGAACCTAAGCCATTGGTGTTCTGCTCAGAAAATTGTCTCATGTACCAATGCATTCAAAGCTGTTTTCCACTTTCTCTTCTAATAAATGTAGTGTAACCGGTTTTATGTTGAGGAACTTGATCCATTTGGACTTGAGCCTTGTGCAAGGTAATAAATATGGATATATTCATATTCTTCTACAGTCAGACATTCAGTTAGACAAGGACCATTTGTTGAAGGTGTTTTTGTTTTTCCATTGTATGGTTTTGACTTCTTTTTCAAAAAGAGGCTACCTTCTATAGCCAGGCAGGATCTCCCTTGGAGAGATAAGGACTCCAATCTATCCACAAAACTTTCAACCCAAAATTTGTTATATCTAAAAGAAATGCAGGGACATAGAGGGAGCAGAGACTGAATGAATGGCCAACCAATAACTGGCCCAACTTGAAACACATCCCATGGGCAAACACCAATCCCTGACATTATTAAAGATACCCTTGGAGACAGAAGCCTAGCCTAAATGTCTGCTGAGGGGTTGTACCCAGCAATAGACTGAAACAGATGCAGAAACCCACATCCAAACATTGGATGTAGGTGCAGGACTCTTGTGGTAGAGTTTGGTGGAGGATTGAAGTCCATAAAGGGAATGGGAAGCCCACAGGTAGATCACCAGAGTCAATTAACCTGGACCCCTGGGATCTCACAAAGACTGAGCTACAAACCAAAGAATGAGGCCTCGGCACATATGTGTCAGACATTTAGCTCAGTCTCCATGGCTGCGTGGTCTGGCCTCAGTTGGAAAGGATGCTCACAATCTGGCAGAGACTTGATGTGCCAGGGTGGGGGGATACCTAGAGGGAGCCTACCCTCTCAGAGGAGAAAGTGTTGGGGGATGGGGCAAGCAGTTCTGAAAAGAGGGTACTAGGAGGGGGAGCAGCATTTGGGCTGTAAATAAATAAATATAAATAAATAAAATGAAATTTTATAAAGATGAATCCTAGAAGTCGTGCCAGATACTTTGAAAACATATAAAATATTTGATCTTTATTAATATTCATTATTTAAAATATAAAACTCTAAGTAATAATAAAAAATTGAAAATGGTAGACTATATTGTCAGTTTGTAAAATGAAATATTGCATTGCATTCTATAATTTTTTCAAAAGATTTTGTTGGTAGAAATCAGCATATAACTGGTATAAATTCTGATACATTAAAGCATATTATTTCCAAATATTCCTGCATTCAGAAAAACTACCCATCTAAGAAATATAATGTTTGACATGTTTTACAGGGCTCTTATGGATCTGCATTTGTAAATCCTCTTTAATTATATAATAATGTTACTCTTCAGACTCTGTTTGTATTTTTATCAGTCTAGACATTTGTGATATCAATAACCACTACTCCACACCTACATTTATAATCATTTATGACTTCTGTCTCTCTATCTCTCTTTCTGTCTCTGTCTCTCTTTCTGTCTTTTTCTCTTACATGTGCCCATTTCAAGTCCAATTGTTAGCATTCATTTCTTTCTCAACTGCTGCTCTCTACCTGTGTTTTTCCTTTCTTTCTTTCTTTCTTTCCTTTATTTTCTTTTTTTTGAGTCAGAGTCTCTCACTGACCCTAGAGCTCAGTGTTTTAGACAGCCTACCTGGTCAGTGATGTCTGGAGATTCTCTGGTAGCCTTTCCGTGGTGTGGTTATAGTTGCATGGTGACACAATCACTTCTTTTGTGAGGAATCTTGAATCTGAACTCAGGTCTAATGCACATACACAGCACTTGAGTCACTGAGGTATCTCTATGCTCCCGTTTATGCAATTTTAAGAAAGGAAACTTAACCTAACTACATTTTAGCCACATGCATCCTTCTATTATTTAATTGTAACAGCATGTCATTTATTCAAGTTCACATAGTTTGCTGTGTATACTTTCAGGATAAGTGAAAGCAAATATTTCCAATGCTATTACTGAAACCTTCATGAAATTTTCTGGACACATATGAACCATTTTCCATTTCATTTGGTGTCAGGAACGGATCCCAGAGAGTCCTTCTCCTGCTCCCTCTCTAGAAGAGAGTCATCGTCCTGGGAGCCAGACATCCTCCCACCCAAGCAGCAGTGTGTCCAGCTCTCCCTCCCAGATGGAGCATCATTCAGAGAGAATGGGTGAGTGATTGCCCTGAATCAAATAAATGGAAGGTAATCGTTTAGGCAATTCCATATTAGTCAACTAAGACAGGAAGAAGAGCCTGGAAGAACTGGCACTTCTTTAATATAAATGACTTTTGAAGTAATCATGGTTTGTGAAGCAATAGAGGAAACAGTAGAAAGTGTTATACTTTTCATACCAAGGCCTTTCTTTAATGTATTTCTTAATTCCTTGGGACTGATATAATGAGATACTTATTGATATACTATATGTCTTAGATGAATGTTTTGGTGTGTACCATTTACTATTAGACACTATAGATGTAGCATGCACAGCATCTCCAGGATATTTGATATAACATGTACTTTAGATAATTAGTTGTTTAAAGATAATTAAGAACTCAGCCAACATTCACTATGCCACAGTGTTGGAAAATGCATTTCTCCAGAATTTTGTCTCAAAAGATTTACATCTTAGAAATTGTAATAGGACCTATACGACACTTGAATTTGTCCATATGATTTTTACTGTAGCTATCTTGAAAATTTTAGGTAAACCATTTAACCATTGTCAATTTTATTGTCTATAATATTAAAACATTTACTTTCATGCCTGTTGCACTGAAACACTGTGAGATGTAACCTTGACTATTTGTGGGGGGAAAAACATTTCAGAATGGCAAAGTATTAAGAAAATTTGGGAAGATAAATAAAGTTTGCTGTTTTTATTTTTACTTAACATTTCATTCTCCATGATCTTACTCATCTATATACAAATTGTCAGGAACACTCAGCTAAAAAAATTATCAGTATAAAATAATTATGGGTTATTTTTACTTGGTAAAATGTTCATAAATCTTCTATTTTTTTTTTTTTTTTTGGTTTTTCGAGACAGGGTTTCTCTGTCTTGGCTGTCCTGGAACTCAACTCTGTAAACCAGGCTAGCCTCGAACTCAGAAATCCACCTGCCTCTGCCTCCCGAGTGCTGGGATTAAAGGCGTGCACCACCACTGCCCGGCTAAATCTTCTATTTTTAACAATCCAATATCCTATGTATATATTTTCTTTTAGAAAAAATGATTTCTGCTTTTTTTGCCACCAATCTACCTCCAGAAATGTTTTATGTGCTTTAAATTATCAAAGCTCATAGTAGTGCTTATTTTAGGCTCTCCAAAATAATTGGAATGTTGAAGGAGAAGAGGAATTCAGGAGATTAAGATCTGTGTTCTGTTCTAAATTTGTGCTATGGAAAGTAAGAGACAATTTCTTCTTTGTGGAATTTTATCCACATCTATCTTTATCTGCAATATATATTGTCTGTGTTCCTAGTTTTATACACAGCTCAGTGATTCTTAAAGCCGTACATTATAATAAACTTTGGAGGTTTTTATTTTTTTCTGTGAATTTAATTCACTTGATCTAGAACATAGTTCTAACACCAACGTGCTTTGTCTTTCAATATCTCCTTGGGAGGTCCTAATGCACAGTGAGGTTAAAGACATGATGAACAACAGCTTGAGGATTCTGTTCATTAGTGACCAAGTTGTAATTCCCAGAAAGAGAAATTTAACCTTTCCTCTAGTTTATGGACAGGGACTACCTAGCTGTTACAAACTTGAGTACAAATGATTGTAGAAAATCTGAACAAGACAAGAAGCTATAACTGAATAAACTTAATGAATCAAAAAAAACTAAATAAAGCATATATTATTCTGTTGGGATAGCTTTTGTATTGGGCTAATGAAAGAAAACATGGAAGCTATTTATGTCTATATATCTAAGCAGGAGAGAGAATCAATTCTTGAATGCCAGATGAAAGTTGAATGTATAGGGAAATATACTTGCCAAATGTTATGGTATAGAATGGGTAATATATTTCAAAGTAAAGAAAATATTTTGTATAAAATAGAATATCTTAGAAAATTATTGACAAATAGTGCATATGCAATTCCACAGACAGTGATTTTCACTCTATGCACATTTTACAACTGCACAACCATGACAGAAATGATATCTAAAATTGAATAGATATAATAGATTTTAGCTTTAAAATTACAGTATCTTATTTATGGAACTGTAATGTTTCAATGAAATATAACTGCAACGAATGAATGATAAATTGCAAATTACTATATTTTTTCTGAAAGTGTGAACGTTTGGTAAAGACTCCCAGTAAGTGCCAGAAAATTATATTCTACTCTTAATTAATTATATATTTAGAGAAGCTTCCACAGTAAGTTAAAGGCAAAAGTATTTTTACCTCATAAATGATTAACTGATAAATTCTTTTTAAAAATATTTTGAGTTTATTATTTACATAGCTAAAAACAAATTTGAAAAATCAATTTTAAAGAAGAAATACATACATGATGTAAATAGTATATATTAAAACATTGCTAGTACTAAATGTGAATGATACTTTAAAATTCACATGATTTATCATCTTAGTGATTTTTACAATTTTGGCTATCATAGCAAATCTTTCTTATGTAACAGATGTATATAAAATAAATATAAGTTGTTGTAATATGTTAACCATTTATGTACTTTTATGCATTTCCTTGGGTATTTTGCATGAAACTATACCCAGTTCCCTTTTTCATTTTTAGTTATGATGCCCAACAATAGAGAAGAACTTATTGTTGACCAAGATAATGGACAAAGCATAAAAAAATTCCAAAGGGATAATAAAGGTAAAATGATTTTGGCTTATTTGATATGTGTATGAAGATCAGACTCAGTAGTGCAGTAAAATATATCTTATTGGTGTTTATCCAAGTCAGAGTAGATTAATGCTAGCTTTGTATAAATTCTTTTGAGTGTGAAAATAGGTTTTACAGAATGTTGTTTGGTGGTATAGATTTGAAACCAACCTTAAATTTGTAAATGCATATGGTTAAAAAGTTTCACACTGTATATTTTTAGTATGCCTTCTCAAGATTTTTGTATTATATAATATATATATATATTTAAAAAAATAAAAATTTTTAAATATAGTTATATGACTCACTATTTAAATTTACATTCACAAAATCTGAGTTGTTTTGATGGCAAAAGGCTGCTCTTTCATGTATCCCAAACATTTTTAAGGCATATGCTAATTTGGGTACTTCAAATGAAATCTTACCAAGAAATTCATTGAATACTTATTTGGAGTACAAATGAAAATGGCCTCAACCTCACTTATTATTTCCTGAACCATATATTTTAAAATATATCTTTGCAAACTATAGGGACTAAAGGAATTTCAAGTGATTCTTCCCTGAGCTGAAAGCTAAGACATAAAATAAAGAAGACATTTTGTTATAAGCTGAGCACTATTGCTGCTATATTATGTTGCATAGTAGCTTACATATATATATATATATATTTATATATATATGTAAATATATATATATATGCACTAAAGATATGTCTTTACTTTATACAAGGATATATTTTATATCTCTATTAAAATGTTCACATTCTTCAGAAGACAAGATTCAGTGTGATGAAGCATTAATGGAGAATTGTCTCTTACTTCTGGAGGCTGAACTTGTTTCATTATTACCTAGATGAGCATTTTAGCTGTAATTTTGAAAAATGTATGATTTTAGTTTCAGTGATCCATGGTTGGTTTCCTTGCCACATGCTTAGTATTTTCTTAGCCAGATACTGAAAGACCATACCCTCTGGGAATGCACCATGCAAATGATTGATTACAGATAGTTGTCAGAATGGAACAAGTCTGGTTCAGTATATAAGAGTACTTAAACTCTTAGGCAGATAATGAAATTCCTATTAAAAATAAAACTTCATTCCTAATCTAACAATTTGTTCCTGAGACCACATTTTTAAAAACCAAATCAGACCTCTTTGAACACTGCTGAAACATGAGGATATAGGCACATCAACTTACTGTTATAAAACAGAACTGATTGTATTTCTTTATTGCTGTGGAATGATGCAGTAAACTCATTTCACCTAAATAGTTTGGGCATATACTGATGAAGGTATTGATAGACAGTAGTGAATGTCTTAAATTACATCTAAATTATAATGAAAGGTTTCTTTTTAAAAAGTGACTTTTCATTTCAAGCTCTACCCATTCTTTCTGTGATAGTAAGACAAAAATGTATTTTTTTCAACTAGACATCAATTATTGAAAGGTGACAAGTTACAGTGTAAGCCTCAACATTTATTAAGTATGGCAAATAAGCAGTTTATACAACTGGAGCAAACATATGCTTTCACATCTGCTTTGAATAATATCATCATAATTTTAAACATGATTTATATCTTTGCAAACTATAAAATGCCAACACTGCCATTATTAACAAAATTCTGAAAGTGAAGAAATGCTGCTATTTTTCATGTAGCTTAATGATTTCTGTACTTTGCAAAACTATAATACATTTCTTAAATAATTATTTGAACTTTGCATTGAAACTTAATATGTGAGCACATAAAGTTTATGTGTACTGAGATTTCCTTACACTGAAATATTTCAGACTGTATCCAAAATGACTCACCAAATGGCAGTTTTTATTTGAATTAAATGTTCTAACTAAGCTGACTAGTCATTAAATTAGGTGTTTGATTTTATCTTTCTGTAGACTTTGCCAAATAAATTAACCATGTCAATTGCATATTATAACATTGTGTTACTTGGTCCCTTTGGTGGTGACCTCATTGTCTTTTTATCTCTAAGACCCTCCATTAAAGAAAACTAAGAGGGTTTTTAATATAAAACTAATTCTGAGCAATTTTTTCACATCATTATGCTCTGATATATTCTTAAACTATTGGAAAGTTGGTAATATGCAGTAGTATTCACTTCTATTTTGTCTATTTATATTATATAATATAAATATTTTAAAGTTCATTATTCATGAAGACACAGGTTATTTAAATTGCTGAACATGAAGCAAAATGAAAACTGGGGTTCTATGTGGTATAGCAACATTCTCATAACACAACAATAATATGTGAGCAAAATCAGGCAAAAGATTGACTACATGTATAAATAGTGAAAAAATGAATGAGTAGTACAAAAACATGGTGTCCGCAAGGGTCAAGCAATACTTTACAGAGATCATTGTGCTGGATATTTACAAGGGAAAAACTCATTTTACTGACCCAAAAACCCTTAGTACTGAAAGCAGATGTAAATAAGCTATATCCACACGTTGCCTGCAGCAATTATGGTGGTATATGATTGCTTCTAACATTTGGCTGCTTTTAGTAAATGATTGTCAAAACACATATATATTATTCTGGGTAAGGACAGTGAAAGAGTGCATAGCTTCAGATTAAAGCTTTAAATTAATGGAAAAATTGTTCTTGTGAATATGTAGGAGTTTGTCAATTTTATATATTTTATTTTTTATTTGTTCTTATGTATCCCATTTCAACTGCAGCTTTTCATCTCTCCTCTTCTCCCAGTTTCTCCTCCCAATATGCCCTCACCTCCAATCTACTCCTCCTCAGTTTACCTTCATAAAATGTCAGGCCTCCCATGAATATCAATCAAACTGGCATGGCATGTTGCAGTAAGATTAGGCATCTCCCCTAGTATTAAGTCTGGACAAGGGAACCCAGTAGGAGAATAAGAGGTCCCCAAATCAGGCAAAAAAGTCAAATAGTACCATTTTAACTGTGAGTCATCACACAAGAACACCAAACCATCCAACCATAAAATATATGGCAGGGTCAGGTCAGACCCATTATCTGATTATCTGTTCAATCTTTGTGAGTCCCTATTAGACCAGGTTACTTGATTCTATGGTTTTTCTTGTGGTTTCCTTGACCCATTTTGTTCCTACAATCCTTCCTCCCCCTTTTCAACAGGATTCCCTGGGCACAGTCTAATTGCTTGGCTGTGGGTCTATGCATCTGTTCCTATCAGTTGCTAGATAAGCTTCTCTGATGGTTATTGTGCCGACTCCTCCCTACATGTAAAGTGGACTATAATGAGGATTTATTTTATTGACTTAATTTTTTTGTACAGGTATGTTTGGTTCCCTCCTAGGTCTCTGGGATCTACAGCCTCTGGTAGTTGGCCCTAGAGGCAGTGTCAGGGTGGACTTCCCTTCCATGGCATGGGTCTAAGGCTAGACCAATCATTGGTTGGCCACTTCCACAATTTCTGTGCCACCTTAACCCCATTGCATCTTGCAGGCAGGACAAATTGTAGGCTGAAGATTTCATTCCTGGGTTGGTGCTCCAATCATTCTACTAGAAGTGATATATGAATCACTCCACTAGATGTGATATATGGTTATAGGAAATAGACCATTCAGACTCCATATGCCCCATTACTAGGAATCTTAGCTAGCATCACCATAATAGATTTCTGGGCAATTCACAGAACTAGGTTTATACCTTGTCCCCAAATTGTGATTCAATTCCAGTTGTCTCTTCCAGTACTCTCTCCCTCCCCCATATGATATCTGATCCATCATATTCCCAATCCTACATACCCCCAGTCCACCTGAACTATTTTATTTCTCCTTCCCAGGGAGCTGCATGCATTCTCCCTTGAACCTTCCAAGTTATGTTGCCTCTCTGGGTCTGTGGATTATGGTGTTATTAAATTTACAGTTAAAATTGACTTATAAATGAGCACAAACCATATTTGAATTTTTTTTCTTTTTTTTTTTTTTGGTCTGGGTTACTTCACCCAGGTTTTTTTTTTTCTAGATGCATTATTTGCATGCAAATTTCTTGAATCTCTCTCTCTCTCTCTCTCTCTCTCTCTCTCTCTCTCTCTCTCTCTCTGTGTGTGTGTGTGTGTTTCTCTGTCTCTCCTTTTTTAAACAGCTAAATAATAGTACATTGTGTAAATATACTATATTCTGTGTATCCACTGCTCAGTGGAGGGATAGCTAGGTTATTTCTAGTTTCCAGATATTATGAACATAGATGATGCTCCTTTTAGTGTCCTTGTAGTGGATTGAGCATTCTTTGAGTACATTCTCAGGACTGATATAGCTGGGTCTTGAGGTAGGTTGATTCTCAGTTTTCTGAGAAACCACCATAATGATATCCAAAGTGATTGTATAAGATTGCACACTTAAAAACATGAAGGAATGTTCTCCTTGCTACATCCTCAAAAACATAAGCTGGCACTTGTGGTTTTGACCTTAACCATTTTGACTGGTATAAGTTAGAATCTCAGAGTCATTTTGATTTGCATTTCCCTTATAGCTAAGAATGTTGAACATTTCTTTATATGTTTCTTGGCCATTTGAGATTATGTTGTTGAAAATTCTGTTTAGATCTCAATGTCAATTTTTAATTGGATTATTTGTTTCATTGATGTCTAAATTTTTGTGTTATTTATGTATTGTAGAAATTTAGCCCTAGGTCAAATGTAGTATTGGTGAAAATATTTTCTCATTCTGTAAGGTGACATTTTTTCCTATAGAAAATGTCATTTGCCTCATAAAAGCTCTTCCGTTTCAGGAGGTCACATTTATTGATTGTTGATCTTAGTGCCTGAGCCATTGGTATTCTATTGAGAAAGTTATCTCCTGTACAGATGAGTTCTAGGCTAGTTCTCATTTTCTCTTATGTCAGGTTCAGTGTATCTGGTTTTATGTTGAGGTCTTTTATCCACTTGGACTTGAATTTTGTGTAGGGAAATAGATATGGTTTTATTTGCATTCTTCTATGTGTAGACTACCAGTTAGACCAGTACCATTTTTTGAAGTTACTTTCTTTTTTCCCATGATATAATTTTGACTTATTTACCAAAAATTAGGTGTCCATAAGTATGTGGATATATGTCTTCAATTGGATTCTATTGGTTGACCTTACTGTTGCTATACCAATACCATGCAGTATTGCTCTGCAGTACAATTGGATATCAGGAATAGTGATACCTCCAGAAGTTCTTTTATTGTAGAGGATTGAGAGGATTGTTTTAGCTATACTGGATATATATATATATATATATATATATATATATATATATATATATGATTTCTAATTTTTAGATCTTGAATAATTTTATTCATTTCCTTCCCCTGCTTGTTCGTTTGTTTTTTTCTTGGCTTTCTTTAAGGAATTTATTCATTTCCTTCCATTGTTTGCTTGTGTTTTCCTGGATTTCTTTAAGGTATTTATTCACTTCCTCTTTTAGGACCTCTAATGTTTTCACAAAATTGGTTTTAAGGTCATCTTCTTGAATATACACAGCTTGCTGAAGTAGGATAACTGGGCTCTAGTTGTAACATATTGACATGTTTTTGTTAATTATGTTTTTACACTGGCCATTAGTCATCTGGGTTTGGGCAAATTATAGTTTAATGTCCTGATTTCTTAGTTTATGGACAGACGGAAGCTTTTTTCTTTTTTCTTTTTTACCTTTGCTTCTGTTTCTTCTCTGAACTTCTAGCCTGAGTGGTCTGTGGTTTTGGTTACTGATGATCCCTCAGGTTCGACAGAATGTGTCTGCTGGGATTTTGCTGGCCTAAATGACCTTTGGAACTTCGGGTGCTGGCATAGCCTTTGGTGTTCTAGATTTCTGGGGTCCTGAGAAATGGCATAACCTCTGGGCTTCTGAGTAATGGTGTGGCCTCTGTGGTTCCAGGTACCTCTGTGGCCTCTAGTAGAACAGAGGGTTTCTGGTGTTCTACGTACCAGCATGGCCTCTAAGGTTCTGGATTCTGGTTTAGCCTCCAGTAATGCATATTGTCTTCTGCTATAGTTGAGGGCCTGGAGTTCTGTGTACCTGAGTTTCCTCTGGTAGTACAGGGAGCTTCTGCCAGAGTTGTGGTCTTGGACAGCTGAGCCAGCTCTAAGGTTTGTTGACAGGCAGTGGACAGGAACTTTTCTGGGGCTCTGGGTACTAGCAATGCCTCCAATAAGGTAAGGAGCTTCTGCCATAGGTGTCAGAGATAAGGAGACAAGGGAGGGATGCCTTTCTGTATATTTTAACATAGCATATCCACAAAATTTCTCACTGGCACATTATAACATACCTATAGATAAATTTAGGGATAATATCAATACTATAGTATACAATAATTAATGAACAGTTTTTCTGCTTAAAATTTCACCGATTTCTTTCATTCAGCAAAAATATGTTTTGGTATTCACATTATTTTTTAAAGTTATCCATGTTATTTTATTTTCAAACATCAAACCTGGGTTTTGCTCTTTATTATAATATTAAAAGTGTTAAGATAATATATTGAGCATATAAACTGCTATTTACTGAGTTTTCCTTATTAGGTATATCTACCAAAGAAAGAATGTTTTGTGACTTATGATTTGTATGTTTCTACTTTCTTTTATGCTCATAATATACTGTGTAGATTTTGCCATATTCACTGTATTTAACTGAATAGAAGGATTCTCTGATTAAAGTAAAGAGTGGTGTTCATCTACGGGCTAACATATATATTTAGGGAACAGCTCTATGCTATGCCAATTTATGTAAGCAACAGAATTAAGTTCTTACTTGGGACCTATGATCTCTCTGACCATGCTTTTTTGAGCAGATTTATAGTAGTAGATATAGAGCCCCATCTCTGGAATGAGTCTTAAATCCAATCACAGAAAAGATAGTTATTCTCACCAAAGCTATCTCACTATTGCATATAAATGGGCATGTTTCTGTGACTGGTTGGTACTGCAGTTCATAAGGTTCCCTGGCAGGTAAAGTTGATGTGTTATCTCAACAGCAATCTGAGTATCAGTTTCTAGCACTATAAAGCTAGCTAACAGAAAGAAGCTTTCATCTCAGCTAAGTTCCAGCTTGATTTCTTAACAGCTTGCAAGGAAGATAAGAAGTATCCTAGGCAACATAAACTTCCCATTTTGTTTTGCTCAGCAACCATGAGGAGTGACTATATCACATAATGTTCAGAGAGCCTCTAGGGCCTTTCAGATGAGCAACTTATAGCATCATGTGTATGCAGAATTAAACTTTTCTATATATTATCCATAATTTATAGGAAGATATTTTCCAACCATACAGGGTATCATCTTACTCATTTTAAATATACATTGCCATTGAACTTTGGTTATAAAGTGGTAGGTTTCCCTATATCGTTTACTGCTTTCATTTTAGAAAACTTCTACAACTCCTTCATCTTCTCTATTTACCCGCTCCCTACATGCTTAAAGCTTTAAGCTCTTAGTATTTCCTCTAATTTCATCTTACCTATATTCTACTCTATCCCACTCCCCTGAGGCAGTCACCTACTAAATAACTCCTTACTATATATTTGGCCATTTTAGTGATCCTATTTAAATCTATGATCCTCATATGCAATCTGATATAGCCACTATGGAAATATTTTTGAAGCTAGAAATAGAACTACCACTACCAATTTTCCATATCTCATATACACAAAGAACTTTATATCATACTACAGAGACACTAAATGATTCATGTTTATTGTTGATCTATTCACAATAGCTAGAAATAGAATTAGATGTGGTAGCCATCAAGTGATGAATCAATAATGAAAATGTGGTATAGCTATACAGGGAAATTCTATTATACATTAAAAAAGTAAAATTATGAATTTTGCATATGAGTGAATGGAACTGAAAACAAAAATGCAGAATGTGGTAGCCCAATCCACAAAATTATCCATGCTTTTCCTTCATATATGGTTTGCTAGTATTTTATTTGGAATTTTGTAGTTATGAAAAGTAAGGTTTTTGGCTTGCAGTACTATCTTATATGTCATAATTTTTTGTTTAGCACAAAGAGATACATTTAAAAATACAAATTTGAACTATTTATACATATATTTAATTTATTAATTATTAATTTTGGGGATTATGTATTTGATATCTTTCAGACATGGTTTTCTCATATTCAAGTTTTAATAATATGTTTTAATTGAAATAGATTCATATTACTTTCCCCCTTGCTTTCATCTCTCAAGATTTTCCCAGAGATTCTCTGTCAAATCCCTTACATATTCTCCTACTCTCAAGTTCATAAATTCTTTTTCTTTGATTATATTGTATATATATATGTATATACTGTATAATATAATATAATATTATATAATATATATATAATATAATATATAATATATAATATATAATATATAATATATAATATATAATATATAATATATAATATATAATATAT